>SKCR01026391.1:0-365304 GCA_019454045.1 Zanthoxylum bungeanum | reverse complement strand
CTTTTTATACTACTTGAATGATACGTGTGCTTGCATTATACGCGTGTGATTACGCACCGGTCAAGTTTTTGGCGCCGTTACCGGGGACTTATTTATCTTTCACTATTAGTTTTGAGGTTAGATACCTTTACTTGTATCTAATTTCTTTATACTTATTATTTTTGTTTTCTTGTGTTTCAGGTTCTTAGACACTACATGAGACGAACCAGAAGCTTTAAACTCCGACGGCTTGACCCAGAGATGGAAAGAACTGTAAGATAGTTGAGAAGGGAAAAGCAAGAAGAGCAAGAAGCAATTGTTAACATGGAACCTGAACCTTTAGAAGTTGCACCACCAATTCCCATTCGAGACAGAACCATTCCGGTGGTTGACGACTTCATTTCCTGTATTGTACTTCCTCCCTTACCAGTAAATGCATGTGACATCAAAATATGCATTCAGATGATACATCAGTCAGTTCAGTTTGGGGAGAATGCAACTGAAGATCCTAATGCCGACATTAGCAACTTTCTAGAAGTATGCGGCACTTTCAATTACAACCGAGGAGCTGAAGAAGCAATGAGACTGCGTGTTTTCCCATATTCCTTGAAAGACATAGCAAAAGCTTGGCTACATTCACTACCAGCAAGTTCCATCACAACTTAGAACACTCTAGCCACCAAATTCCTTGCAAAGTATTTTCCACCAGCCATAACATCAAAACTGAAGAATGACATCACATCCTTTGTACAATATGACTCGAAAATTCTCTACGAAGCTTGGGAAATGTACAAGGATTTTCTTTGAAAATGTCGTCACCATGAGATTCCAAAATGGCTTCAAGTCCAAACTTTTTATAATGGACTTTCTGGACTAATGAGAACCACAATTGATGCTGCTGCTGGAGGAGTTTTGATGGCAAAATTAGAAGATCAAACATGAGACCTAATCGAAGAAATGACCAACAATAATTCCTTGTGGCTAACAGAAAGGAGGATGATCCAAAGAATTGCTGGAATTTATGAAGTCGGAGCCAATACAGCAGTCAACGCCAAGCTGGATCAGATACCCAAATTCATGGAGACTCTCAGCACGCAAAGGAATATTGGATCCACAAGTTCATCTTATGTAGGAGGACCAGAGCCAAATCAACTTGAAGAGACGGTGAATTATGTCAACAATTTCAACAGATATGAAAAACAATCCATATTCCAACACCTATAACCCAGGGTGGAGGAATCATCCCAATTTTTCATGAAGCAACAATTCAGGGCAAAAGAACAACCCACCACCAGGATTCCAACAACAAAACAAAGGCCATGAGTTTGAAAAAGAACCAGAAATGAAAGAATGGATTGCAGAGATGTTCAAAAAGCAACAAGCAGCATATGATGTTATATTTCAAAGCTAATCTGCCTCTATCAAAGCACTGGAAAATCAAATTGGACAACTAACCAATACTTAGAGTTACATACCACTAGGAAATCTTCCCAGCAACACAGAACCAAATCCAAGGAACCGAGGGAAGGAGCAATGTCAAACGATTACCTTGAAAAGCGGCACTGAAATCAATAAAGATATTAGAATCAATGCACCCATTGAAGAAGTTCCAAAAGACACAGAGCAACAGATGGAGGAAAAAAAAGCAAAAGAAAAAGATCAAATCACTACACCTCCACCTTTTTCATAGCGTCTTCAGAAAAACAAACTTGACAAGCAGCTTGCTCATTTCTTGGAGGTTTTCAAAAAGCTGCACATCAACATTCCATTTGCTGAAGCGTTGGAAGAAATGCCTCGCTATGTCAAATTCATGAAAGACATTCTTTCACGAAAATGAAGATTGAGAGATTACGAGACAGTAGCATTGACAGAAGAATGCAGTGCCATCATTCAGAGGAAACTTCCCCCGAAATTGAAATATCCTGCCAGTTTCACTGTCCCATGCACCATTGGAGAACATTATATCGGTAAGGCTTTATGTGACTTAGGTGCTAGTGTTAATTTAATGCATTTTTCTATTTACAGGAAACTGCAAATTGGAGAAGTAATGCCTACCTCAGTCTCTTTGCAACATGCTGATCGAACGCTCGCATTTTCGAGAGGAGTAGTTGAAGATGTGCTGGTCAAAGTCGACAAACTCATTCTCCCAGCAGATTTCATTATCCTTGACATTGAGGAAGACAAAGATGTTCCTATCATTCTTGGGAGACCATTTTTGGCTACAGGCCGAACTGTTATTGATGTACAAAAATGAGAACTAACCATGAAAGTTTAGGACCAAGAAGTTACCTTCAATGTTTTCAAAGCCATGAAATTCCCAAGCGATGAAAATGAGGAAGAATGTTTTAGAATTGATGTTGTTGACAGTATCATCCAGGATATTGATACAATTCCCACGAATAAACTTGAAGCTTGCATCACCAACATGACTGATAGCGAGCTAGATGCTGAAATTCTGGAATGTATCAACTATCTTGACAAGCCGTATCATTTCAAATCAGAACCACTAGTCGAAAGCCTGGAACTCCTGAAGAAAGATCGAATCAAGCCCTCAATTGAAGAACCACCGCAGTTGGAGTTGAAGCTACTTTCGAGCCATCTCAGGTATGCATTTCTTGGAAACTCTTCTAAATTACCTGTGATTATTTCTTCTTCGCTAGCATTGGAGCAGGAAGAAAAGTTACTAAGAGTGTTACGATAACACAAGAGAGCCATTGGCTGGACTATAGTAGACATTCGAGGCATTAGTCCATCATTTTGCATGCACAAGATTCTGATGAATGACGAGTACAAACCCACAGTGGAGCATCAACGGAGACTAAATCCAATCATGAAGGAAGTCGTGAAGAAAGAAATCATCAAATGGTTGGATGCTGTCATCGTTTACCCCATCTCAGACAGCAGTTGGGTGAGTCCTATGTAGTGTGTACCAAAGAAAGGAGGAATTACTACAGTCACAAATGAAAAGAATGAGTTGATTCCTACAAGAACAATAACTAGATGGATAATATGCATTGACTACCGGAAATTAAACAAAGCAACAAAGAATGACCATTTTCTGCTGCCATTCATTGATCAGATGCTAGACAGACTGGCGGGACATGAGTTTTATTACTTTCTGAACGGATATTTAGGGTACAATCAGATTGCCATCGCCCCATACGATCAAGAGAAAACCACATTTACATGTCCCTATAGTACTTTTGCTTTCCGCAGGATGCCATTTGGATTATGTAATGCCCCCGCCACGTTTCAACGTTCCATGATGGCCATCTTCTCAAACATGCTGGAACAGAGTATGGAGGTTTTCATGGATGATTTCTTTGTGTCCGGAGATTCTTGCGACTATTGCTTGTAAAATCTGGAACATGTGTTACAAAGATGTGAAGATACCAACCTGGTGCTCAACTGGGAGAAATTTCATTTCATGGTGCAGAAAGGAATCATCCTGGGACACCGGATCTCACAAAAGGGAATCGAGGTAGACAAAGCAAAGATTGAAAAACTACCTCCACCAACATCTGTTAAAGGGATTCGGAGCTTTCTCGGACATGCAGGCTTTTACAGGAGATTTATTAAAGACTTCTCAAAGATTGTTAAACCTATGTGCAATCTTCTGGAGAAGGATGTGTCTTTCAACTTCACCAAACAATGCCATGAAGCTTTTGAGATCCTAAAATAGAAGCTGGTTTCTGCCTTCTATCATTGTAGCACCAGACTGGACCCTTCTATTTGAGGTGATGTGTGATGCTAGTGATTTTACTATAGGAGCAGTTTTGGGACAACGCAAAGCAAAAGTTTTCCACACCAAATATTACTCCAGCAGAACTCTCAATGAAGCTCAACTCAATTACACAACCACTGAAAATGAGTTGCTTGTAGTTGTGTTCGCTTTTGATAAATTTTGATCCTATCTGATGGGTCCCAAAGTGGTGGTCTACACAGATCATTCAGCAATCAAATATCTGTTAAAGGGATTCGGAGCTTTCAGATCCAGCCTAACATTCGGGCAGTCACGTCTAGCTGACGACGTTAAAATTAGCGCTAGCTGGTAGGCTACCCATACAATTTGTATATATATATTTTGATTTGGTGTGTTTTTTTTTTTGTGTTTAGTTTTTGCAGGTAAAGTCAGATTTCATGATGGAAGAAGCTCTCGTAAATCTTCACAAGTAATTTCCTTTTCTCCCTAAAAAATCTCTGATGAAAGTCTACAAAGCTCACTTGGAACAGATGAGACTACTAATGATCAAAGGCATTCCTACTGAAATTCGTTGGATTATTGAAGCACGGGTCCGATTGGCAGATGAGTCATCTGACTCTTTTATTTCACATTTACCTAGTTTAGGAAGAAGCACCTACGCTAAAAAAGAAGAGCTAAAAGAATGGGTGTATGTTATAAATGTGCTCGTATGTTTTGTGATACTCGTTGTCGTTCTTTAGGAATGGTGTCTGATAACCGTGAAGATAAGATAAATTTCATTAGGGATGGCGTGAGTAAGGAGTCTTTGGATGACATATCTAAGACTCTTGAGATGCATCCCAGTGGATATGTGTATCATGAAATTCAGGTGTTATATACATAATTCCAAAAGGAAAGACAACAGTTAAGTCTCTGGAATCTGACTCTAAAAGACCCTATTTGCCAATTTATAAGAAAATTAGATGGGAAGCTTGTCCCTGACGCATATTGATGAGTGGTAAATCTATCACTATTTCCCACTCATTTAACCTAATATATTGTATAGTTTCTTGAGTTATGTGAATATTTTGATGTGTTTTGTGTTATTTTGTAGATAAATAAAGTTTCAGGACATTCTGGAGGTGATTTGGAGCAAAACAGGAAAAATTGGCAAAAAGGGCATTTCGGTCAAATTGTCCGCGTCGCGACACCCAAGTCATCAACGTCACGACGCCTAACGTGCACTAGATCTGCTAACGTGCACCGGGTCAACGGTCAGAATTTGAGAAGTTTGACTTTGCTAAAATGCGCCGTACCGAATCAACATGCCACGTCATCATCAGCCAATCACGCCTTGACACGTGTCGCAATCCTACGGTGCCGACAATTGATCTCAGCCGCCTCGCCACGTCATCGCCACGTCAGCATAATAATTGAGCTCTTAGCCGCCTCGCCACGTGTCGCCTTATCCTCTTAGCCGCCTAGCAACTTGTCAAGCCGAGAGAAGGCCACGATTCACTGTTCTAGTGTAGCGACGCCAAAGCCCTTGGCGTCGCGACGCTGGAAGCTTACCCGCGCCTATAAATTGAGCTCGAGATTTCAGAATTTGTTGTACCATTCTCTCCCATTTCTTTGATGTAAATAGGGAGTTCTTCTCTCTCTAAGTTTCGTTTTAATTTTTATTTTTCAGTTTTGTAATAATTTTAATTACGTTTTGTAATAATAGTAATTTCCTTCTTACTTTTTACAGTTTTTACTATTCATCATGAGGAGGTAACTTCCCCAGCTAGGGTGAAAGGTAATTCTTTTACTATTGCTATTTAGATTAATCTCCCTTAAAAATAATATATTCACTATTTAAAATTTGACTTAAAAATGATACCGCTATATTGGACGGTTGGTAATTTAATTTTAATCTGGTTTAAACCTGACTAATCAAGGATACCGCCAGATTGGTCGGTTGGTAATTTTATTTTGGTTCCGCCTTTATGGCTGGTTATGGACAAATATTACCGCCTTAATGGCTGGTTGGACTTAATTTGACTTAATCAGGATACCGCCAGATTGGTCGGTTGGTAATAATATCACAAGTTTATATATTATTTTATGGGAGATATCTAAATTAGTAGTTGTAAAAGTAATTCCTTTTACCTTAGCATTTATTTTATTGTAATTTACCCTTCAGTATTTACTTTACCGCAATTACTTTTCAGTATTTTATGTCTTTTATTTTACCAGCCCTAGCTATGTGTCGTAACTAAATTAGTATCTAGGGTTGTGATGAATTTCAATATCATCGATTTATAAGGGGTTAGATTATAGTTTGGGTAATATAAAAATTTATTTATTGAGTCTTAATCTTAATACTTTTTAATTAACTGGCCATTAATTAAATTGACTATAGGTAAACTTAAAATGAACTAGACATAAGGATTTTAAGTTTAAGACCTCAGACTCAATAGCCCACGATCTTCCTTGAGGATAGATAACCCTTTAATAGATTTCCTTACAGGATAGGAATATACCTGTCGGGCGGGGGGGGTAGCCATAATTGGAACTTAATCTTAATGAATCTAGGTAATTTGGTTGACATAGACATATGGTTCAATTGGATTATACTAGGTATTTGTAATTGACTATCGGAAGAGGCTTTTACATAATTTAGTGTTCCAGGTTAATAAATCAATATTTTACCCAACTATAAGATTACCACTTCATCTTTAAAATGATATTAAAAGAAATCACAGCCCTAGATAGTTTTTAATATTGAATTTTTTAAAATCTACTTTCGAACAATTTTATTTACTTGTCTTTAAATTTAGAATCGTCGCCATTTCAAATCAATTAAACAACCTGTTAGATACTAGTAATCATTTAACCTCATAAAATTAATAACTTAGGTATTAAGTCCTTGTGGGATCGATACTTTTTATACTACTTGAACGATACGTACGCTTGCGTTATACGTGTGTGTTTACGCCGGTCAAGTTTTTGGCGCCGTTGCGGGGACTTATTTATCTTTTATTATTATTTTGGGGTTAGATACTTTTACTTGTATCTAATTTCTTTTTACTTATTGTTATTGTTTTCTTGTGTTTCAGGTTCTCAGAAACTTCATGAGACGAACCAGAAGCTTTGAACCCGACCGCTTGACCCGGAAATTGAAAGAACTATCAGACAGTTGAGAAGGGAAAGGCGAGAAGCCCAAGAAGCTTTAGTCAACTTGGAGCCTGAACCTTTGGAGGTTGCACCACCAATTCCCATTCGAGACAGAACCATTCCGGTGGTTGACAGACTCATTTCATGTATTGTACTTCCTCCCTTACCAGCAAATGCAGGAGACATCAAAACATGCATTCAGATGATTCAGCAGTCAGTTCAGTTGGGGGGAATGCAACTGAAGATCCTAAGTAACTTCCTGGAAGTTTGCGGCACTTTCAATTACAACCGAGAAGCTGAAGAGAAAGAAGCTTGTTTTTCCCATACTCCTTGAAGGACACAGCTAAAGCTTGGCTACATTCACTACCAGAAGTTCTATCACAACATGGAACACTTTAGCCACCAAATTTCTTGCAAAATACTTTCCACCAGCCAGAACCGGAAAGCTGAGGAATGACATCACATCCTTTGTGCAACAAACTTAGAAACTCTCTAGGAAGCTTGGGAAAGGTACAAAGATTTACTCCGGAAATGTCATCACCATGAGATTCCAAAATGGCTTCAAGTCCAAACATTCTATAATGGACTTTCTGGAATTATGAGAACCACAATTGATGCTGCTGCTGGAGGAGCTTTAATGGCAAAAGGAGAAGATCAAGCTTGGGAACTAATCGAAGAAATGGCCAACAACAATTCCTTGTGGCCAACTGAAAGGAGCATGATCCAAATAATTGCAGGAATTTATGAAATTGGAGCCAATACAGCAGTCAACACCAAGCTAGATCAGATATGCAAATTCATGGAGACTCTTACCACTGGATCCACAAGTTCACCATATGGAGGAACACCAGAGTCGAACCAACTTGAAGAAGAAACGGTGAATTTTGTCAACAATTTCAACAGACAGGGGAACAATCCATATTCCAAACCTACAACCCAGGGTGGAGGAATCATCCTAATTTTTCATGGAACAACAATTCAGGCCAACAGCAGAACTATCCACCACCTGGATTCCAGCAACAGAACAAAGGCCCGGAGCAGGCAAATGAACCAGGATTAGCAGAAGTGCTGGCTCAGTTAAAAAAGTACGATGCTATCTTTCAGAGCCAATCAGCTTCCATCAAAGCACTGGAGAATCAAATCGGACAACTGGCCAATGCTCAGAGTTACAGACCACCAGGAAATCTTCCCAGCAACACAGAACCCAATCCAAGGAACCGAGGGAAGGAGCAATGTCAAGCCATTACTTTGAAAAGCGGTACTGAAATCAACAAAGATGTTGGAATCAAGATGGAGGAAAAAGAAGTTCCAAAAGAAGCTGAACAACAGATGGAGGAAAAAGAAGCAAAGGAAAAAGAAGCAAAGGAAAAAGAAGCAAAGGAAAAAGAATAGATCACTCCACCTCCACCTTTTTCCTCAGCGTCTTCAGAAAAATAAACTGGACAAGCAGTTTGCTCGATTCCTGGAGGTTTTCAAAAAGCTACACATCAACATCCCATTTGCAGAAGCCTTGGAAGAATTGCCCAGCTATGTAAAATTCATGAAAGATATTCTTTCACGAAAACAGAGATTGGGAGACTACGAACAGTAGCATTAACGGAAGAATGCAGCGCATTATTCAGAGGAAACTTCCCCCGAAGTGAAAGATCCTGGCAGTTTCACAGTTCCATGCACCATTGGAGAACATTATATCGGTAAGGCTTTATGTGATTTAGGTGCTAGTGTTAACTTGATGCCTTTTTCTATTTACAGGAAACTGCAGATTGGAGAAGCAATGCCTACCTCAGTTTCATTGCAACTTGCTGACCGAACACTTGCATTTCCAAGAGGTGTTGTTGAAGATGTGTTGGTGAAAGTAGACAAACTAATTCTCCCAGCAGATTTCATCATCCTTGACATGGAAGAAGACAAAGAAATACCTATCATTCTTGGGAGACCATTCTTGGCTACAGGTAAAACTGTGATTGATGTGCAAAAATGAGAACTGACCATGAAAGTACAGGACCAAGAAGTGACCTTTAATGTTTTCAAAGCCATGAAATTCCCGAGTGATGAAAAGGAAGAAGAATGCTTCAGAGTTGATGTTGTTGATAGTATCGTTCAAAATACTGAGCCAAAACCTACAGATACACTTGAAGCTTGCATCACCAACATGACTGACAGTGAGCTAGATGCTGAAATCTTAGAATGTATCAACTATCTTGACAAACCATTCCGATTCAAAGCAACACCACCAGTTGAAAGTTTGGAACTACCAAAGAAAGATCGAATCAAGCCTTCGATTGAAGAACCACCACAGTTGGAGCTGAAGTTACTTCCAAGCTATCTCAGGTATGCATTTCTTGGAAAAATCTTCTGAATTACCTGTTATTATTCTTCTTCACTAACATTGGAGCAGGAAGAAAAGTTGCTGAGAGTGTTACGAGAGCACAAGAAAGCCATTGGCTGGACTATAGCAGACATTCGAGGCATTAGTCCATCATTTGCATGCACAAGATCCTGATGAACGATGAGTACAAACCCACAGTGGAGCATCAACGGAGACTCAATCCAATCATGAAGGAAGTCGTGAAGAAAGAAATCATCAAATGGTTAGATGCTGGCATCATTTACCCCATCTCAGACAGTAGTTGGGTGAGTCCTATGCAGTGTGTGCCAAAGAAAGGAGAATACTGTGGTCACCAATGAAAAAAATGAGCTAATCCCAACAAGAACAGTAACTGGATGGAGAGTATGCATGGACTACGAAAACTGAACAAAGCCACGAGGAAGGACCATTTTCCATTACCATTTATTGACCAGATGTTAGACAGACTCGCGGGACATGAATTCTATTGCTTTCTTGATGGATATTCAGGGTACAATCAGATTGCCATCGCCCCAGAAGACCAGGAGAAAACAACCTTTACTTGTCCCTATGGTACTTTTGCTTTCCGCAGATGCCATTTGGATTATGTAATGCCTCCGCCACTTTTCAGCGTTGCATGATGGCCATTTTCTCAGACATGCTGGAGCAGAGTATGGAGGTATTCATGGATGACTTTTCTGTGTTTGGAGATTCTTTTGATCATTGTTTGCAAAATTTGGAACATGTGTTACAAAGGTGCGAAGATACAAACCTGGTACTCAACTGGGAGAAATGCCACTTTATGGTGCAAGAAGGCATTGTTCTTGGACACCGGATCTCACAAAAGGGGATTGAGGTAGACAAAGCAAAGATAGAGACAATTGAAAAACTACCTCCACCAACATCAGTAAAGGTATTCGAAGTTTTCTTGGACATGCAGGTTTTACAGGAGATTTATCAAAGACTTTTCCAAGATTGCTAAACCTCTATGCAATCTTCTGGAGAAAGATGTGCCTTTCAACTTCACCAAAGAATGCCAGGAAGCCTTTGAAATCTTAAAACAGAAGCTGGTCTCTGTTCCCATCATAGTAGCACCAGACTGGACCTTCCATTTGAGGTAATGTGTGATGCTAGTGATTTTGCTGTAGGTGCAGTTTTGGGACAACGCAAAGCAAAGATTTTCCACACAATTTACTACTCCAGCAGAACTTTGAATGAAGCTCAACTCAACTACACAACCACCGAAAAGGAGTTGCTCGCAGTTGTGTACGCTTTTGACAAATTTTGTTCCTATCTGCTAGGTCCCAAAGTGGTGGTCTACACAGATCATTCAGCAATCAAATATCTGATCACAAAGAAAGATGCAAAACCCAGATTGATCCGTTGGATACTTCTTCTGCAAGAATTTGACGTGGAGATTCGAGACAGGAAAGGAACAGAGAATCAGGTGGCAGATCATCTATCGAGGCTTGAGAATGGAGAAACAGCTGGCAAAGAACTGTCAATCAAAGAAACTTTTCCAGATGAACAACTTTTTGCCATGAAACAACAGGATGTCCCTTGGTATGCTGACTATGTCAACTACATTGTGTCAGGAAAATGGCCGTTGGAATGGACAACTCAGCAACGGAAGAAGTTCTTCAAAGAGGTCAAAACATATGTCTGGGATGAACCGTACCCATTCAAACGGTGTGCTGATCAACTACTGAGACGATGTGTTCCACATGAGGAAATCAACAGTGTTTTGCAACACTGTCATTCACACCATATGGCGGACACTTCAGCGGAAACAAAACTGCAGCCAAAGTCCTACAATCAGGTTTGTTTTGGCCCACTCTTTTTAAAGATGCTTTATCTTTTTGCTTTTCAATGTGACAGGTGCCAGAGAATGGGAAATATTTCCAGGAGAAACGAAGGACCGTTGCAAAACATTCTAGAAGTGGAAATATTGATGTTGGGGTATTGATTTCATGGGCCCTTTGTTCCATCATTCGGAAACCTGTACATCCTGGTTGCTGTAGACTACGTCTCCAAATGGGTCGAAGCAATTGCACTGCCATCCAATGATTCAAAAGTGGTGATCAAATTCCTGAAAAAGAATATTTTCACTCGGTTTGGAACACCTCGGGCAATTATCAGTGATGGTGGCTCTCATTTCTGCAACAAATACTTCGATGCACTCCTATCCAAATACGGAGTTTCTCACAAGGTTGCCACAACTTACCATCCACAGTCAAATGGACAGGTTGAGGTTTCAAACAGGGAGATCAAGAGAATCCTAGAAAGAACCGTTGGATCAACAAGGAGGGACTGGTCAACAAAACTAGATGATGCATTATGGGCCTACCGAACAGCTTACAAGACACCCATTGGTATGTCCCCATATCGATTTGTGTTTGGGAAGCGTTGCCATCTGCCAGTTGAGCTTGAGCACAAGGCGTACTGGGCACTGAAGAAGTTGAATTTTGATTCACAAGCTGCAGGAGAGAAAAGACTGCACCAACTCAACGAATTGGAGGAGTTTTCCTACAGGCTTATGAGAACGCCAAATTGTACAAGGAAAAGACCAAAAAATGGCATGACCGAAAAATAGTGCACAGACAGTTGGAACCAAGGCAGCAGGTGTTGTTGTACAACTCGAGGTTGAAACTTTTCCCTGGAAAGTTAAATCTAGGTGGTCAGGTCCATTTGTGATCACTCAGGTTTTACCATATGGAGCTGTTGAGTTACTGGATCCCAATACCAACAACACATTCAAGGTTAACAGTCAGCGTGTCAAGCACTACTGGGGAGAATCATTTGAGCGACAAAAAGAAAGTGTCACACTTTCAGATCCAGCCTAACGTTCAAGAAGTCACGTCTAGCTGACGACTTTAAACTTAGCGCTCGCAGGGAGGCAACCCATGCAAATTTGTATATATTGTGATTTGGAGTGATTTAATTTTTTGTGTGTTTAGTTTTTGCAGATTAAGACATTTCAAGATGGAAGAAGCTCTCGCAAATCTTCACAAGCAATTTCCTTCTCTCCCTCAAAAATCTCTGATAAAAGTCTACAAAACTCGCTTGGAACGGATGAGGTTACTAACAATCCATGGTGTTCCTAATGATATTCGTTGGGTAATTGAAGCACGAGTCCGATTGGCAGGTGAGTCTTCTGACTCTTTTATTTCACATCTGCCTGGTTGTGGAAGAAGCACCATATGCAAAGAAACGTAGAGCTAAGCAAATGGATGTGTTACAAATGTGCACGATGGAATTGCAATACTCGTTGTCGTTCTTTAGGAATGGTGTCTGATAATCGCGAAGACAAAATTAAATCATTAGGGATGGCTTGAGTAAGGAGTCTTTAGATGATATATCTTCGACTCTTGAGACGCATCCCAGTGGATATGTTCATATAGCCATTCGCAAATTACATACACAATTTCAAAAAGATAGACAACTGTTAAGTCTCGGGAATCTGACTCAAAAAAGACCCTGTTTGCCAATTTATAAGAAAATTGGATGGGAAGCTTGTCCCTGACGCATAGACGTTAATCAAACTGTAAATTCTTGTACATATTATATCTCTTGTCTTTTCTAATAATTGTAATTGTTTTGTTGTGTTTTCTTTTTATTTTCTCCGACAGGATCCAGACCTTTTTGACTATCACGATATTATTTCGCTACTAATCGTCCTTGGAAGACTATGTGCTATTTTTACTCACCCTTTTCAGGTACTATAAATTCAACTCATCATTGCACTTTTGAAGACATCCAGAGTAAAACATGGAAGCCACTTCAAGAAGACGAGTTGAAACATCGTGTGTTTTGCGGTAGTAGTGTTGGTACTAAACCACAATACATAGAAGCAGCACGGGAATTGGGTCGAGTCTTAGCTGCAAGAAATATGCACTTATATATGGCGGAGGCAATCTTGGACTAATGGGGATCGTTTCAAAGGCCGCACAGGAAGGAGGCAGTCACATTTTGGGAATCATCCCAAAACCTTTGGCAGAGGCAAATCTTATTGAATCATCAAACGGAGAGGAACTGATTGTGCCAGGTATGTCTGAACGACTAGTGGAAATGATTAACCGTGCTGATGCTTTTATTGCTTTGCCAGGTGGCTTGGGTACATTGGAGGAAATTTTTATTGTGTTATCTTGGGCGAACCTGAACATACACCAGAAACCAATTGGACTGCTCAACGTTGATGGATTTTATGATTTTCTTTGTGTGTTTCTTGATGATGCTCGGAGAAATGGGTTCATGTCGAAACCTTTAAAAGAACTCCTCTTTACTGCCAGAACTGCTCCGGATCTAATAGACCAACTCATAGCCTATGAACCACGAGTTGACCCTATCATTTCAAAGATAAATTGGTCCGAGGACGATCGTGGTAAGAGACGTCGGATTAATCTGGATCTTAACCTTTAAATCCTGTAGATTTTCAGCTACCAGGTATTACCTTCTAAACTCTTCTTCTACTGTTTAAGACATTGGGGACAATGTCTCATTTAGGTTTGGGGGAGGGAATTAGTTGATTAGTACTTTGTTTTTAGTTTGTATGTTGTTTTTATTTTAATCCAAAATTTTTCGAAAAATACAAAAAAATTGAAAATTTTCAAAAAATTACAAAAATATTTTGTGTATTTTTGTTTTTGTTTTGACTAAAAAGGTGAAATTGGTAAGAAAGATAGCCGAGTAAGGAGTTTCCACTCCTGAGACGTATCTCAAACCTATTTCGAAACAAGTTAATTTTTTGTTTATTTCCTTTTGAATTATTTAATTTGTAAATTCTCCATAAAACGGACTAAAATGGATCTTCATATGCTCAGTTGACAGGTATTATCAACATACATGGAAACATACGGACATGAGCTAAAATTGAAAAGTTTGTAATATTCAGTGCTCTAGTTTAATTGGAGGAAGCATCTCAAAAAGCAGTGATGGAGTAAAAAAAAAAAAAACTCTGAGATCCGAGTTATTAAGTCTGTAAGGGTGTTTTAACACCTAGTGCCCTAAAACCAACTGGTTTGGGAGTCACTGGCCCAAAGCTCGCTACATGGATCAAAGATGCTGCAAAAATATATATATCTGAAGTCTGAGTAATTAAGTTCGTAGGGGTGTCTTAACACCTGGTGCCCTAAAGCCAACTGGTTTGGGAGCCACCGACCCAACACTCGCTACATAGATGGAAGGTATTGTATATAAATAAAAAAATAGAGAAAAATCAAAGAAAAAATCAGAAAAATGAGAAAAAAATTATTCCATTGCTACAAAAAGGTGTGAAATCTGATAGAACTTTAGGACAAAAATATTACTCTCTTATCAACTGCACTTATGACTGCTGTGGGCAAAAATGAGTTGTTTAATATTATGTTGGCTGTGTTTATGAAGAATGGTAAAAATGATCGGAGAATTTACTTATTTGGTAATTTAGAATGAAAACAAAATAACTAGTAACTTGGAGTAGAAGTTTCACCTGATTAGTTACTAACTTCTTTATTCTCTTTTCGCTTGTCTTTTTGCTTTTGTGTGCATTAGTTTAACTAACTTTTTACTTTTGTAAAATGTTTGTGGGTATCATTGCTGTAAACCCTCACGAGACTACAACTCGTCCACTAGGGACACCTAGGGTTTAAAGGCTTGTTGCATACGCTAAATGCAACCGTGATCCCTACGAAAGTGGTTTAGTTAAATTTATTATGTTATTTTATTCTGTGTTTCGCTCGAGGACTAGCAAAATGTTAGGTTTGGGGGTGTGATGAGTGGTAAATCTATCACTATTTCCCACTCATTTAACCTAATATATTGTATAGTTTCTTGAGTTATGTGAATATTTTGATGTTTTTGTGTGTTTTTGTAGATAAATAAAGTTTCAGGACATTCTGGAGGTGATTTGGAGCAAAACAGGAAAAATTGGCAAAAAAAGGGCATTTCAGTAAAATTGTCCGCATCGCGATGCCCAAGTCATCAGCGTCGCGACGTCTAATATGCACCAGATCTGCTAACGTGCGCCAGGTCAACGGTCAGAATTTGAGAAGTTTGACTTTGCTAAAATGCGCCGTGCCACGTGTCACCATCACAGCCGATATGCTAACGTGCGCCGTGCCACGTGTCATCATCCTACGGTGCCGACACTCATAATTGCCACGTGTGCCACGTGTCATCCATGTCATCGGTCAACGAGTCAACTCTGCCACGCGTCGCAATCCTACGGTGCCGACAATTGATCTCAGCCGCCTTGCCACGTCAGCGCCACGTCATCGCCACGTCAGCATAATAATTGAGCTCTTAGCCGCCTCGCAACGTGTCAAGCCGAGAGCATGCCACAATTCACTGTTCTGGCGTAGCGACGCCAAAGCCCTTGGCGTCGCGACGTTGGAAGCTTACCCGCGTCTATAAATTGAGCTCGAGATTTCAGAATTTGTTGTACCATTCTCTCCCATTTACAGTTTTTACTATTCATCATGATGAGGTAACTTCCCCAGCTAGGGTGAAAGGTAATTTTTTTACTATTGCTATTTAGATTAATCTCCCTTAAAAATAATATATTCACTATTTAAAATTTGACTTAAAAAGGATACCGCTATATTGGTCGGTTGGTAATTTAATTTTAATCTGGTTTAAACCTGACTAATCAAGGATACCGCCAGATTGGTCGATTGGTAATTT
This sequence comes from Zanthoxylum bungeanum, assembly GCA_019454045.1. Taxonomy (NCBI): domain Eukaryota; kingdom Viridiplantae; phylum Streptophyta; class Magnoliopsida; order Sapindales; family Rutaceae; genus Zanthoxylum; species Zanthoxylum bungeanum. The sequence continues at coordinate 349,477 of SKCR01026391.1, read as the reverse complement.
TATTTTGGTTCCGCCTTTATGGCTGGTTATGGACAAATATTACCGTCTTAATGGCTGGTTGGACTTAATTTGACTTAATCAGGATACCGCCAGATTGGTCGGTTGGTAATAATATCACAAGTTTATATATTATTTTATGGGAGATATCTAAATTAGTAGTAGTAAAAGTAATTCCTTTTACCTTAGCATTTATTTTATTGTAATTTACCCTTCAGTATTTACTTTACCGCAATTACTTTTCAGTATTTTATGTCTTTTATTTTACCAGCCCTAGCTATGTGTCGTAACTAAATTAGTATCTAGGGTTGTGATGAATTTCAATATCACCGGTTTATAAGAGGTTAGATTATAGTTTGGGTAACATAAAGATTTATTTATTGAGTCTTAATTTTAATACTTTTTAATTAACTGGCCATTAATTAAATTGACTAGGTAAACTTAAAATGAACTAGACATAGGGATTTTAAGTTTAAGACCCCAGACTCAATAGCCCACGATCTTCCCTTTAATAGATTTCCTTACAGGATAGGAATATACCTGTCGGGCAGGGGTAGCCATAATTGGAACTTAATCTTAATGAATCTAGGTAATTTGGTTGACATAGACATATGGTTCAATTGGATTATACTAGGTATTTGTAATTGACCATCGGAAGAGGCTTTTACATAATTTAGTGTTCCAGGTTAATAAATCAATATTTTACCCAACTATAAGATTACCACTTCATCTTTAAAATGATATTAAAAGAAATCACAGCCCTAGATAGTTTTTAATATTGAATTTTCTTAAAATCTACTTTCGAACAATTTTATTTACTTGTCTTTAAATTTAGAATCGTCGCCATTTCAAATCAATTAAACAACCTGTTAGATACTAGTAATCATTTAACCTCATAAAATTAATAACTTAGGTATTAAATCCTCGTGGGATCGATACTTTTTATACTACTTGAACGATACGTACGCTTGCGTTATACGTGTGTGTTTACGCCGATCACATATATGTCAATCAAGCCCCTAATTTTCTTGTAAATATTATATCTCTTTGTCTTTTCCTAGTAATTGTGATTTGTTTTGTTATTTTTTTTTATTTTCTCTGATAGGATCCAGACTTTTTGACCTTTCACGATTAATTTTATTGTTAACTAATAATTGTCATTTGGCAGGTACTAGTGCTATTATTTTTACTCACCCTTTTCAGGAGTTATAAATTCAACTCATCATTGCACTTTGGAAGGCATCCAGATAAAAATGGAAGCCACACCAAGAAGACGAGTTGAAAATATTTGTGTGTTTTGCGGTACTAGTGTTGGTACTAAACCATAATATATAGCAGTAGCACATGAATTGGGTCGAGTCTTAGTTGAAAGGTGTTGGGGTTGATGCTCAGAGCGCCAATTCCCGGTTGTATTTCTGTTAAATACTTCTGTAAAACATTATTATTATGAATAATATATGCAGTTTCTATAATATAATCTATCTTTCTATATGGTAAAGACGTAATGACCCGAGAATGATTAGTCATGATACAGTTGCAAAAGCGTCGCAACGGACATTGAGAAGTATCATGACGTTGTCATTCTCAGACAGTTCCTGGTCAAGGTTTACACTACTTGGTCAGTATAGTAAACCTGTTGAGACCGGTACATGTCGTATACTAGAATATATGATTCCAATGGTTTCTCAATGAACCATAAGTCTTGGAGACTAGTATAGACGTGTAGGTGTTTATAGTGGATAAACACTGAACGACTCACCGAAGATTCTTAATGGATGGTACACCAACGTCAATAAGAATCTTCTTGGGTTGAGTAGCACTTGTGATTCTTAGACTTGAGATGCCATTGTGGGCACATGAGATATCTTCTACACTGAGACGGCTGTCACGTCACCGATCTGTTTAGATCAGACCTCCGCCTGTTCGTTGGGTGTAGATAGATCCTCAGGGTGTCCTATGTGTATCAAGATAGGATCCGTCAGTTCTGTGTATCAGAGCATAGGTAGTCCATATGATTAGCAATCAGATAAAACCATGGGCCCGTGGTAAAGTTTAGAAGCTAGTTCTAAACATTCTTTTTGAGATTGCTAATAGAATAGTCGACTGGAAAATCCCGATAGAGATTTGGCGTTTACATCTATATCTCTGGGATTTATCCGGATACCTGTGACGGAGGAATTATACATTTGCCATGACCTCGACCTGTATGGTTCAGCGAGATTATCCGTGATCGTCATAATCTATGGGTGGATAGATTATGGACATGAAATTTGATTTCGTGACGGATATACCTGAATCTAGAGAGTCTCAATAATGAAACATACTCGTAGAGCACTAGAGCAACATTAATAAATAATATTGATTATTTACAAAGTCGTTTAAAGGTTAAACGCAAGATACGTGCTAAAGGGACTAGATTGTCATTTGCCTAATTATTGTGTATTTACATTTAATACTTGATTAATTTAAATACACATTAATTAATAGTCAAAATGAGTTATTTGACTTTTATCCTAAATGAATATATGTTTTTTAATATTTAATGTAAATATTATACATATATTTAATATATTTGTATTTGATTAATTAATTAATTATTTAATTGTTAAATGATTAAATTAATTAAAATATAAATATCTTATGTTAGGATATTTAAAGTAAATGATGTTAGTTGCTTTTGTTGACTTAAATAAATATCTAATAAAGTTGTATTAAGATATTTATGCAAGTTGATTACATAAATTTGAAATGAAATTGAAATTACAAAACTTGTAAATGCTAAGGTGAATTTCGGCCAAGGCACTTTTGTTACAAGTATTTATTGATTTCATCACTTTACACTTAACCTAATACACTTTACCAAATAAACTCCATTGAAGAAAACTAAGGAAAGCTTGAGAAAAGAAAGACATATCAAAGAAAGCTTGGAATTATAGTAAGTTTTTCAAACTTACTATTAGAGAGGAATATGTTCCTTAAGCTCAAGGCTTCAACATGTGATGTTCTTAGATTATTTCTTTCTTTATTTCTTTGTGTTTTTGTTGATGGAAGTTTGAATGAAGTGTTGAGCATGTATGGTGAAGGAAGGTTGTGACTATTGTAGTTGTAAACTTTCTTTTAAGGTTTTTGAAACCATGTTGCTAATCTAGAGTTATTGACCCACTCTTAAATGACCTAGATTTGATCTTGAGTTGTTTCATTGTGTTGAGACTTGTATTGGATGGAAGAATGATGATTGAAGTAATTGATTTAATGTATTTGGTCTAATTTGTCCAATTTGTGGAAATTGTAAAATTAGGGTTCATGACCAATTCCAAATTTGGGGCTTTTCATATATGTTGTGTATTTGTGTGTGTATATGATGCATATAAAGTTTCATGTTCATTGGATTACATCTTGATGTGTTTTGAAGCATGAAATGACCAAATGGACAAAATGCCCACCTTAGGTGACATTCGACCAAATGAATAGAATTTGGGGATTTTGGTGCTTTTGGTGTTTTGATGTTTTGAACATCATAAGTTCATCTTAGAAATGATTTAGAATCATTCAAAATTGATTAGATCAATTTCGGACTAAAATGGACAAAAATACAAAGTAATGGTATTTCGGTAAATTCACTTAAATATGATTTATTGAATTTATTTTCATAATTTGATTATTGGAATGTTAAATAAATATGTTTATTTAATTAATCCGAGAAAAAGTTTTGAAATCTGAAAATCGGATTTTCACCGCTTCCGCTGCGTTACCAGATTCACCCCCTAAAAACCCCCACAAAATGGTATCAGAGCGAGTCTGATTCTAGGCCACCTAATATGATTAGCCTTCATTGAATCAATGTTTAATCATGATTTCTTGACTTTATGCATGCTTATTAGGATCTAAATTGGTTAGATTTAGGGTGTATGACACTTAGCGGAAAATCCCTAATTAATAAGGTTTGAATGTAATTATGTATTTGATGCATGTTATATGGTACGTCTTGTCAATACGGTTTATGAATACTTCTTTGTGACTACATCCGAGACCGTGCCTCTGCTGTGAGGATGTAGCCGATAAAGATTTATTTATACCGGATGTATATCAGATACTAGGTAAATTCAAGTAAAAGCGGAATTCTGAACGTGCCCTAGCTGTCAGGATTACGTAAGTAACTTGAGTTTATCATTGACGAGTTTAACCTTGGTACGTCTCCTTGTGGGCCTGCCTTCGCAGCGACAACGAGAAACGGCCAGGACCGGATACTTAGGAGTCATTAGTGAATTATTGACAAATGAGTTGTCTACCTGATGAATATACGTAGGCGAGACCGTGCCTCTGCTGTGAGCCGAAATATATTCACGGGATCCACTTTTCACTATTAGTATTAATTTAATTATTAAATATTTGTATTCTGTTTTGGGATTACAGTATTGCATGATTTAGTGGGAGGGGCATATTAGATTAAAAATCCATGATCTAGTTTATGCTTTTGATATTATATGAAACTGCTTTATTTCTGCTAACCGTTTTTCGTGATCTATATGATAGATTGGCGATGGCGGCACAATCCACAAATCAGTTTTCGCGTATGCTTGATGCGAACAAACTGAAAGGCGCTGAGAACTTTGCAGACTGGGAATTGGATTTGAGGATTGTCCTCGATTCCTAGAAGCTGGGTTATGTTCTTGAGGGTCCGTTGCCCCTTGCAGTGGGTGAGGATGCTTCGGAGGAGGAACGCCAAGTTTTTGAAACTTGGAAGGATGATGATTTAAGGGTTAAATCATACATCCTTAGTTCACTGTCTCCGAAACTCAAGCAACAGTACTATGGTATGCTAGATTCCTATAGTATGATGACGCGATTGAGACAATCGTTTGAGAACCAGGAACAAGTGATTGTTCACAAAGTCGCCATGGAATTGTTCCATACGCGTCTGGATGAGGGGCAGAGTGTTAGCCCACATGTTCTTCAGATGATCGATTTGATCGATCAATTGAGGCAACATAATCTCATCTTGAATGACATTCTCGGTAGGAGTGTCATTCTTGGTTCACTGCCAGCTTCATTTCGCCAGTTCGTGATGTACTTCAACATGCACGGGACTGTCTGTACCTACCAGGAGCTACATAGGATGTTGCTCACGGCAGAAGAGGACCTTAAGAAGGGAGTACCGACTCGTCCTCCTAGAACTACTTCTCTTTCGGCTTCTTCCCAAGGATGGTCCAATGGAAAGAACAAGAAAGGCAAGAAGAAGAAGAAGGCTTTTGGTCCTCAACAACAGGCGAAGATTGCAAAGCCCAAAAGGGCTTCTGAAGACAAATGCCACCACTGCGGCAAAGTTGGGCACTGGAAAAGGAACTGTCCTGATTACATTGCCCAAGTGAGGAGAGACAGAGCTTCTACATCAGGTACTTTTATTTTTCCAGTTATTGATTTATCTTTGGCTTGTGAAGCCGTTACATCCAGCTGGATTTTAGATTCTGCTTGTCCCATTCACATTTGCAATTCGTTGCAGGTGCTGAAGGAAAGTAGGAAACTGAAGCCTGGAGAGATGCAGTTGCGATTCGGGAGTGGAGACTCTTTGGATGCAGTTGCAGTGGGAGTATACGAGATCTCATTGCCGAATGGGACACTTTTGTTATATGACTGTCATTTTGTACCGGGATGTGTCGCTAATATTATATCACTTTTTGTATTGGAGACAGAAGGCTTTTGTATTAATATTAAGAATAGTTCTTTGTATTTATATGATAAAAATAATATTCAGATCCTTAGTTGTCCAAACTAGTATGGTCAGTATACATTGCAAACTTCAAAAGATATATTAAATACTGGAGTTAATAAACGTAGTTTACCTGTAATTAATAATACTGAACTTTGGCATATGAGACTTGGTCACATTGGCGTTAAACGCCTTACCCAATTGGTTAGGAATGGTTTGATATCAGATCTTACCATTGAATCCTATCCAAGTTGTGAATCCTGTATTCAGGGTAAGATGACCAAAGCCCCATTTTCTGGTGTTGGACACCGCGCCACTAACTTACTGGAACTTGTACATTCTGATGTATGTGGTCCACTAAGTCAAACTGCTCACAGTGGTTATTCGTACTTCGTTACCTTTACCGATGATTTATCACGGTACGGTTATGTGTATTTGATACGACATAAATCGGAAACCTTTGAAAAGTTCAAAGAGTTCCGAAAAGAAGTAGAAAAACAAACTGGTAAATATATTAAATGCCTTCGATCAGATCGAGGCGGCGAATATATGAGTGGTGAGTTCATGGATTATATGAAGGAGAATGTGATTCTCGCTCAATATACTCCTCCAGGTACACCACAGCACAATGATGTATCTGAAAGGAGAAATCGGACTTTATTGGATATGGTCCGATCGATGTTGAGTTTCACAGATTTGCCATATTACTTATGGGGTTACTCTCTCTTAACAGCCGCACATATTTTGAATAAGATTCCTTCAAAGGCTGTTCCTACGACACCGTATCAGATATGGTTCGGTAGGAGACCAAATCTTAATTATATTAAGGTTTGGGGTTGTCCTGCCTATGTCAGGGTGACTCAGCAAGATAAGCTTTCGCCTCGAGGGCAAAAGTTGTTGGATAATATGACCCATAGCGTCACTATTTGTACAGATCATAGTGTTGTTGTACAAATTAACTATGTGACAAGGAAATTGCACTCTCATCATTTGTGATTAGATCACCTTAGATATATAAATGAAGAGAGGTCCATATGATTAGTTCCTGGATTGACATGATATGAGACAGTATCAGTCCACGTAGGATTAATCATTAAATATCCCTAGTCGTAGTATTATCGAGACTGGACATCGATAGTGCGGAATAGGCTAGTATTGCACTTGTGCACGTTGTGAGGGCACAACAACATAGTTCTCATATATTTGGGTACTGGATACTCATGCAAGTGCGATAGGAGGTTGTGTTTCACCGATGGTACAGGAAATAACTTCGCTCTGGATAGACCCCTCGGAATCCCATTGGTATTATGACTATGTGTCTATGGGAGTCCGACATCAGGGTAGGTGTATATGGTCTTAACCTGAGACTTGCACCGCTAATGCTTACGACAATCAATATACTTTAGTTGAGGTCGTCTAGGACTCTAACAGGTTCTGTGTACGCCAAAGCTGAGTATATTGAGAATCGTAGAGTATTGGGTGTGATGTCAAGACGGAAGTATCACTCCAGTCATAGTGGAGATGATGTCACGCAGGATACGGTATTAGTACTCTGAGGTGCTGCAGCCATCGGGATATTATGACAAGGTCATGTATATCCGATTATAGAGACTAGTTACCAGACATCCGACATGTGCTTCGGACGGGGCAGACACTTACCCAGCCCCAGCCTAGCACGTGACAATCCGATACTGGGCCGATATGCACGATACTTGGTATACTACGCCTGATATAGATCCTTATATATTCCTGTAAGAATATTTCCGGAGAATTGGGTAGGCATGGCGTTTTGCTAGAAGCTAACCTTGTCTTGTAAATCGGTAGGAACGTGGTACTTGGTACTTACGTGTTCGGATAGTCCGACGACCGTATTTACTGCCAACATATCCGGGGATCTCATGGGTCGCTTCCCAATGATACACACCGATGACGTATGACTCGCACATTTATTAATCTGAGATTAATTTGATGAGAGAGAAAATTAATCTGGGATTAATTACGGAGATATTTTATCTAGGATAAAATATCGTCTAAAGAGAGAAAACGATTAATTTGGAATTAATCGGTAAAGTTAATATATTCGATATATTAAATGAAATTGGATTTCGACGCGAAATTGAAATTGGATTTTAATTCGGGCAAGCGAATTAATTTAGAATTAATTCGTTAGCGACGTGAATAATGGATTCGCTTGGCGTAATCATTTATTTACGACGCAACGGAGAATTCGCTAATTAGGAATTAGCGAAACCATGCCCGAGAGTGATTGCGAGCGCATTTGCATTTCGAATTCGAGTGCGGCACGCAAGTCACATCAAGCGTCAAATCATTAGTCGCATCAAGCGTCAAATCACATGTCACTTTGAGTGATGTGACATTTGATTGATTGATGTGATTGATTGATTGAAAGACAACTTGACACTTTGAGTGATGTGAGTTGTTGGAATAGTGTTAGTGGTTGGAAAGTTTAGTATTTGACTTTTTGAAAGCCAAATAAAATGTAATTACCTTTATTATATTTTGGAAAATATATAAGGTAAATGTTTTACACACTTTCTAACAACCTAATTCACATTTTCTTCTTCTCTCTCTCTCACACAATTCACGCCCAAAATGGGCAGTGAATGAACTCACTGGTTTCTTCATTTTTCCGTGAGAAGGGAAGCATTTGTGCCTTGATTTTGTGGCAAAATCAAGCGGAGCTAGCACTCCGAGAGACTTGCGAAGGTGTTAGGGAAACTCACCCACGAGCCGGGAATCGTTCGACGCAAATTCGAGGCTCAAATCTCAGCTCAAAACTGAAAACAGTGGACTGAAATTCTGCATGCAGTTGGCGCGCCCTTTGGAGGAGCAAAATCAATTTGTTCTTCATCAAATTCGTCTCAACCGATCGATGTGAGTATTCCGCAACTCCTTTGATGTATTCACACTAATATTCATGCTTGTTTGATGATCTTGGGACCTAGATAAAACCAACAATGGCATCAAGAGCCTAGGTTCAAGCATGAAACTTTTAGGGTTAAAATTTGGGTAAACTTGTTTTGAGCATGATTTGAATGAATTGAATGTTTGAGTATGCTTATAACATGTTTAATTAGTGATTGATTGGATCAATTTAATGAAATAATGATTGGATCAATTTTTCCCCAAAAGTTCATGTTGGCCGAATGTGTAATGTATTTTGGAATTCTTGGAATTTTTCATTTTGATTCATTTGATGAGTTGTAATGATGTTGGATGATGTTAATTTAATATTGAATTGGATTTAATTTTGAATTGAACAAAATCCCCAAAATGCTTATGGTGGCCGAATGTAACATGCCCTAATTTAGTCTTGGATTTTTGATTTTGGACATTGGATGTGTTGGAAATCATTCGGGATATTAATTCGATGTCGATTGTGGAATTAATTGGATTGAATTCAAATCGGACAAAATTATCTCCCTTGGCCGAGACTTTAAGCATGGTTAATGGGTTTGATTTTTCATTTATGTGTTGGACATGTGATGATGATAATGAACATGATTAATTAAGCTAATTTAATGTTTTGGAAATATTGATTTGGGTGATTAATCATATAATGCACTTTAGGTAATTAAATTGCGGAATTGGATTCATGTAATTTAGTTATTTAGGCCTTAAATTGGATTTGGGCTTATTATGTTGTAAATGGGCTTATTGGGCTTTGTTGTACAAAGTTGGATTTGGACAAATTGGATTGGATCCAATTGGGCCCAAAGCCACTTCCGTTAAGCCCAAATGCAACTTATAAACCTTTAAAGTTTAATTGGGCCTAATGGGCCTAAATTGATTTCTGGGCTTATGGGTTACTCCTTGATTGGGCTTTGGTTGCCGAAGCCCACGCCTTAAAGAAATTAATTAAAGCCTATTAGACTTGAATTGAATTGACGTTGGACGTTAATCGAGCTTTGAGACCCGACACGATTAAATTTGGAATTAATCGTTAAAGGTTTATTAAATAAAGTGTAATATTAATTTGGAATTGAATAGTGAATTAGTATTAAATACATGTTAATTGGATTTAATGATGTAGTTTAATTTAATTCAAGAATTCGTACTTTGAGTACTTATTCGCAAAAACGAGTTTGACTCGACCAAAATCAAATCGTTGTTTGAACATTGGATGATCACATAATTATCAGATTAATTAATTTGATTAGATTGATTGATAGCATGCTTATGTGTGAATACGTGGTGTGATGAATGAATAATGTATATCGGATGGATATTAGTCGGGTGGGGCAATTTTGGAAATTGTTGTAATAAATTCGATTTATTAAATTGGACCTGCGTGTCCAGCCTTATCACCTCTATTCTCTTTGTATTCTCTTCTCACCTATCCCCTCAATGTAAATGAGGTTTCTTTAGAAGTGTAGTGTAAGAGGTAGAAGTAATACAAGTGCTAGCTTGAGTGAGAAAGGGAGAGATTTGATCTAGGATCAATGTGTTAAGTATCCATCCGCATATCATTATTTTTATTTCATACTCGCTTTATTATGTATTTAGAATGCATGTTTAGGGTGTATGATGATGAGACCTTAACAAAGATAATGAAATTGGTAGCCAATTTGCACGCGAAAAGCCCTCATCAAATATCATGCGTCTTTTCCTTCCATTGAGTGATTCTTACTCAAGATCCTAGATTGGCATGGGTTGTTGGCCGAAGTCAAGCCCTTGTCCTGCGAAGATGTGTTTGAATCACGAGGCTTTGTTCCATATTGGTGTCTTGTCCAAGTTGTGGTTTGTTGGCCAAAGTCAAGACCACTTCTTGTCCATCGACATTGATTACGAAGCTTCCATGGTCAATGGGTCCGCGCTTGACTGGGATCATCAGGTTTGTTGTGCCAAAGCCAAGGCCTAGTTGATTCAGAGGAAAAAAGGTTAGGGTATATATTGGATATATAGGCATATATAAGATATATGTTTAGGACTTGGATGTCCACCTACTGGATCTAGGAGTTGGATTAGATCCAATTGATCTTAGAGATCTACCTAGTTAATTATCATACAATTTGTTGGCCAAAGTCAAGATTGTGTGATATTTAACGGGATCCTAGCCTACTAGGAAACACGGTTTCCCGAGTACTCGACAGAGGGTTAGAGGCTCGACGAAAAATAGTGGGAGGCAAGAATTGAATTTGCAATATTCGTTCAATTACTCACCATACGCGCTCAATCAAATATCACTCGTCATATAAATTAAATGTTAGTTGGACTAATATTTAAATTGTTGTTTTAATAAACAGTTGGACTGTATTATAGTTGAATATATATAATTGGATTATATAATCAATATATTTGAATTAATTATTTTCAGTTTACAGTTGATTTTATAATTGGATTATAGTAATCAATGTAATTGAGGTTAATTAATTTGGATTATATTTGATTATATAGTTGGACTATTATAATCATTATAATATATATAGTACCACTAATCGTTGATTAAATAGTTGGACTATTGTAATCAAGATAAAATTGAAAAGTTGGATATTTAAAATATAATCTGGGATTAAAATATTTTAAATGATTTAATTTTCAAATTGGGAATAAATAATAGGTTACTTTATTTGATAAAATAACTTATTATACCTTAAGCCCAAAATTAAGCAATATAGTAGAGCATAAAATCTTTGGAAGATTTATGTGATGATGACTTTAGTGCTTAATTTAATATACTTGTCATAAATCTAATTTTAGATTTAAGAAGTATTAAAATTGCAATTTATAATTCTTGGAGAATTAATTGACTATTCTAGAGGAGATAAAGTCAAAATTTGCAATTGGGCATGTAGCACGAGGTGCACATTGTTTCGATATTCTAAAAACCCAAGGCTTGGCCTAGGTTCCCGAAATATGAAAAGGATAATTGACATATCCCAAAGTGACTACCATTTGGATATGGCAGACACGAAGGAATTAAAGAAAGGGCAAGGCTCTTACTTTAAAAATGATTGTCAAAGTTATGTTCACTACTAGTATTGAAATTAGATTTTAAATATAGGTGTGGTACATAAAATATATGTATTGATGTTCAGAATCTGCTTTGAGCAGGATAATGACTTCAAGCTGAGATTGCTCTACGAATCGGAAACGGGACGAAAGTCGCTGTTTCGACCGTAGATACCTAAGTTTAGGAACTACCCTTCGGGTGTGTACTTAAATTAGGAACTGTTATAATGTAACTAGTTTGACTAGAGACACTATCTCTATATCAGTGTTTAATCCATTGTGGATAAACCTTTATATTCTAGAACACTAAGTGTTTCATTATATAAAGATGGTACTGAGATAAACACATTAGATGTGAATAACAGAATTTATATTTTGAATATAATTAAAATCTCAAACATATAAAATGACAAATAAATAACTCAAATTGATTTGATCAATAGAGACTTATTTGTGGCATTGTTGTCTGGGACACAATTAAACAAGACTCGTATATCCACACTTTTGAAGAGTGGGTACTAGGACTGATTTGACTATTCAAATAAAGTCTACGAATCTAGTTTGTTAGGTAAAGTACCTAAAACACTGTTTACTTGGTAATAGTGTAAGTGCCACCGATCTGTTAGCCCTATTCATGGTGAAGTTAGTGGGCCAATATCTAGCTAGGCTAGATGTGAACATGAATGTTTCGTGACCTTAACGGATGTGGCATCACGTTATGGTTATGTGTTTCTTTCGAAGAACACAGATCGGAAACTTTTAGAGTTTCGACACGAAGTAGATAAACAGATCGACTATAGTATTATGCCGTCACGGTAAGACCGTAATGAAAATACTTAAGCAGTAAGTTTCAAACATACATGAAAAGTATAGTATTCTTTCAGATGAGGACTCCTCCCGAGACACGTCAGTTAGACGGTGTGTCCGTACGAAAACCGAATTTTGTTGGACATGATAAGGTTTATCATGAGTCGCTCTGAGCTATCATTTCCTTCAACAGGATATGTATTAACAGTGCAAAACTTATTTAGAATAAGGTTCCATATAAATCTGTTTGACAGATATCATATTGGATATGAACGGGAAAGAAACATGGTTTCTCATTCCTAATAATTTGGGTATGCCGGGCATAACGTTTGGATGATACCAAACTAAGGACCCAAATTGGATAAGTGCCAAATATAGGTTATCCTAAGGGAAACCATAAGTATAGTACTTATAATCTCGCATGAGAACAATATGATTGTTGCTCACCATACGGTTTTCCAAAGAGGAATACCGATATACAGTGGTCAGTGGGAGGATAGTGATACTCGATGAAAATCGGAGTAATACTATTCAAGGCACGAAGTCCATAATGGAACACAAATAGTTCATCAAAGATGAAACTAAACCATTAATCTTCAAATACACAAGAACCGCGTAGATCGAGAGAATCAGAAAACAACCTGGGGTATGGTTTCTGAGTACCCCTTAAAGATGTAAATCTTATGGAGGTATACCAACCGACTACGTACGAGGAAGTGATACAAGGTATCAACTCCCTTTTATGGAAAAATGCCATGAGTCCGAAATGGATTCCATGTATAACAACTATGTTTGGATACTAGTTGTTGTACTGCAAGGCATTGTGCCTATTGGTACTGTAAACGTCTTCAAGGAAGACATACATGGATGGCAACATACCAACGTACAAAGCTAGGCTTGTGACGGAAAGGTATCGTTATCAACGTTATGTTAATAACGGTTCAACCTTTTACCTGTTGCCATAGTAAATCCATTTTGATGATGCTTGTTAATACTGCATATTTCATTTATGAAATGTGTCAGTTAAAGATCATAATCGCCTTCCTGAAAAGGAAACCTTTTGGAGGATGCTTACAACATCCTGACGATTTTGTATAACCGACAAACAAGGTTTGCGGGTTATTCGATCCATGTTTGGATTGAAGCAAGCATAAGGTTCTTGGAACTGACGTTTTGAAATAATCATAATGGTTTATGATTTGACTCAAAATGAAATAATTCTTGTGTATATAAGGAGGTTAGTGGGAGTGCACTGACAGTGAAATTCCCATAAAGCAATTGGTGGAAGCTTGGCTTTCATAGATATTCTCCATAGAATTCTGGGGAATAACAACCTTTATTCAAGGAATAAAGATCTACTGGGATAGATTTGGAGTTGTTAACACTCTCTGGGAAATTGTACATTTAAAATGTACTTGATATGGTGTCTCATACGCTTTGAGCATATGGAGTCACAATCAGGACAATCCAAGTGATAGTCACTGGATTGAAGTTAAGGACATCTATTAGTATCTTAGAGAACTAAAGATGTTGTCTAAAACTATGGAGAAGGAGAACTTGAAGTGACTGGGATCACTGCTGCAAGTTTCCAATAGTTTAATACTACGGTACTATAAAGTTTGAAAAACGGGACAGTGAGCTGGAAATCTTCCGAGCAAGATACTGTTGCCGAATAAACAACAAATGCGGATTATTGCTGCGGCTGAGGCAGCAATAGAAGCCATTTGGGTCGATAATAAATATAATTAGATTAGATATAGTTCTGTTAGCAGCTGAGCTAGACGTCAGCACAAGGCTAAGGAATTAAAGGTCTCATCGACGATCCAGATATATACTTCTATATTCATCTGATTCGTTCGGATCATGCATCGTGGCGATGTGATGATCGTATAAATCGCGTCAGACGATAATTATGGAAATCCGCTGACGAAAACCTTTTCTCAGCAATTTGAGCGAACCGTACATAGTTCGGGTGTACGACACTTGAGTGACTGGCTATGTGCCAAGTGGGAGATTGTTGGATAATATGACCCATAGCGTCACTATTTGTACAGATCATAGTGTTGTTGTACAAATTAACTATGTGACAAGGAAATTGCACTCTCTCATCATTTGTGATTAGATCACCTTAGATATATAAATGAAGAGAGGTCCATATGATTAGTTCCTGGATTGACATGATATGAGACAGTATCAGTCCACGTAGGATTAATCATTAAATATCCCTAGTCGTAGTATTATCGAGACTGGACATCGATAGTGCGGAATAGGCTAGTATTGCACTTGTGCACGTTGTGAGGGCACAACATCATAGTTCTCATATATTGGGTATTGGATACTCATGCAAGTGCGATAGGAGGTTGTGTTTCACCGATGGTACGGGAAATAGCTTCGCTCTGGATAGACCCCTCGGAATCCCATTGGTATTATGACTATGTGTCTATGGGAGTCCGACATCAGGGTAGGTGTATGGTCTTAACCTGAGACTTGCACCGCTAATGCTTACGACAATCAATATACTTTAGTTGAGGTCGTCTAGGACTCTAACCGGTTCTGTGTACGCCAAAGCTGAGTATATTGAGAATCGTAGAGTATTGGGTGTGATGTCAAGACGGAAGTATCACTCCAGTCATAGTGGAGATGATGTCACGCAGGATACGGTATTAGTACTCTGAGGTGCTGTAGCCATCGGGATATTATGACAAGGTCATGTATATCCGATTATAGAGACTAGTTACCAGACATCCGACATGTGCTTCGGACGGGGCAGACACTTATCCAGCCCCAGCCCTAGCACGTGACTATCCGATACTGGGCCGATATGCACGATACTTGGTATACTACGCCTGATATAGATCCTTATATATTCCTGTAAGAATATTTCCGGAGAATTGGGTAGGCATGGCGTTTTGCTAGAAGCTAACCTTGTCTTGTAAATCGGTAGGACGTGGTACTTGGTACTTACGTGTTCGGATAGTCCGACGACCGTATTTACTGCCAACATATCCCGGGATCTCATGGGTCGCTTCCCAATGATACACCGATGACGTATGACTCGCACATTTATTAATCTGAGATTAATTTG
Organism: Zanthoxylum bungeanum; assembly: GCA_019454045.1. Classification (NCBI taxonomy): domain Eukaryota; kingdom Viridiplantae; phylum Streptophyta; class Magnoliopsida; order Sapindales; family Rutaceae; genus Zanthoxylum; species Zanthoxylum bungeanum. The sequence goes on along the minus strand of SKCR01026391.1, from coordinate 333,908 downwards.
ATGAGAGAGAAAATTAATCTGGGATTAATTACGGAGATATTTTATCTAGCATAAAATATCGTCTAAAGAGAGAAAACGATTAATTTGGAATTAATCGGTAAAGTTAATATATTCGATATATTAAATGAAATTGGATTTCGACGCGAAATTGAAATTGGATTTTAATTCGGGCAAGCGAATTAATTTAGAATTAATTCGTTAGCGACGTGAATAGTGGATTCGCTAGGCGTAATCATTTATTTACGACGCAACGGAGAATTCCCTAATTAGGAATTAGCGAAACCAAGCCCGAAAGTGATTGCGAGCGCATTCGCATTTCGAATTCGAGCGCGGCACGTAAGTCACATCAAGTGTCAAATCATTAGTCGCATCAAGCGTCAAATCACATGTCACTTTGAGTGATGTGACATTTGATTGATTGATGTGATTGAAAGACAACTTGACACTTTGAGTGATGTGAGTTGTTGGAATAGTGTTAGTGGTTGGAAAGTTAGTATTTGACTTTTTGAAAGCCAAATAAAATGTAATTACCTTTATTATATTTTGGAAAATATATAAGGTAAATGTTTTACACTTTCTAACAACCTAATTCACATTTTCTTCTTCTCTCTATCTCACACAATTCACGCCCAAATTGGGCAGTGAATGAACTCACTGGTTTCTTCATTTTTCCGTGAGAAGGGAAGCATTTGTGCCTTGATTTTGTGGCAAAATCAAGCGGAGCTAGCACTCCGAGAGACTTGCGAAGGTGTTAGGGAAACTCACCCACGAGCCGGGAATCGTTCGACGCAAATTCGAGGCTCAAATCTCAGCTCAAAACTGAAAACATTGGACTGAAATTCTGCATGCAGTTGGCGCCACTTTGGAGGAGCAAAATCAATTTTTTCTTCATCAAATTCGTCTCAACCGATCGATGTGAGTATTCCGCAACTCCTTTGATGTATTCACACTAATATTCATGCTTGTTTGATGATCTTGGGACCTAGATAAAACAAACAAAAGTTTAGGTTTGTTGGATATCCTTCGAATACGAGGGGATATCTGTTCTATGATACCGAGCATCGAAATGTGTTCGTAGCTCGCTTCGCAAAATTTCTAGAAGTAGAATTTTTGTCAGAAGGTGGTAATCATAGACAGGTGAGCTTGATGAAGTCCAACCTGAAAACAACGAACCAACGGAGGAACCTGAAGTTCAAGTAGATGAAGGACCTTCAACACACACACTCCGTAGGTCGGAAAGGGTATCTAGACCTCCTGAACGCTTGTATTTGATACAAGAAAAGAGTCTAGATGTTCTCTTAGTTGAAGAGACAGATCCTTTCACCTATAGAGAATCAATGTTGGACATCGACTCCGTGAAATGGCAAAGTGCCATGAAATCCGAGATAGACTCAATGCATGAAAATCAAGTTTGGGACTTGATTCTACTTCCCGAAGGAATTGTTCTTATCGGTTGTAAATGGATTTACAAGAGGAAGCGCGGGCCTGACGGTAAGGTTGAAACTTACAAGGCCCGACTGGTAGCAAAAGGTTACACGCAGCGACCTGGCGTCGACTACGATGAAACTTTTTCGCCGGTAGCAATGCTTAAGTCTATCCGGATTTTGCTTTCTATAGCTGCGTATCATGACTACGAGATTTGGCAAATGGATGTCAAAACGGCTTTTCTAAATGGATTTCTTGATGAAGAAATCTATATGGAACAGCCGGAAGGTTTCACGTCCAGCGAAACCTCGGGTATGGTATGTAAGCTTAAGAAGTCCATTTATGGACTTAAACAAGCTTCACGAAGTTGGAATCTTCGATTCGATGAGATTATTAGATCGTCTGGTTTTCTCAAGAATTCGGAAGAATCCTGTGTGTATCAGAAGGCCAGTGGGAGCATGGTCGTATTTTTAGTCCTATATAATGATGACATCCTAATCATTGGGAATGATTTAGGTATGTTGCAAGGCGTCAAAGCGTACCTCTGTAAGAATTTCTCCTTGAAGGACCTGGGAGAAGCTTCCTATGTTTTAGGGATAAGACTCTATAGAGATAGACAAAGGAGGCTGATTGGGTTATTCCAATCAACGTACGTAGATAAGATCTTGGAACGGTATAACTTTGGTAACTGTAAGACAGCAAACATACCGTTCAGACATGGGATTCATCTTTCCAAGAAGATGTGTCCACAAACAGAAGATGAGAAGGTTATAATGTCTAACCAACCTTATGCTTCATGTTTGGGTAGCATAATGTATGACATGTTATGTACGAGGCCTGATATCAGTTTCGCTGTTAGCGTAACTAGTCGATATCAGTCCAATCCACGTAATGACCATTGGATGGCCATTAAACATATCCTAAAGTATCTTAAAGGTACTAAGGATAAGTTAATAGTTTATGGAGGAAACGAACTGCAGGTTAATGGGTATACAGACTCCGATTTCCAATCGGATCCCGATGATAGAAAATCTACATCTGGATTTGTCTTTACCCTTAACGGAGGTGCAGTTTGTTGGAAGAGTTCCAAACAGGGATCGATAGCTGATTCCACCACTAAGGCGGAAAATATTGCAGCTTCTGAAGCTGCAAAAGAGGCTGTGTGGATAAAGAACTTTATCACAGAATTGGGAGTTGTCCCAAGTATCGAGAATGCGATTCCGTTATACTGTGATAATACTGGAGCCATTGCGCAAGCAAAGGAACCGAGGGCGCATCAGAAGTCGAAGCATGTGGAACGCAAGTACCACATCATTCGAGAGATCGTGTCGCGAGGGGATATTGTCGTGTGCAAGGTACCGAGTGAAGATAATGTAGCAGACCCGCTGACGAAGGCCATACCTCCGAAGCTGTTTGATAAACACGTGGAGTCGATGGGTATTAGATACAATCGATATTGGCACTAGAGCAAGTGGGAGATTGTTTTGGGGTTGGTGCTCAGAGCGCCAATTCCCGGTTGTATTTCTGTTAAATACTTCTGTAAAACATTATTATTATGAATAATATATGCAGTTTCTATAATATAATCTATCTTTCTATATGGTAAAGACGTAATGACCCGAGAATGATTAGTCATGATACAGTTGCAAAAGCGTCGCAACAGACATTGAGAAGTATCATGACGTTGTCATTCTCAGACAGTTCCTGGTCAAGGTTTACACTACTTGGTCAGTATAGTAAACCCGTTGAGACCGGTACATGTCATACTGGAATATATGATTCCAATGGTTTCTCAATGAATCATAAGTCTTGGAGACTAGTATAGACGTGTAGGTGTTTATAGCGGATAAACACTGAACGACTCACTGAAGATTCTTAATGGATGGTACACCAGCGTCAATAAGAATCTTCTTGGGTTGAGTAGCACTTGTGATTCTTAGACTTGAGATGCCATTGTGGGCACATGAGATATCTTCTACACTTAGACGGCAGTCACGTCACCGATCTATTTAGATCAGACCTCCGCCTGTTCGTTGGGTGTAGATAGATCCTCAGGGTGTCCTATGTGTATCAAGATAGGATCCGTCAGTTCTGTGTATCAGAGCATAGATAGTCCATATGATTAGCAATAAGATAAAACCATGGGCCCGTGGTAAAGTTTAGAAGCTAGTTCTAAACATTCTTTTTTAGATTGCTAATAGAATAGTCGACTGGAAATCCCGATAGAGATTGGCGTTTACATCTATATCTCTGGGATTTATTTGGATACCTGTGACGGAGGAATTATACATTTTCCATGACCTCGACCTGTATGGTTCAGCGAGATTATCCGTGATCGTCATAATCTATGGGTGGATAGATTATAGACATGAAATTTGATTTCGTGACGGATATACCTGAATCTAGAGAGTCTCAATAATGAAACATACTCGTAGAGCACTAGAGCAACATTAATAAATAATATTGATTATTTACAAAGTCATTTAAAGGTTAAACGCAAGATACGTGCTAAAGGGACCAGATTGTCATTTGCCTAATTATTGTGTATTTACATTAATACTTGATTAATTTAAATACACATTAATTAATAGTCAAAATGAGTTATTTGACTTTTATCCTAAATGAATATATATTTTTTAATATTTAATGTAAATATTATACATATATTTAATATATTTGTATTTGATTAATAATTAATTATTTAATTGTTAAATGATTAAATTAATTAAAATATAAATATCTTATGTTAGGATATTTAAAGTAAATGATGTTAGTTGCTTTTGTTGACTTAAATAAATATCTAATAAAGTTGTATTAAGATATTTATGCAAGTTGATTACATAAATTTGAAATGAAATTGAAATTACAAACTTGTAAATGCTAAGGTGAATTTCGGCCAAGGCACTTTTGTTACAAGTATATATTGATTTTCATTTCACTTTACACTTAACCTAATACACTTTACCAAATAAACTCCATTGAAGAAAACTAAGGAAAGCTTGAGAAAAGAAAGACATATCAAAGAAAGCTTGGAATTATAGTAAGTTTTTCAAACTTACTATTAGAGAGGAATATGTTCCTTAGGCTCAAGGCTTCAACATGTGATGTTCTTAGATTATTTCTTTCCTTATTTCTTTGTGTTTTTGTTGATGGAAGTTTGAATGAAGTGTTGAGCATGTATGGTGAAGGAAGGTTGTGACTATTGTAGTTGTAAACTTTCTTTTAAGGTTTTTGAAACCATGTTGCTAATCTAGAGTTATTGACCCATTCTTAAATGACCTAGATTTGATCTTGAGTTGTTTCATTGTGTTGAGACTTGGATTGGATGGAAGAATGATGATTGAAGTAATTGATTTAATGTATTTGGTCTAATTTGTCCAATTTGTGGAAATTGTAAAATTAGGGTTCATGACCAATTCCAAATTTGGGGCTTTTCATATATGTTGTGTATTTGTGTGTGTATATGATGCATATAAAGTTTAATGTTCATTGGATTACATCTTGATGTGTTTTGAAGCATGAAATGACCAAATGGACAAAATGCCCACCTTAGGTGACATTCGGCCAAATGAATAGAATTTGGGGATTTTGGTGCTTTTGGTGTTTTGATGTTTTGAACATCATAAGTTCATCTTAGAAATGATTTAGAATCATTCAAAATTGATTAGATCAATTTCGGACTAAAATGGACAAAAATACAAAGTAAGGGTATTTCGGTAAATTCACTTAAATATGATTTATTGAATTTATTTTCATAATTTGATTATTGGAATGTTAAATAAATATGTTTATTTAATTAATCGACGAGAAAAAGTTTTGAAATCTGAAAATCGGATTTTCACCGCTTCCGCTGCGTTACCAGATTCACCCCCTAAAAACCCCTAGAAAAGGAATATGCACTTAGTATATGACGGTGGCAATCTTGGACTAATGGGGTTCGTTTCAAAGGCCGTACAGGATGGAGGCAGTCAAGTTTTGAGAATTATCCCAGAACCTTTGGCGGAAGCGAATCTGATAGGACCATCAAACAGAGAGGAACTAATTATGCCAGGTATGTCTGAACGACTGGTAGAAATGATTAACTGTGCTGATGCTTTTATTACTTTGACAGGTGGCTCGGGCACAATGGAGGATATTTTCACAATATTGTCTTGGGCGAACTTGAACATACACCAGAAACCGCCTGCCATGTGTCAATTTCATAGCATATCATGCTAACGTGCGCCGGACACGTGTCACCATCACATACTATCGAAAATCGCCATCGCCACGTGTCACATACGTGTCATCCACGTGTCAGCCACGTGGCGTCCACATCAGTCACATGCCAAATCAGCTAGCCACGTGGCAGCCACGTCATCATCAACCAATCATCTTGTGCAACGTGTCAAAATCACACGATACCTACAATCAATAATGCCAAGTGTGAACCACGTCATCGTCACGTCATCGCAATCATTGAGTTGCCGACGCCCTCTGCCACATTTCACCTTATCGCGAATCTAACTGCCATGTGTCTTCGTCTCCGCATTCCATGCCGTGAAATGTGGCGCGTCGCGACGCGCAGAAGTTGGCGCGATGCGACGCGTGAAGCCTATTGATGCCTATAAATTCAGCTCGAAATTTCAATTTCAGTTGTACCTTCCTCTCCGAATTCTCTGATAATAATAAGAAGTTTGTATCTAGTTTGTTTAAATTTCAGTTCTATAATTAATTTTAGTTACTTTTTGTAATAGTAATATATTTTCTGAACTTTTTCAGTTTTTACTGTTCAGCAATGAGGAGGTAACTTCCCCATGCTAGGGTAAAAGGTAAAGTTTTTATTATTGCTATTTAGATTAATCTCCCTTAATTATAATATAATAACTAATTTAAATCTGACTTAATGAGGATACCGCTATATTGGTCGATTGGTAATTATTCATAAAATGGTTTTAACCTAACTAAGCATGGATACCGCCTGGTTGGTCGGTTGTTAATTAATTATTAATTTGACTTAATCAGGTTACCGCCTATATGGCTGGTTGGTAATATCACATAAGTTAATATATTATATTAATGGACATATCTAAAATAATAGTAATAAAAGTTGATCATCTAGCCCTAACATTTTCTTTATTGTATTTTTCTTTATTTACTTTCCAGCATTTTACTTTTAAGCAATTTACTTTATGTCTTTTATTTTTAAGCTATTACTAGTTATGTGTTGTAGCTAAACCCGTTATCTGAGGTTGTGAAGAATTCCAATATCACCGGTTTATAAAGGGTTATTTTATAGTTTGGGTTATATAAAGGTTTTTTTTATTAAGTCTTATTCCTAATACTTTTTATTAACTGGCCACTAATAAGGTTGATCTGGTAAACTTAAAATAACTTGACGAAAGAATTTTAGGTTCAGCCTTAGACATAATGACCCACGATCTTCCTTGAGGATAGATAACCCTTTAATAGATTTCCTTACAGGATAGACATATACCTGTCGGGCGGGGGTAGCCACAATTGGAACTTAATCTTAATGAATCCAGGTAATTTGGTTAACATAGACATATGATTTAATTGGAATACATTGGGTATGTGCAGCTGACCATCGACAAAGGTTTTTGCATAATTTCATGTTCCAGGTTAGTAAACCAATATATTACACAAACATAAAATAACCAAACTTCATCTTTTAAAAAGATTATGGAAGAATTCAGAACCCTGGATAGTTTTATAAATTTGAATTTTCCTCAACATATTTTCACGCAATTTTATTTACTTGTTTTTAAGTTTAAAGTCATCACTCAGTCAATCGATCAATCTGTTAGATATTAGTAATCATTTGGCCTCATAAAATTAATAGTTTAGGTATTGAATCCTCATGGAATCGATACTTTTCATACTACTTAAACGATATGTACGCTTGCGTTATACGCGTGTGATTACACACCGGTCATCTCTCCTTGTCTGTAAGATTAACTGGCATCCACCGTTTTATACAAACATATTAGTGTTATTCCTTTAAACACCAGTAGAAATAATACAAAAAAATTCAAGTACCCCAACTTTGAAGTTAAATATTAAAGAATAAAGACCAATAGAAATCATTACTTGGTTCTTCCAAATGGAAAGAGAAGTCCATCTTAACCATATTTGAGGGGCGTGGCTTGATGATATAGTGTTCAAGATCTCACTTTGAGGTCCTGAATTCGAATACAGGCAGTGCATTTTTTTATGAGAGTGAGTTTAAGACAATTGATAATTATACTTACTCCGTTTAAGCTTGGAATTGATGATTTAACGACGGAGTTTCCAACGATGTCAAAAAAAAAAAATATTCATCTTAACCTACTAGCAGCATGTTAAAGAGAGCACATTTATAGAATGGAATTGGGAGGTAAAAATAGATGCTATTGGCTCAAGCCAATGACACAATAATTTGCTGAAATGTGATTAGTGCACAAAAAAAAAATATAAATACACCTGATAAGCGGCCACATCTTTATATTTCAAAACTCATTTAAAAATAACATTCTGACGCTGAACATATTAACATAAATACATAAATATATGTATGTGCCACATTGCATAAATATATAAATACATGGATTGCGTATAACACTGTATGGCTATATATATATATAGAGAGAGAGAAAGAGAGAGAGAGAGAGTGAGAGAGAGAGAGAGAGAGAGAACGAGCGAGCGAGAGAGAGGGGGAAAGAAAGATGATAGCTATGTTACTTGTATGCCTAGTGACTCAAGAAACCGATGCCCAATCTATACTAGCGAAATTATTGCAAAATACCAAAAAACAGAAAATCATTTTCACAGCTTACCAAATAACAAAAAATCCAAAACTCCAAAAATCGAAATCAACTACCTGCAACACTGGATGAATCCTCTACCATGCACCCACCACCAAGAACTCCTTCAGACACATGGAGTCATGCATTAACAAATACCTAGAAACATTATAAGTGCAAGTAATTCAGCTTTCGGGAAAAAGAGACAAGTAGAATGACCGCAATGAAAATTTTAAGAAACAAACACTGGGAAAGAAAAAGAAAACCCAAACCCATAGCTGCATGTTGATATCTTGGAGATGGTGAGACACTAGGAGCAATAGCCCATTCCCAACGACCATTTTAATTGGACCTGTAATTGCTGCCTTTGACTCTAATCTCTTGCGTAAAAGTCTGCAACAACTGATGCAAAACAACCAATGGTACAAAAATCAATTCGTGGGCGAGGGCTGAGGTGACCTCGTATGACAAAGTGCTAGTGATGGTTCAATGAAGGAATCGGTGAACACAACATTGGTTTAGGGTTTGACAAATGGCTAATGTAGGCATTTCTTTTTACTTTTTGAGGGAGAGGAAATGTATGTGAAGAAATGATTTTTCTAATTTAGGATTTCAATTTTGTTTGTTTGTTAATGTTAAGAGGAGTAAAGAAACTTAAGCGAATTAATTTGATATGAGAGAGAATAAAGGATTTGTGAAATTTTTACTAGGTCATTTTGATTTTTAGGGTTTATATTTTACTAATTAAAAAAATAGGGTTTTAAACATACATTTTAGATTTATTGTAATTACATACAAAAATTAAAAAAAAATGGATTTAATTGATTTCGATTTTCTATAAAAAAAAAAAAAAAATATTTTTAAATCTGTCGATTTTTTAACATGATTTCGACTAGATCAAAGATATGTTCTTGATTTGACTAATTGAACCGATCGGTCCAGTCTGATTACGAAAAGTATGCTCAAAAGATATAATTAATTTGTAGTCCATAAAATTTAATTTTGATTTTTTAATTAACTGTTTTAAATTTGGCACTTGATTAATATTTTGAATTACAAAAATCATAGATTCTTGATAAAATTACTTTTTGTCAAGTATTTATATCATTATTTCTTAATAGAAATATTTTTTGTCAAGACTTCTATCATTATATCTTGACAGATAATTATATGTCACATATTTGTCATTAATTCTTGACAATTAATTTATCTGTTACATATGTGTCATAAATTAATAAAGAATGAGTATTTTTCATAAATCATATGTCAAGCTAGCATTTTTTTTTACTAGTGTTACCCTTGTAATACTCTCAAGCAACTATCTCTCAAACACTAAAAACTTGTCCTCTCAATTCTTCAATGGCATCATCGTCCATTATTTTCAAATCTAATGAACATTCTACCTTTCTGGATTACCAAAAAGCACTTGAAGACCCTTCGATCAACGCTGCTCATCTCATTCCGCAGGACGCAGTAAGGAATTTTTGCTCTTTCGGCCCCGCTTTCAATGATGAAGACACCATAACTAACGCTCCATTGGTCTAGCTCTTTCCTTTCACATGTGATATTCCTCTATTGAACCCTTGCATGTTTCCCTTCTCTACCATGCCAATGTTATTCGTACCTAGCATAAACCAGATCCCATCTTCAGGGATTGGTTTTAGTATATGGATGTTGATGGTGAAACCAAAAGCCTTTTTGAGCATTTGGGTATTCTACCCCTTCTTGAACTCTCCTTTCATCTTCCCACTTTTGATCGTCTTTTGCTTTCAGTTTCTTTTTTTTGGTCTTCTGAATACAATACTTTCGTTTTCACACTCGGTCCCATGACCATTACATTACGCGATATAAACACTTTGACAGGTTTGTCCCATATAAGAGCTACTATTTCAGCTTGTACCACATTCCAGTCCACCCACTATTCCTTCAAAAGTTAGTGTTTCAATCTTAGTATGCCATATCTAGACCCTTTGTAGGTCTTACTACTCATTTTTCGTTCCGTGAACACACAGCTTTCATCAATTATTGGCTCTATAAGTACGTCTTTTGAGTGCTAAGTCAAAAACCCGCCGTTGGCTATCTTCCTTTATCTTCTGACGTAGCCAATGGCCATTCATTTGACCTGAATTCTTTCATTTTGGCCTCTTTTATAGAGGTTGGCCACTCTATCGAAACAACTTCGCTCTGGTTCCTCTCACATCTCTTTCGGTCTGCTCTGGCTAGCCCAGTTATGGCTCAGAGCATATATCACTCTTTTTGGCTCCATCGAATCCAATCACTGAGTTTCCTGTGTTGGGCTTTTGCTCGCTCAATTGGGGCTAGTCTCACTTCTCCACCGTACAATTTTGACTTTTTTTATTCCATTTCTTATGTTTTTTTTCCTTTTTCTTTGGAAAATAGCCCACATTTATCCACAGTTTCCCTGGTCCTGGTGTCGATGATGCTCTAGCCCGAATTTAGCTCAGATTTCTGTGCGATCACTCGCTGGCTCATGACATCTTAATCGGGACCAATGCAAAGCCAGGGTTGAAGTTTATTCCTCGAATTTTATTTCTCGCCAATTCGGTTTACTCCAGGTATGACATTTTCCATTATTCTATGTTCATTATGTACTACCATCAGAACGATTCAAAGTTTTATCGCTCTCCGAGATAGACCAACATCTTTCAAAGACGAGGATTTTGATAGGTTCTTTCTCCTATGAAGTCTCCGCTCTTTTGTACATCAGTTAATATTGTTTTCGAAAGGTCCTGGCCGAAAATTCTTCCCTGGCTCTTTTCTTCCACTCCCGCTATTGTATATAGCAATCTTTATTTTTCATCTTCGGCAACTCGCACCCGGGTCCAAGAGAGCGGCCACTTCCAATAAATTTCTCGCAGTCCGCCAAAGCAGGAAAATGCCTTTTCTATCTTCAAGTATGCCCTCACCGGTCTCTGACCCTGATGATAAGCCTTTGATACATCGTCATCGGGCTAATGTATGCATTCTTCTTTCTTTGATATATTTTTTATTTTTTATTATTATTATTATTATTAGTAGTAGTATTATTATTATTATTATTATTATTATTATTATTATTATTTGACACTTTTCCCCTTTTGTGCAGACTCTTAGGACGGAAAGGGCCATTTTGGCCGAACCAGCCAGAGTCGTACCAACACCAGCTTTCGCTGTCCAACACCTTTCGAAAGCTGAAGATCATATTGTTGTGATTAAACACACAATAATAGAGGTGATTGGAGAGAAAACTCTTCTTTTATATTACTCACAAAAGAATTACAAAGCTTACAAATCAAAGCTTTACAAAAAACTCTCACACCACTTTACTCTCTATCTTTACTCACGTTTGGGATAATGATAACAATGGTCTGAGGCTCTTTTTATAGTTGATCAAACCGCGTGAACAGTGTCACGCGGTTTGCCAACTTGCACACAACTCACACACAGCTTGCAGACACACTGCCAACTTTACCAAAACTTTCAACTTGCTTTCGGTGGCTTTTGGCTCATTTGGAAACTTCTGCATGCAAGTTTGCATGTGCTGGACTTCATCACTTGCTTACTGTCTTCAACAAATCTCCCCCTCGGTGAAGATTTCCCCCAAAATCTGAGCTGACCATTAATCATCCAAACCGGATCCTCAAAAGATCCACCCCTGGCTGCATCTGTATGACTGCCTACGTACCCTGAGTTGGGATCAAGCCAATCGTAGTTCTCTGTATCTCCCCACTCTGACTATGTGGAGAGTTTTGTCATCCCGGCTATGGCACGACAGATTTCAAGCTTCTCCTTCGGTAAAACCTTCGTAAACATATCGGCACCGTTGTCGTCGGTGTGAATTTTCCTGAGTTCTAACAGCATGGAGCTCAGGACGTCCCGTATCCAGTGATCCCTCACATCGATATGTTTTGAACTTGAATGAAATATGGAATTTTTACCGAGATAGATAGCGCTCTGGCTATCGCAGTACAAAATGTACTTCTCCTGGTTGAAACCCAATTCCTGGACGAATGTCTTCATCCACAGCAATTCCTTGCAAGCTTCTGTAGCTGCAATGAATTCTGCCTCTGTTGTAGAAAGCGCAACGCATCTCTGCAACCTTGACTGCCATGCCACAGCTCCTCCTAAGAGAGTAATCAGATACCCAGAAGTAGACTTTCGGGTATCCACATCTCCTGCCATATCTGAATCAGTGTAGCCCATCAACACTGGTTTGTCGCTGCTTCCAAAACATAACCTCATTTTGGATGTGCCTCGAAGATACCGCATGATCCATTTGATCGCATTCCAGTGTTCCTGTAGGCACTGCATTTTTACACATAAGTCCCTATGATGAGTCTCATTTTGGAGACACTACCTTTTAAGTCACGGAGGTCACGGAAAACGGACATCGGAAGGGGAATTCAGAATAAACAAGGTTCAATGTTTTCGTTGGTGCTGCGTTCGTTACTTCGTTCGAACGTAAGGCAGATTTCGGACGTTGGTGCCGCGTTCGATTAGGCGTTCGAACGGTGTCGGTAATTCTGGTTTTGCTGCTAGCCTCACATTAAGCCCAATTCGCCCAAACCTTGGCCCACACGCCCAAGCCCACTTAAAACACATATTTAACACATGGTGAAATCAAAACAAATCTAAAAATCACATACCAAATTAAATAAAATACTTACACAAATTAAAGAAATTGCATGCCTAATTAAAATCAATCAACAAACTACATGCCTAATCCAAGCCAATCAAATCCCTTGCTTTCCTTGTCCAACACCAAATCATATCCCTTTTTAAATACACAAATCCCTTTCCTTATCAAGCCTAACCCTTTGCCTATAAAAAGAACCAAAACACAAACAACACACACAACAACCCTAGCTAGTTCATTCACACAAAAAAGCCTCCTCTCTCCACTCTCTCTAGAGTTCACGCCCATTACAGAAAAAAGAAGAAAAGAATCCCCAACCCTTTTCCCCTAGCTCACATACAAAACACAAACAACACACACAATAACCCTTCCCTCACCAACTTAATAAGAACAATACACAGCAGCCCCTAACCCTCGAACCACACCATAACACCACCGAAAATAACACCCAAAACAGTAGCCAAAGCATCCCAAAAACAGTAACTAAAATACAGCAGCAAAACAGTACCAGCGGCAGCGAATCGGAGTCAAAACAGCAGCAAAAGACGGAGGACGACGACCCAAAACAGTAAGACAACGAACGAGAACAGTGAACCAGTGAACCGGAAGAGTTGCGGAGCTTTACCCCTTCCGATCTTCGTGGAACGCGAGTCCGAGAGACGACTTAAAAGGTTAGACCTGAGGGCACTTTTTCTTTAGTTTATATTCGTTTCTTTTATTATTGAATTCTATTCGCATGAGAGTCGTTTATGGATGCATGTTGTGGCTTGAATGAAATAGAAGAGTGTCGTCTCTTGTGGTATATAGGATGGAAACCCAGACGTAAATTCCATAGCCGAATCCGAATGGACGGTAGTGCGGTCTGTACTTGGGACACAACTCCACGTACCACTTGAGTAAACGGCACCTTCTCTTGTTTTGTGTTGCTTTGGTCTATTTAATTCTTGTCATTTAAATTCTGCATGTTGTTTATTCCCGTATGATGCGATCGAGTGCATGGGCTTAGTAAGTGCGATGAAAGGTTCCCTAATTGGAGGGTTAAAATCCTTCACCACGATGCTCTGCCGCACCGATTGATGTGTGTTCGGTTGAATGCGAAATACGTTCAATCGGACATACTTAGTTTGATATGATTGTCTTTATTTTCGTATGCATGATTCAACCGAGTGCATGGGCTTAGTAAGTGCAATGTGAGATCCCCTATGGGGAGGGGCTAAAGCCCTTCACCACGAGGCTTCGCCGCGCCGGTTGATGTGTGTTCGGTTGGATACAAGATACGTTCAATCGGACACACTATGTTTAATATTATTGCTTTTCATTCTATGTATGCATGATTCAGTCGAGCGCATGGGCTTAGTATGTTGGTCTAAAGGTCCTCTCTTTGAGAGATCAAGAGCCCAAAAGGCCGCCTTTACGGCAGTACTTCGCCGCGCCCCCCTCCTTTTATTTTGTCGTTTATGTATTGCGTCCCACTTCATGCATCTGGTCTGTTCCCGTTCGAACGCGTTTACGAACGCAACTCGAACGCGCATGTATTTTGCCTTGTCATGCATCAGGCCTTACTTTTGTTCGAACGCGTTCACGAACGCCATACGAACGTGAGCAATCTGTTTCATTTCCGTTCAAACGCGTTCACGAACGCAATATGAACGCGAGCATTCTGTTTCATATCCGTTCGAACGCGTTAACAAACGCCCCATGAACGAGAGCATTCTGTTTCATTTATGTTCGAACACGTTATCAAACGCCATACGAACGCGAACCTTCTGTTTACCGTTCGAACGCGTTTACTAACGCTACACGAACGCACACGCACTTTCTTAGTTTCATAATGTATCAGGTCTGGTTCTGTTCGAACGCGTTCTCGGATGCTACACGAACGCGAACCTTCTGTTTACCGTTCGCACGCGTTCCCGAACGCTACGCGAACGCGCACCCACTGAGCTGAGTCCTCTTCATTAGATTCCATGCATATTTTTCCTAGTAGCTACCCCCACATGTATGAATACAAATATGTTAATGTATTACAATTCATATGCTTATGTCGTGATAAATTTGAGTATTATTTCTTGCGGTATATCGGATGGAAACCCAGACGTAAATTCCGTAGCCGATTCCGAATGGACGGTAATGCGGTCTGTACTTGGGACACAATTCCACGTACCACTTGGAAAAGTGCCCATATATGTGCTTGCATGGTTAATATGTGTGCTTGTGTTTTCCTAAATGTAATATGCAAATGAAGTTGTATGTTCGTTGCTATTTTGATATATGTTAGCATGCAATTTTAAATGTGAGATATGTGTGAAATGTGTGCATAAGTTTTATTTTGCATATGAGAATTTAGAAGCATGATACTCTTGGAAATAAGTGTTACTTAAGCTTGATTAAATTATTACATAAATCCTTTCATTACAAGTGACATAAGTAAGGGACCATTCCGAACCCAACGGTTTGAGGTCTTCCCTTGGAGGGGTGAGTGCGGCCTTAAATCTTTGTCCTGGTTCACACCGGGTGGCGACTCCATATTATTTAGTATTTCCCAACTAGTGCAGCGAGCCTAGAAACGGCGTCGCCCAGGTCCTGTTGTCCTTAGTCTGGCGACTCCACTGGGGATGAGAGAATTGGCCCCGAAATATTGTCTTGTAATGAGTGGATTTATGTTTTAATTGGCCATGTCTATAGTGGATAAGTGGGGGTTTAATCAAGGGCACTTTGAGGCTAGGTAATGGTTTGGTGTCTTCCTTCACTCACTACCTTTCTAGAAGGAAAAGCTGTGAGGACACCTATATGGCCATCTACTCGTAGCCTTTGTGATGGACTAATTTGGAGGACTCGTTGTTTATTCCTGACACCAAGCGATAAGAGCCTAAGAGGCTTTGGGTACTTAAGTGAGCCTCGCTCCACATTCCCTCTGGGGAATCTACAACGGGAAATCCATTTGACAGTCCGTCACACACCATAGCTCATTGGCACGTACCTTAGTGTATAAAAAGGGATGCGCTCACTTGGTCGCTTGAACCCTTGAGTGGGGAGACCTAGTTGTGGGCTATCCTTCGCCAGTGAGAGCCTTTGTCCATACTCTTGCAAATCCACCCCTAGACCGGTTTGTATGGTTAAAGTAACAATTATTTCCTTGAGAATGTGCTTATGGACCATCCTCATTTGGATGCAGTTGGACTATTGTCAGAAATGCGGGCTTGCTGGGCCATTTAAACTGGGGCAAGTTCGTACTGTATGACTATTAGGCCCAAGGCTTCTGAAATGTTGATGGGCCATTATGTAAAAATTATTATGTCATGTTTGCATTATCTTCCTTGTATGCTTATGTTTGGGAACATTGCTATTTGAATCCATCTGGATCTTTTGTCAATAGATATGGGCTTGTTGGGCCATTTAAACTGGGACAAGAACGTATCTTATGACGATTGGGCCAAAGGCTTCTAAATGACAATGGGCCATTTCGTGATTGTGTTCGGAGTATTATCATTTGGATTTAGTTGGGCTCCTTGCCATAAGATATGAACTCGTTGGGCCATTTAAACTGGGACGTGTTCACTCTTATGACAGTCAGCCCAAAAGCTTCTAAAATGATAATGGGCCGACTTGTTTGAAAATTTTATTGACTTAGTATGATTTATATGTTATATGCCTCTTATGCACATCATGCATACATACATCATGTTAACCCTTGTGTTCTAAAAGCCATCATAGATTCCCGTTGGGTTAGGGAAAAGGGGAGACTCATCAAAATACTGGGAACAGACATGAGCGAATCAGATATTGAGGTATCCCGTATGGATCAGTTGGAAAACGGTCTCGCCAAGGTCACTGAACAGTTGCAAGCCTTGACTACTGCCATGACAAATATGGCTGTGCCCCGTGCTGGGGGAAATTCTAAGAATGGGAAGCGCGAGGAGCCTCCGAATGGGTTGGGGGATGATATCCCTGCTTTTGATGATGATATGGCAGAGTATGCAACAGACAGAGTGATTGGGTCTCAGGCCGAGATACAGAAACTCAGGGATCAGGTTGAATCCGTTACCCGCAAGATGAGGGGTAAGAATGAAGATTTGCTAGATTATGAGACAATGACGTTTGAGGAGCAGTTGTCTGCGCAGTTTAAGATGCCGGATTTGACTAAGTTCAATGGGAACGGAGATCCGAGGGTGCATCTCCGTCAGTATGTGTCTGTTATGAGTTCAGTTGGCCTGTCTCAGCGCCAAGTACAAAAGATGTTCGGGATGTCACTCGAGGGGGCACCCGTAGTATGGTACAAACAGACATTCGGACCTGATGCTTTCTTAAAGCAATATGTCACGGACCTGGAGATTGACTTGTCACTCCGTGACTTAGAAAATATCAAGCAGAAGCCGGAGGAAAATTTCAAGGAATATGTGGACCGCTGGAGAAGCCAGCTTCTGAAGATGCAGACTCGACCCTCTGAGAAAGACCAGATCAAAATGATCATCAAGGGCACCAAGCCCTCTATTTATGGCAAACTAAGGAGAATGACTTCGATGATTACTGATTTTCGATAGCTGAGGGAGACAGTTATGGATATTGAAGAGGAGGAAGCCGAGAACAGAAAGTTTTATGGACAGAACAGAAAGAATATTGGGGGATATTTAGGGACTATTCCTGCTACTGCTGAGGTCACTGCCATTAAGGACAGACGATTTTCTAACCTTGGTAAGCCTCTTTCAAAGGTATTCGAAAAGCTGAAGGCGCAAGGACTCTTAAAACCTTTGGAACCTAGGCCCATTCCAAATCCTGTGCCACCTCACATGAACTTAAACTTATACTGTCACTTCCACCAAGAAAAAGGCCATGACACCGATAACTGCGCCCGCCTCAGACATGAAATCCAAAACCTCATCGATGCCCATACAATACCCGACCCAGAGAAAGAACAACCCAACGCACACAGAAATCCCCTACCCAACTACATGATCAACTCTGGCCTACCTGAAACCCTTGTTCTCCAAACTCTCAACCACTCAGCTTCATAGGAATAAGGGATGACAACGGTGGAGAACCATAGGCCAATGAAGAAGGCAATGCTGCGAATGATGAAGTTATTCCTCCTAGTTTATTTGATCCTGCACTTTTAATAAAGACATTGATTTTGTTTACCTGTTCGAACGTTTCCTCAACAATAATAAAGGCGATCATTTCATTTATCTGCCTAAGACTATTACTTTCAAACTTGCAACATGAGTGTGTTCAATCTTGGTAATGTGATACTCAGAACGTAGGGAATCCTCAAAAGAAGCAAGCAGAAAAGATAAGTTAGCCATTCAGGAATTGGGAAATGGAGACAGTGGGACCGTTAGACTTGGAAAGAAACGGGTTCCTGGAACAAATCAGTGTAGACAGGTGGAAATGGTACTTTCCCTAAGAGAAGAATGGTCATCAATGGAATTGACAGAAGACCTAACCCAATGGGATAAGAAAACTCATGCATACATGCATACACGTAACATATTTTGCATTCCTTTTTGTGTTTTGTGTTTGTTTTGTGTTCACAGGTTTTGAAGAAGAAAGAGAGAAAGCGGCAAATGAAAGCCAGTCAGAAGCATCAATATTAGCATCAGTATCAGCATGGGGGCGAAGCCCATATCAATATCAACATAGGGGCGAGGCCCACATCAATATCAGTTTGAGGGCGAGGCCCATATCAGTATCAGTTCAGGGTCGAGGCCCACATCATCTTTAGCTTGGGGGCGAGGCCCATGTCAGTATCAGATCAAGGGCGAGGCCCATATCAGTTCAGGAAGAAAGCCTATATTTAGTTCAGCCCGGGAATAAAGCCTACATTCGGTACAATCCAGGAACAAAGCCTCATGTCAGTATAGTTCAGGAATAAAGCTCGGGAGGAATAAAGCCTCATGTCAGTATAGTTTGAGAACAAAGCTCAAGGGGAAGAAAGCCTCATAAAGCCTCATATCAGTATAGTTTGAGAACAAAGCTCAAGGGGAAGAAAGCCTCATGTCAGTATAGTTTGAGAACAAAGCTCAAGGGGAAGAAAGCCTCATATCAGTATAGTTTGAGAACAAAGCTCAAGGGGAAGAAAGCCTCATGTCAGTATAGTTTGAGAACAAAGCTCAAGGGGAAGAAAGCCTCATATCAGTATAGTTTGAGAACAAAGCTCAAGGGGAAGAAAGCCTCATGTCAGCACAGTTCGGGAATAAAGCCCACACTCAGTGCAGTTCGGGAATAAAGCCCACATTCAATACAGCTCAGGAAGAAAGCCTACGTCCAGCAAACTCGGGAATAAATCCCACATTCAGTTCAGTTCAGGAAAAAAGCCTGCATTCAGCTCAGTATGGGAATAAAGCCCACATCCAGTGCAGTTCGGGAATAAAGCCCACATTCAGTACAGTTCAGGAAGAAAGCCTGCATTCAGCTCAGTTCGGGGATAAAGCCCACAGTTAACACAGTCAGGGAACAAAGCTCACTCTCTACAATAATTCGGGAACAAAGCCCACGGTCAACATAATTGAAGGAAGAAAGCCTAGAGGAATAAAGTCTCATCTCAACAGTTCGGGAATAAATCTCGGGAGGAATAAAGCCTCACCTCAACAGTTCGGGAATAAAGCTCGGGAGGAATAAAGCCTCATCTCAATACAGTTCAGGAATGAACAGGCCGAGATGGCACTCCAAGAATGGAAGCACGGTTTGGGAATGAACCAGGGGTCGCAACACCTCACCATCCAAATCAACTCAACTCAACACATGGTAAGTCAAGTGGCAGTTGGCGAACCAGGTAAGTGAAAATGCATCGCATAACTTTGATAGGATTGTCACTGTTGCACATTACACAAGTCCCATTAAAGTGGGGGCGACTGTAGGCACTGTATTTTTACACATAAGTCCCTATGATGAGTCTCATTTTGGAGACACTACCTTTTAAGTCACGGAGGTCACGGAAAACGGACATCGGAAGGGGAATTCAGAATAAACAAGGTTCACTGTTTTCGTTGGTGCTGCGTTCGTTACTTCGTTCGAACGTAAGGTAGATTTCGGACGTTGGTGCTGCGTTCGATTAGGCGTTCGAACGGTGTCGGTAATTCTGGTGAACCTTCTGTTTACCGTTCGCACGCGTTCCCGAACGCTACGTGAACGCGCACCCACTGAGCTGAGTCCTCTTCATTAGATTCCATGCATAGTTTTCCTAGTAGCTACCCCCACATGTATGAATACAAATATGTTAATGTATTACAATTCATATGCTTATGTCGTGATAATATTTGAGTATTATTTCTTGTGGTATATCGGATGGAAACCCAGACGTAAATTCTGTAGCCGATTCCGAATGGACGGTAATGCGGTCTGTACTTGGGACACAATTCCACGTACCACTTGGAAAAGTGCCCATATGTGTGCTTGCATGGTTAATATGTGTGCTTGTGTTTTCCTAAATGTAATATGCAAATGAAGTTGTATGTTCGTTGCTATTTTGATATATGTTAAGCATGCAATTTTAAATGTGAGATATGTGTGAAATGTGTGCATAAGTTTTATTTTGCATATGAGAATTTAGAAGCATGATACTCTTGGAAATAAGTGTTACTTAAGCTTGATTAAATTATTACATAAATCCTTTCATTACAAGTGACATAAGTAAGGGACCATTCCGAACCCAACGGTTTGAGGTCTTCCCTTGCGAGGGGTGAGTGCGGCCTTAAATCTTCATCCCGGTTCACACCGGATGGTGACTCCATATTATTTAGTGTTTCCCAACTAGTGCCGCGAGCCTAGAAACGGCGTCGCCCAGGTCTTGTTGTCCACAGTTCCCGTCCTGGGTTTGACATAAACCGGCTGACCAATCCAACTGCGTGTGCTAAGTCTGGCCTTGTGCACACCATGGCATACATAAGACTTCCCACTGCTGAGGTGTATGGAACCTGTTTCATTTCCTCCTTCTCTGTCTCAGTAGAGGGACTCTGTTGCGTACTCAATCTAAAGTGGGTAGCAAGAGGAGTGCTAACCGCTTTAGCCTTGTCCATCTGGAATCTCTGAAGTACCTTCTCGATGTACTCCTCCTGTGACAAGTATAATCTCCTGGCTTTCCGATCACGGCCGATCCTGATGCCAAGAATCTGCTTAGCTAGCCCCAAGTCTTTCATCTCAAAAGACTTACTCGGTTGCTGCTTCAAATTATCAATCCTCGATTGATTCCTGCCAACTATCAACATATCATCTACATATAACAGTAAGATGAAAGTCATCGTCAGAAAACTTCTGAACGAATACACAATGGTCTGAAGTGGTCTTCTTGTATCCCTGCTCCCCCATAACTGACTCAAACTTCACGTACCACTGTCTCGGTGCCTGTTTCAAACCGTAAGGCTTTCTGAGTCTGCACACATAGTCCTCTTTCCGCTGACTCTGAAGCCTTCTGGTTGCTCCATATAAATTTCTTCTTCCAGATCCCCGTGAAGAAATGCGGTCTTGACATCCATCTACTCAACTTCCAGGTCGAGGCTTGCTGCTAAGCTGAGTACTACCCTGATGGATGACATCTTCACAACTGGAGAGAAGATTTCATCGAAGTCAATGCCTTTCCTTTGATTGAATCCCTTGACGACTAGTCTGGCTTTGTACCGGGGTTGTGAAGTGTGCCTGTTGCTTCACCCTGTACACCCATTTGTTCTTCAAAGCCCGTTTGCCTCTTGGCAATTTCACCAACTCAAAAGTGTGATTGTCATGCAAAGATTTCATCTCATCTTGCATGGCTTCCTCCCACTTTTCTCTGTCTTCTGTTTCCACAGCCTCCTGGTAGCTCTCGGGTTCTCCCCCGTCAGTAAGCAGCACATACTCATATGCAGAGTATTTGGTTGAAGGTCGCCTTCTCTGTCAGACCTTCTCTGTGGAACTATTGGTGGAACTTCTGGTACTGGTGGTTGATCATGATCATCATCTCTGGGAGCTTCATCACCTGTACCCTCATGTCTGGGAACCTCATCTTCAACTCGTACTGGCACCGGTGTATGAGGTTCTGGATTCACATGTCTGTATTATTGCTGGGGCATTGTCTTCAATTCCTTTCTGATATCTTCTATGGTCTGGTCTTCGACGAAGACAACATCTCGGCTCCTGACGATCTTCTTCTCCACAGGATCATACAATTTGTAGCCGAAATCATCCTGACCATAGCCAATAAAGACACATTGTCGCGTCTTTGCATCAAGTTTGGATCTCTCGTCCTTTGGGATGTGTACATAAGCTTTGCACCCAAAGACATGTAAGTGCTCGTATGACACTTCTTTACCTGTCCAAGCTTGGTTAGGAACATTACCTTTCAGTGCGACTGCTGGGGACATGTTCAAAACATGAACTGCTGTGTTGAGTGCCTCCCCCCAAAATGTCTTCGGTAGCTTGGCTTGTGACAACAAGCTTCTGATCCTCTCGCACAAGGTTCTGTTCATCCTCTCAGCTAGGCCATTCAGCTGAGGTGTCTTCGGAGGTGTCGTTTTATGTCGGATTTCTTGCGTCTTGCAGTACTGATCAAACGGACCTCTGTATTCTCCACTGTTATCTGTTCTGATGTATTTCAGTTTCTTGCCGGTTTCTCTCTCCACCAGAGCATGAAACTCCTTGAACACTCCAAGCACTTGATCTTTTCTCTTCAAGGTGTATGCCCAGATCTTCCTTGAATGATCATCAATAAATGTCACAAAATACAGTGACCCACCAAATGTTCTTGTCTGCATCGGACCACATACATCTGAGTGTATGAGATCTAGTACCTCCGGTTTTCGTTAAGGCGGGGAGCTCTGGAAGGATACTCTGTTCTGCTTTCCAGACATGCAGTGTTCACACTTCCGTAAGTGTGAGTTCTTCAATTCCGGAAGAACATTCCGCATGTGTAGTATCTCCATCCCTGTTTGGCTCATGTGACCGAGCTTTTTATGCCATAGCTCGGCTGCCTCATTGCTGTTGACTGTATTTATGCTACTATTGGAAAGCTTAGCATGCATCAAATACATGGTTGAGTCTTTCTTACCTCGTGCCACGACCATTGATCCTTTAGTGAGCTTCCAGCATCCGTCACTAAAGGTGCTGCAGAAACCTTCATCATCCAGCTTGCCTGTTGAGATCAGGTTTAACCGGATATCTGGGATGTGCTTGACTCCCTTCAACATAGCCTTGTCCCGTTGTCTGTTTCAAGGCAGATGTCTCCAATACCGACGGCTTTGGACTGTCCGTCATTACCCATCCTTACAGCACCGTAGTCCCCTGGTGTGTAAGATGAAAAGAAGTCTCTGCGAGATGTGGCGTGTATGGATGCGCCACTATCTATCACCCAACTGGTCTCGTGGCTGGCAAGATTCACAACATCTTCTTCATATATTATATGAAATTCTTTGGAGGTCTTCTCGGTGGTAGTAGCAACTCTTTCTTGATTAGAGTCACCATCTCTTCTGGACTGCTCGTTCTTCAGTTTGTAGCAATCCCTCTTCATATGGCATTTCTTTGCTTAGTGATAGCACTCAATATCCTTGTTCTTGATTTCCCGGTTCTTTTCTGATTTACCTGGGCCTCGGCTTTTACTCCTCCCCCTTCTGGTGTTCTTTTCTGTCACTAGAGCTTCTGAGGTTGAGGCTGATGCTGACTCCTGCATTCTCGTCCTCTTTTCTTCCTCGAAGATCCTGGTCTTTGCCATCTCCATAGTGACTTTCCCATCTGCGGCTGAATTGATCACCGTAGATCTGAACGTTTCCCAAGATTCTGGTAACGTATTAAGGAGTATTAAGCCATTTACCTCATCTCCGAAGTCTATGCCCAATCCAGACAATTCCTTCATGGTTCCGAGGAAATCGTTGATATGGTCTGCCACAGCTGTACCTTCCTGGTGTTTCAAACCCATCATCTTCTTGATATAGTACAGCTTGTTGTTGCCAGTCTTTGCTCGGAAAAGCTCCTCCAGCTTTCTCCATAAGTCACGTGCATTTGTTTCTTCACTGACATGGTTGACGATACTATCGTCGATCCACTGACGAATAGTACTGCATGTTTTCTGGTGAAGATTAGCCCACTTTCCATCGGTCATTCCTTCTGGTTTCTGCTCCAGAAATACCGATCCATCATAGTCCTTCACATACAGAAGGTCTTTCATCCTTCCTCTCCATGTGAAATAGTTTGTACTGGTTAACAAAATCATTTTTCCGTTGCTCCCCTCCATCATAAAAATTCTAAGCAGAATTTCAAAAAACGGACCTCACGGTTGCGTCCGGAATGGTCGAAAATGGTGGGAATGACACTTCGTTTGTCAAAATCCGACACAGGGAACAAATTGCAAATTCCAGAAATTACAGGGGTCAAAGTGCAATTTCCAAAAGTTCAGGGAATTATGCATTCTTCTTTCTTTGATATATTTTTTATTTTTTTTTTATTATTATTATTAGTAGTATTATTATTATTATATTATATTATTATTATTATTATTATTATTTGACACTTTTCCCCTTTTGTGCAGACTCTTAGGACGAAAAGGGCCATTTGGCCGAACCAGCCAGAGTCGTACCAACACCAGCTTTCGCTGTCCAACACCTTTCGAAAGCTGAAGATCATATTGTTGTGATTAAACACACAATAATAGAGGTGATTGGAGAGAAAACTCTTCTTTTATATTACTCACAGAAGAATTACAAAGCTTACAAATCAAAGCTTTACAAAAAACTCTCACACCACTTTACTCTCTATCTTTACTCACGTTTGGGATAATGATAACAATGGTCTGAGGCTCTTTTTATAGTTGATCAAACCGCGTGAACAGTGTCACGCGGTTTTCCAACTTGCACACAACTCACACACAGCTTGCACACACACTGCCAACTTTGCCAAAACTTTCAACTTGCTTTCGGTGGCTTTTGGCTCATTTGGAAACTTCTGCATGCAAGTTTGCATGTGCTGGACTTCATCACTTGCTTACTGTCTTCAACACATATGTCAATCAGTTTCCACAAGGTCCACAAGGTACCTCGTTGGGTGTAATAATGGGGATAATAAACCTTTAATCAATGAGACTCATAAGGATAACCCATTATTTAAATACCAACATCTACATTCTCCCACTCTCGTTTTTCAACAACTCGATGAGAACGAAGATCCCGACCAATTTAATCTTGAATAGGTTGTCCATTTATTTAATAAGTGGAGGGTTTCTAGGTTTAGAGGTTCCTTTAGGGAATCAGCTAGCATATTTAACCAGATCAAAACTAGGATCCTAGAACAGCCTAGGTTTTCCTTAATTCTGAGTTTGTTAAGCAAAATTATGGAGAATTTTAAGTTTTCAACGTCTCTGACTCTTCTAAATCTGATTCTTCTACAAATCTCTTCGCCTTTGAGCCCTAATTTTCTCTACTGAGGGGCGACCACCGACAATATTCTTTATCTTTTTCAAACAATCCCCTCATTCCTCTAATTTTTGTCGCCCCTAAGGTAGACATCTCTCCATCTTCTCCATAAGGTGGTTAGCCTGCAACTCCAACATCCACCACTGCTGCTATTGTGATGCTGTCTAATAATGAACCGCCATCATCCACTCTTGCTGCTGAGACTGTAAGGTCTGATATTTTGTTTCTTTTATACATAGACATCATGATAGGTTTTAAATATTCATTTTACCTTGCAGGATCATAATTCCATCCTTCAGTCCATCCAGCCTACTTTGCTAATTGAGATCGTTCAGGTCTACTCCTCATACTCGGCCTAGAATGTAAATCCATGATTTTCAGAACAGTTCTGGAAGGTTCCTAGACTGAAGTTATGGTCTCGAAACAGGATGATAATAAAGAATAAAAGTTCAAGCGATGATATATGGATCGGAATAATATAAAGCGAAGATTTATTGCGTTAGAAGACGCGTCGCCTCAAAAAATCAGTTACGTAATTTTTATTATACGCGTAAAGTTTGCCGTTTCAGTAACAAGAATAATAAATGAACTCCGATTGAGTTTATTCTTGAATCATCAAACTCATTTTTCTGAGACGAACAACTTTTGTGTTGAACACTTTTCGAAAATCATACCAGAAGGGCTTCAAAATAGCTGATTTCCGAAAATACCCTTATAAGTGGGGGTAATTTAGTAATTTTTGGAAGAGTGACACTTTATGTTACTGTTTTTCATTTCAAAAAAGAAAATAAAAAGCAAAAGGAAAAGAAAACAGAGAAGGAAACGTAGAGATAGGGAGAAGAGAGAGAAAGAGAGGTGTGGCCGGAGCACGGCCAGCCGGCCCCCCCGGCGGTGCGTGTCGGCACCGCCGGCTTCATCCAGAGCAGGCTGGCCACGTGGTGGCCGGTGATTCCCCATTGGGCGGCTGGAACAGTGAGAAAAAATTGGGAGAAAGGCACGAGCTTGGGTTTGCCGATCCCTGCTCGTCGCTTCGTTTCACGACCCAAGCCACCCGCCGATTTTTCTGATTCGTGCTCCGTTGCACGCAAAAATGAGGAGAAAAAGAGGTTAAGAATAGTAATATTGAATTAACATTAGCTCCGATCGGATTCCGTCGATTCCAGCGGGTTTCGTGGGATCCTTTGGAGTTCGTATATGGCCTCGAAATCTTGGTAAGAGCTCTCGGTAAAAAATCACTAATTTCAAGTTTTCCGCTAAATATTCAGATGTTTCTAGTAGCTTCGTAGAGTAGCGTAATGATATAAATTAAGTTTTCTGAGCATTAGTATGTTGAATATGTGCTTGTCGTAGAATCCGAGGGAGAACAGACTAGATTCAATCCAGTAGATAAAACAACTGTCCGGTGAAATCGGGTTTCTCGCTCGACTGAGAGTTGATGACCGTAATTATGGATACGTTATAAATATGATATTGTGAGAGTAATTGAGTCATTCCGGATAAGTTCAGAAGGTTCAGGATCCTTCCGCAGCGTTTGTGGAAACTTTTCCGCAAGATTTTCCACAAACGCGTAAAATGAGAATCTAAGCCATATAACTAGTTTAGAATAGTATATAAAGATATATTAGAGTAATGAAGCTTAAACCGTAGAAATCAGAGAGGATTCGTGTATTCCGGGAAGGTGCGGAAGTTTATTATAGATAAATAGAAAGTTCCGCAAATAGCGGTTCTAATCATGTTTTGTTATTTGTTTTGACAGATCGAACCAGGATTATGAGTGTCTGTCAAGCCATATAAGTAATCCATGCGATGAATACTTGTGATATATGTTCTGTTTGAATTTAGATAATAAAGAAATTTTATAAGTATGTATGTAACCATATAACAGAATATATATATTAATATATTATATATTTATATATATATGCAAGTAAGATGTTAGCAAGCCTGAGATTGAAAGTATAAGCATGTATAAGTAAATAGGTACGTAAGTGGGTAGAAACAAGTACGTATGTTAGTACACATGCATATGTGTAAGCATGTGAAACAAAGTATGTATGTATAAGCAAGAGGCTGTGTGTATTGAAGTACAAAAAGCATGTAAGTATGCATGGAGAAATAAGTAAGCATGTATATAATATGAATATATATTGTATACAAGTATTTTGATGCATGTTTAAGTGAGCATAAAGTATATGTGTATATGAATATATTTAAATGAGATGTTGAGCACCAGACTTGAACATGAGAAAGTATGTATGTGAGTACTTGTGGTGCATGTATATGTATATTTGGTAAGGAGACGTGCAGGTTATGATGTATATAGGTGTGTGCATTTGATGGTTGTATATGTATTCAAATGATTAAGTTGCATAAGAAATGGCTATATTGCATAAGTGATGATAAATGAATATATGCATTAAGCAAAGTGTTATAATGATGAACATGTCTTAGAAACTTTATTTATGTTTTCATATTTAATTATTGATTTATTTCAAAAATGAGATTTACTTTTCAGTTTCTAAGAAAATAGCCAGTTTTCTTTATAGTGAATTTTAGAAATGAAAGGTTTTAGAAAGTTTTTAATTTTGATACATGATGTTTATATTTTCGAGGCATGGGGAAACCCTACCTCAGTATGAAACTTGATACAGACATGGAATTGACGGATGACATGTGCACATGTAGAGGACTGGGGAGACGGTAATATGTAACGCCCCCAGATCCTAGTTCAGGATTATGGATGACAGATTCCGCTATATCCTAGTTTCAGAGCTTGGAGGGTAGCATAGATCCGCACCCCAAGTTCTAATTCAGTGGCTTGGGGGACAGCGATACGTAACGCCCCAAGACCACTAGTTTCAGGGACATTAGTGGCATGCGTTAGGGGACGGTGATACGTAATGTCCCAAAGTCATGGATTTGTACTCATGGCTCTAGTTAGGCGTATGGGATGTCAATATGTAATGCCCTCATACGTCAATTTTTTCAGAGACAAATTAGTTTACAAATATCAGATTTCCAGGAAACAGTTTTCCAGATCAGATTTTCAGAAAAGAGAGTTTTTATGAACAGAACTTTTAGAAAGAAATGATTTTTACAAGAGAATACAGTTTTGAGAATTAGATTACAGATTTCATATATATTTTCCATGTAAACTTTCAAACTCAGTTTTATAATCAGTTTTCAGACAATATTTATAGAAAACCAGCTTTCAAGTAAAGTTTATAGAGATTTGGTTTTTAGAAGCGTTTTCCAATTTCAGTTTGGAAATTCAGTTTTCAGAAATAACTTCCCGATTTTAGTTTTCAGTTTTAGTTTTAGATTTAGATTGTGACAATCATAAATAGAAAAAGTTTTATAGTTTGAAATACGTGTTCAAGTTGCTGTATGAGAATATATATTTATAGCATTTGCAAATGAATAAGAGAATTATGTTACATAATGAATTTTGATTATGCTATATATGTATTATGTGATTATGATGCAAGAGTTCAGGCACATGGTAAGTAGTATATGAATCATATATATGGCTTTGCATGTATGATGGAATGCGTATGTATGAGGTGTGCGATGTTCATAGGTAACAGGTAAAGGAAAGGTTGTTACAAAGAAAGTTTTCAAAGAAGGTAAACGCGTATGTATGTATTTATAGCTTGTAAGAATGACAAGTCAACTATGCGTTATGTAATAGAATGAAATGATTAATTCTGAATTATACATGTCGGATAAATAATTAAGATAAGACTTAGTAAGTGTTGTTTTTAGAACTTGAATATAAGATGATAGAGCAGACAGTGGTAAGAATAAATACTTGGTAACTTAAGGTAAGAGTTAAGGAAGTTAGAAAATTTCAGAACTAAGATATGTAAATATGGGCAAAACAAAGATAATAAATATAACGGATTTGGCATAAGTAAATACAAAGTTGAGGTAGAGTTCAGGCATTAGTAAGATTTCACGATAAAATTTTAGTATACGAGTTATGAGTAAAGAAATATAATTAACTTATAAATATGAGGCTTTCTTTTCCAAATGTGATTAAAGCAATGATATAAGTTAATTTTTAAATAATATTGGAAGTTTTTATTATTAGAATGCATGCTTGGTTACTTACTGAGTCTTATGACTCACACCACAACAATTTGTTAGTTTTACTGATCAGTAGCAGTCATACTGATCCAGCAAAACATCAGAGAAGACTTTGAAAATAATGGATCGCCCCAATTGCAGTCAAGAGAGTCATTGAGTCCTGGGTCAAGTTATGGGTCCTCATGACCCCTTGCATTTTTATTTATACTTGTATTGCATATGTAAAAGATTATGTAATATTATAGTATTATTTTGAGTTCTGGCCGGAGGCCAAATGATTTGCATTTTGTTTATTGAGTTTTAGCCTGAGGCCCAGATGATGGTTGCATATATTGTGAGTTTGTATAAACAGGTTGTCTCAGAGTGCTGGCTATAAGCCAGGTTGCATGATGTTCTGCATACATCATGGCGAAATTGTCGTCAGATTTAGAGGCATATGGAGGCAGGATTAGCCTGTCTCCTACCGGTAACATCCTGGTTTAGGCGGGATGTTACAAAGTTGGTATCAGAGCATGGTTTAAGAGTCAGTGTCAGTAACATGGTCGAGAAGTCAGTGACTATAATTGTGGGGATTCGGCTGTCAGAGATTGTCTTCAGTTTTGTAAAGACCACTTAGGTCTTTCTATGTACTTTCTATAATTGTTTGATATAATATTATTTCTTTGTTATGTGCTTTGCTTGCTTGAATATGAGTCCAAGTGTGACTCAATTGATGTGTATAGACTAAATATCTCCGTGTGGGAGAAGATTAATTTAAGTTAGTACTTTTGCAGTCTTTTTAAATCTGAGAATTCACAAAAATTAAATAGTAACGGTATAGGGCCCTTGTGAGGCCAGATGACTAGAGATGAGAATCAGATCAGTATAGTTAGTTTAAGGAAGTAGACGAGATGTTAAGGATCCTAGCTTATAGATAATGGTTAGCTAATAGTTGGAACATAGAAGTTATATCATTGGAGTTTAGAGTGAGATAGTTTCCGCACATATAACCAGATTTGAATCGGCAGTTATAAGGACGGAGAAATTTCGAGGATAAAATTTTATAAGGAGAGGTGAATGTAACATCCCAATTTTCAGGACAGTTATGGAAGGTTCCCGGACTGAAGTTATGGTCTCGGAATAGGATGATAATAAAGAATAAGAGTCAAGGGATGATATATGGATCATAATAATATAAAGTGAAGATTTCTCACTTTAGAAGACGCGTCTTCTCAAAAAATCAGTTACATAATTTTTATTATGCGCATAAAGTTTCCCGTTTCGGTAATAAAAATAGTAAACCAACTCCGATTGAGTTGATTCTTCAACCATCATACTCATTTTTCCGAGACGAACAACTTTTGTGTTTAACATATTTCGCAAATCACATCAGAAAGGCTTCAAAATAGCTGATTTTCGAAAATACCCTTCTAAGTGGGGGCAATTTAATAATTTTTGGAAGAGTGACACTTTATGTTACTGTTTTTCATTTCAAAAAAAAAACAAAAAGAAAAAGAAAAAAGAGAAGGAAACGAGAGAGAGAGGGAGAAGAGAGAGAAATAGAGGTGTGGCCGATGCACGGCCAGCCGGCCACCTCTGGCGGTGCGCACTGACACCGCTGGCTTCATCTAGAGCAGATCGGCCACGTGATGGCTGGCGATTCCCCATTGGGGGACTGGAACGACAAGAAAAATGGGGAGAAAAATGTGAGCTTGGGTTTCCCGATCAGGCTCGTCGCTCCATTTCACGGCCCGAGCCACCCGCCAAATTGAAGCCCTCTGAGAGTACTACCAAATAACAGTGATGATATTTCCGATTCATACTCTATTGCAAGGAAAACGAGGAGAAATAGTGGTGGTGAATAGTAATTTCGAATGAACAGTAGCTCCGATCGGAATTCCGTCGATTCCAGTGCATTCGTGGGATCGTTTGGAGTCCGTATATGGCCTCAAAATCTTGGTAAGAGCTCTCGGTAAAATGTCGCTAATTTCAAGTTTTCCGCTAAATATTCAGATGTTTCCAGTAGCTTCGTAGAGTAGCCTAAGGATATAAATTAAGTTGTCTGAGCATTAGTATGATGAATATTTGCTTGTCGTAGAATCCGTGTGAGAACATATTAGATTAGATCGATCCAGTAGATAAAGCGGGTTTCCGGACCGTAACAATAGATACGACATAAATATGATATTGCGAGAGTAATTGAGTAATTCTAGATAAGTTCGGAAGGTTCATGATCCTTCCGCAGCATTTGTGGAAACTTTTCCGCAAGATTTTCCACAAACGCGTAAAATGAGAATCTAAGCCATCTAGCTAGTTTAGAATAGTATATAAAGATATATTAGAGTGATGAAGCTTAAACCGTAGAAATCATAGAAGATTTGTGTATTCCGGGAAGGTCCGGAAGTTTATTATAGATAAATAGAAAGTTCCGCATATAATGGTTCTGATAATGTTTTGTTATTTATTTTGATAGATCGGACCAGGATTATGAGTGTCCGTTAAGCCATGTATGTAATCCATGCGATGAATACTTTGATATGTGTTCTGTTTGAATTTAGATAATAAAGAAATTTATAAGTATGTGTATAACCATATAACAAAATATATATATATATATATATGCAAGTAGATACTAGCAAGCTTGAGATTGAAAGTTTAAGCATGTATAAGTAAATAGTTACGTAATTAGGTAGAAACAAGTATGTATGTTAGTACGCATGCATATGTGTAAGCATGTGAAACAAAGTATGTATGTATAAGCAAGAGGCTGTGTGTATTGAAGTACAAAAAGCATATAAGTATGCATGGAAAAATAAGTAAGCATGTATATAGTATGGATGTATATTGTATACAAGTATTTTGATGCATGTTTTAGTGAGCATAAAGTATATGTGTATATGAATATATGTAAATGAGATGTTGAGCACCAGACTTGAGCATGAGAAAGTATGTATGTGAGTACTTATGGTGTATGGATATGTATCTTTGGTAAGGAGACGTGCAGGTTATGATGTATATAGGTGTGTGCATTTGATGGTTGTATATGTATTCAAATGATTAAGTTGCATAAGAAATGGCTATATTACATAAGTGATGATAAATGAATATATGCATTAAGCAAAGTGTTATAATGATGAGCATGTCTTGGAAACTTTATTTATGTTTTCATACTTAATTATTGATTTATTTCAAAAATGAGATTTACTTTTCAGTTTCTAAGAAGATAGCTAGTTTTCTTTACTGTGAATTTTAGAAATGAAAGGTTTTAGAAAGTTTTTAATTTTGATACATGATGTTTATATTTTCGAGGTATGGAGGAAAAACCCACCTCAGTATGAAACTTGATACAAACATGGAATTGACGGATGACATGTGCACATGTAGAGAACTGGGGGACGGCGATATGTAACGCCCCAAGACCACTTTTTTCAGGGAGAATAATGACATCCTTTGGGGGACATCGATACGTAACGCCCCAAAGTCATGTATTTACACTCTTGGCTCTAGTTAGGCATATTGGGGACGACGATACGTAACGCCCTCATACGTCAAGTTTTTCAGAGACAGATTAGTTTACAGATTTCCAGAAAACAGTTTTCCAGATCAGATTTTCAGAAAAGAGAGTTTTTATAAATAGAACTTTTAGAAAGAAATGATTTTTACAAGAGAATAAAGTTTTGAGAATGAGATTACAGATTTCAGATATATTTTCCATGTAAACTTTCAAACCCAGTTTTATAATCGGTTTTCAGACAAGATTTATAGAAAACCAGTTTTCAAGTAAAGTTTACAGAGATTTGGTTTTTAGAAGCGTTTTCCAATTTCAGTTTGGAAATTCAGTTTTCAGAAATGACATCCCGATTTCAGTTTTCAGTTTTAGTTTTAGATTTAGATTGTGACAAGCATAGACAGAAAGAGTTTTATAGTTTGAAATACGTGTTCAAGTTGCTGCATGAGAATATATATTTATAGCATTTGCAAATGAATAAGAGAATTATGTTACATAATGAATTTGGATTATGCTATATATGTATTATGTGATTATGATGCATGAGTTCAGGCACATGGTAAGTAGTATAGGAAGCATATATATGGCTTTGCATGTATGATAGAATGCGTATGTGTAAGGTGTGCGATGTTCATAGGTAACAGGTAAAGGAAAGGTTGTTACAAAGAAAGTTTTCAAAGAAGGTAAAAGCGTATGTATGTATTTATAGCTTGTAAGAATGACAAGTCAACTATGAGTTATGTAATAGAATGAAATGATTAATTCTGAATTATACATGTCGGATAAACG
The DNA here is from genome assembly GCA_019454045.1 of Zanthoxylum bungeanum. Classification (NCBI taxonomy): domain Eukaryota; kingdom Viridiplantae; phylum Streptophyta; class Magnoliopsida; order Sapindales; family Rutaceae; genus Zanthoxylum; species Zanthoxylum bungeanum. The sequence continues at coordinate 300,335 of SKCR01026391.1, read as the reverse complement.
ATTAAGATAAGACTTAGTAAGTGATGTTTTTAGAACTTGAATATAAGATGATAGAGCAGACAGTGGTAAGAATAAATACATGGTAACTTAAGGTAAGAGTTAAGGAAGTTAGAAAATTTCAGAACTAAAATATGTCAACATGGGCGAAGCAAAGATAATAAATATAACGGATTTGGCATAAGTAAATACAAAGTTGAGGTAGAGTTCAGGCATTAGTAAGATTTCACGATAAAATTTTAGTATACGAGTTATGAGTAATGAAATATAATTAACTTATTAATCTGAGGCTTTCTTTTCCAAATGTTATTAAAGCAATGATATAAGTTAAGTTTTAAATAATTTTGGAAGTTTTTATTATTAGAATGCATGCATGATTACTTACTAAGTCTTATGACTCACACCACAACAATTTGTTAGTTTTACAGATCAGTAGCAGTCATACTGATCCAGCAGAACATCAGAGAAGAGTTTGAAAATAATGGATCGCCCCAATTGCAGTCAAGAGAGTCATTGAGTCTTGGGTCAAGTTATGGGTCCTCACGACCCCTTGCATTTGTATTTGTACTTGTATTGCATATGTAAAAGATTATGTAATATTATAGTATTATTTTGAGTTCTAGCCGGAGGCCAAGTGATTTGCATTTTGTTTATTGAGTTTTAGCCTGAAGCCCAGATGATGGTTGCATATATTTTGAGTTTGTATAAATAGGTTGTCTCAGAGTGCTGGCTATAATCCAGGTTGCATGATGTTATGTATACATCATGCCGAAACTTTCGTCAGAATTAGAGGCTTATGGAGGCAGGATTAGCCTGTCTCCTACCGGTAACATCCTGGTTGAGGTGGGATGTTACAAAGTTAGTATCAGAGCATGGTTTAAGAGTCAGTGTCAGTAACATGGTCTAGAAGTCCGTGACTATAATTGTGGGGATCCGGCTGTTGGACAATTATGACCCATAGCGTCACTATTTGTACAGATCATGGTGTTGTTGTACAAATTAACTATGTGACAAAGGAGATTGTACTCTTATCATTTATGATTAGATCACCAAGATACATAAATGATAGGAGGTCCTTATGATTTGTTCCTGGATTGAGAATGATATGAGACAGTATTAGTCCACGAAGGATAAATCATTAAATATCCCTAGTTAGATTATTATCGAGATTGGACATCGATAAATACGTAAAAGACTAGTATTACACTTGTGCGCGTTGTAAGGGCACAATTTCATAGTTCTCATATATTTGGGTATAGGATACTCATGCAAATGTAATAGGAGGTTGTGTTTACCGATGGTACGGGAAACAGCTTCGATCTGGATAGACCCCATCGGAATTCCATTGGTAGTATGACTATGTGTCTATGGAAGTCTGAAATCAGGGTAGGTGTATTTGGTCTTAACCTGAGACTTGCACCGCTAATACTTGCGACAATCAATATACTTTGGTTTTGGTCTTCCAGGGCTTTAACCGGTTTCTGTGTACGCCTCTTCTGGGTATATCGAGAATCGTAGTGTATTGGGTGTGAAGTCGAGACGGAAGTGTCACTCCAATCATATGGAGTTGATGATCGCGCAGGGATAAAGAATTGGTTCTCTAAAAAAGTAGGCAACCGTCGGGATAATATGACTTGGTCATGATTATCCGATATTAAAGAGACTAGTTGTTCGTAGTCCGTATATGCTTCGTACGGGGCAGACATTGTACCAGCCCCAGGCCTTGCATGTGATCATCCGATACTGGATCGAAATACGCAATACTATGTATACTACGCCTGATATAGATCCTTATTCCTATAAGGATATTTATGGAGAATTGGGTTGGCATGTCGCTTTGCTAGAAGCCAACCTTGTCTTGTAAATCGGTATAAACGTAGTTTTAGGTACTTACGTGTTCGGATAGTCCGACGATCGAATTTATTGCCAACATATCCGGGGATCTCATGGGTCGCTTCCCAAAGATTCATCGATGACGTATGACTCGCACTTTTATTAATCTGGGATTAATAAGATGAGAGAGAAAATTAATCTGGGATTAATTGGGGAGATATTTTATCTGGGATAAAATATCATTTAAAAGAGAGATAACGATTAATTTGGAATTAATCGATTAATTATATATTCGATATATTAAACGAAATTAGATTTCGACGCGGAATTAAAATTAGATTTTAATTCGGGTGAATGAGTTAATTTAGAATTAATTCGTTAGCGACGTGAATAGTAATTATGCTAGGCATGATTATTTAATTAAATTAGATTTAATTACGTCGCAACGGAAAATTTGCTAATTTGGAATTAGCGAACCCGAGCCCGGGATTTTTTGCGAGCGCATTCGCATTTCGAATTCGAGTACGACACGCAGGTCAAATCAAGCGTCAAATCGCTAGTCGCATCTAGCATCACGTCATCCGTCAATCAAGTGATAGATGTCTTTCACTTTGAGTGATTAACGCCAGTCACTATTCATGATTGATAGATTGATGTGAGTTGATGGAAGTTGATGGAAAGCATTTGATGGATTTGAAAGACATTTATCATTATTTTATTATTGATTTTTTGACTTTCAAATTAAGTGTATTAGATACACTTTTCTTCTAACAACTCACATAACTTTCTCTCATCCTCTCTTCTCTCATTTTACACGCCCAATGGGCTGTTCTTCACTGGTTTCTGCCCAGAAACCGTGAGCAAGGGAAGCACAAGTGCGATGATTTTGTGGCAAAATCATCAAGAGCTAGCTCTCCGAGAGACATGCGAAGGTGATAGGGAAATCCACCCATGAGCTTGGAATCGTTTGACGAAGCTTGGAGCTTGTTCAAGGAGCAACAATGGCCGAAAATGGAGGACTATAAATCAGCCACTGCCGTGAGCTGTTGGAGGGCAGAAATCAATTTTCGTTGCCTCGTTGTATTTGCACATGTATTTCTTACTTGATAATCGATCCTTGGGACTTAGAGATCTCCAACAATGGTATCAGAGTGATTGAAAAGCATGAAATATGATTTAGGGCTTAAAATTGGGTAAAATGTTTTTGAGCATGATTTGAATAAATTGGATGTTTGAGTATGCTTAATACATGTTTAATTAAGGATTGATTGGATCAATTTGATTAAAAATTGTTTGGAACAAATTTCCCCAATTTTCTTGGCTTGGCCGAATGTCATGCCCTAATTTGTTTTGGTGAATTTTGATTTTTTTATTCACTGGATGAGTTAGAAATCAATTGGGAATATTGATTTAATGTTTAATTTGATTCAATTGGATTGGATTTGAAATTGGATATAAATTTCCCCTTGGCCGAGAGTTAATGTAGCATGTTTGGGTTTGATTTTTGATCAAAATGTGTTGGACACTAATTGATGTAATTGAGCATGATTAATTAGGCTAATTGATATTTTAGAAATGTTAATTGGGTAATTAATTGTGTAATACACTTTATGTAATTAAATTGGGAATTTGGAATTTGTAATTTAATTATATTGGGCCTAATTTTGGAAATTGGACTTGTAATGTTGTAAATGGGCTTATTGGGCTTGGTTGTACCAAGTTGGGTTTAGGAAAAATTGGTTGGATCCAATTAGGCCCAAAACCGCATCCATAAAGCCCAAATGCGACTAATGGACCTTTAAAGTTTAATTGGGCCTAAATTGATTTATGGGCTTATGGGGTAACTCCCGGATTGGACTTTGGTTATTGGGTTCGACCCGAGTTGACCAAAAGTCCACGCCTTAAGAAATTAATTAAAAGCCCATTGGACTTTAATTAAATTGACGTTGGACGTTAATCGGACTTTGAGACCCGTAACGATTAAATTTGGAATTTAAGTCGTAAAGGTTCGTTAATAAAGTGTAGTATTTAATTTGGAATTAAATAGCGAATTAGTATTAAATACAAATTGAATTGGATTTAATTATGTAGTTTAATTTAATTCGAGAATTCGTACTTTGAGTACTTATTTGCAAAAATGAGTTTGACTCGCGCAAAATCAAATCGTTGTTTGAACATTGGATGATCACTAATTATCAGATTAATTAATTTGATTAGATTGATTGATAACATGCTTGTGTGAATACATGGTTGCGATGCATGAATAATGTATATCGGATGGATATTAGATGGGTGGGATAATTTTAGAAATTGTTGTAATAAATTTGATTTATTAATTGGACCTGCGTGTCCAGCCTTATCACCTCCTTATTCTTTATATTCTCTTCTCACCTATTCCCCTCAATGTAAATGAGGTTTCTTTAGAAGTGTAGTGTAACGGGTAGAAGTAATACATGTGCTAGCGGGAGAGAGAAATGGAGAGATTTGATCTAGGATCATTGTGTAAAGTATCCATCCGCATATCATTATTATTTTATTATATGCGCTTTATTATGTGTTTAGAATGCATGTTTAAGGGTGTATGATGATGAGACCTTAACAAAGATAATAAATTGGTTGCCGAAAAATAGTGGGAGGCAAGAATTGAATTTGCAATATTCGTTTAATTACTTGTGATACGCACTCAAACAAATATCATTCGTCAAATAAATTAAATGTTAGTTGGACTAATATTTAAACGTCGTTTTAATTAACAGTTGGACTGTATTCAAACTATTCATTTATAGTTGATTTTATAATTGGATTATAGTAATCAATATAATTGATTTTAATCTATTAATTATAGTTGATTAAATAGTTGGACTATAGTAATCATTATAATAAATAGTACCGAAATCGTTGATTAAATATTTGGACTATTAGAATCAAGATAAAATTGAAAGATTGACATTTAAAACATAACCATATGGAAAATGTATTTAAATGGTTTAATTTTTCAAATTAGGAATAAAATTTCAGGATGGTCCTGGAAAAATAATAAGTTATTTTATTTGATAAAATAACATATTAGGCCTAAGCCCGGAGTTAAGAAAATAGTAGAGCATGATCTTTGGAAGATTCATGTAATGCTAACTTTAGTGCTTAATCCATTAAGCTTGTCGCAGTAGACTCCTTAATTTCTTTGTCAGAACTAAGGATTAGATCCTTAAAGTATGATAATGAAATTGAAGGATCTTCATAGATCTATTCTTAGATTTAAGAAGTACCAAATTCCAATATAAACTCTTAGAGAGTTAATGACTATTCTCAAGGAGATAAAGTAAAAATTTGCAATAAGGCAAGTAGCGTAAGGCGCACCTTACTTCGATATTCTAGAGTGCCAAGGCTTGGCCAAAGGCTTCTGGAATGTGAAAAAGGGCAACGGCAAAATCATTATAATCTTCTAGAAAGATAAAAGACATATCCCAAAATGTCTGCTTAAATTGTGGCTCAATTGATGTGTATAGATTAACTATCTCCGTATGGGAGGAGATTAATTTAAGTTAGTACTTTTGCAGTCTTTTTAAATCAGAGAATTCACAAAAATTAGATAGTAACGGTATAGGGCCCTTGTGAGGCCAGATGACTAGAGATGAGAATAAGATTAGTATAGTTAGTTTAAGGCAGTAGACGATATGTTAAGGATCCTAGCTTATAGATATTGGTTAGCTAATAGTTGGAACAAAGAAGTTATATCATTGGAGTTTAGAGTGAGATAGTTTCCGCACATATAACCATATTTGAATCGGCAGTTATAAGGACGGAGAAATTTCGAGGATGAAATTTTATAAGGAGAGGTGAATGTAACATCCCAGATTTTCAGGACAGTTATGGAAGGTTCCTGGACTGAAGTTATGGTCTCGAAATAGGATAATAATAAAGAATAAGAGTTCAAGTGATGATATATGGATCATAATAATATAAAGTGAAGATTTCTCACTTTAGAAGACGCGTCGTCTAAAAAAATCAGTTACAGAATTTTTATTATTCGCATAAATTTTCCTGTTTCGTTAATAAAAATAGTAAAACAACTCCGATTGAGTTGATTCTTCAACCATCACACTCATGTTTTTGAGACGAACAACTTTCGTGTTGAACATATTTCGCAAATCACATCAGAAAGGCTTCAAAATAGCTGATTTTCGAAAATACCCTTCTAAGTGGGGGCAATTTAATAATTTTTGGAAGAGTGACACTTTATGTTACTAGTTTTCATTTCAAAAAAAAACAAAAAGAAAAAGAAAAAAGAGAAGGAAACGAGAGAGAGAGGGAGAAGAGAGAGAAAGAGAGGTGTGGCCGGTGCACGGCCAGCCGGCCACCTCCGGGTGTTTGCGCTGGCACAGCCGGCTTTGTCTAGAGCAGACTGGCCACGTGATGGCTGGCGATTCCCCATCGGGCGACTGGAACGGCAAGAAAAATGGGGAGAAAAATACGAGCTTGGGTTTCCAGATCCAAGCTCGTCGCTCCATTTCACGGCCCGAGCCACCCGCCAAATTGAAGCCCTCGGAGAGTACAACATGATTACAGTGATGATATTTCCGATTCGTACTCTATTACAAGGAAAACGAGGAGAAGTAGTGGTGGTGAATAGTGTTGGCGAATTGGTCGCGTAATTGGTTTTTGATGACGTCAACGCAATTGACGACTTCGACGTGCAAACACGAAGCAATACAAAAAGTGTCGAAGCATAAGGATTGAAGAGCGAGAATGTGAAGACTAGCGGCAAATCGAAGATAATGATTAAGAGCTAAATTTTATTGTAAGTGAGTTTACTCAAGTGATCTAAAGCTCTAGGAATCATTCATTTTGCCATCACTTGCATTTAAAATGGATTAGAATGCTTAAAGAATCATTTGCATTTTATTTGCACAAAAATGAATTTCTATGCACAAGTGCATCGGTAAATGATCTTCCAAAAACTATCAAACGGTTGAATTAAACTTCAAATGATATACCGTTAGATAGATATGTGTCTCTAGTTTGCTACGGTTCAAACGGAACATAATTCCGATGCATAGAACTTTTGCTAGAGCCTTTTTAGTACAACATGTTCAGATGTGCGTTTTCTGCGTACACGTCACATTAGAAAAATTCCATAAAATTCATCTTAATTGTTTTGGAGTTGAATTTTTTACAGAAGCTAGATCTATGTGTCTAGTTTATGTAGAAATTTACAAATCATGATTTGGAATTTGCTAGAGGAAGTTATGGCCAAAATACCAAGTGTTGTCGGTCTTGACTGGTCATCAGAACTGAAACCAGGGAGCTCCTCGCCGGTCTCCATACCGGTTTTCTCGCCGGTCTTCATGCCGGTTTTAGCTGAGCAAATAATGCTCTCTGGAACCAGGGAGCTCCTCGCCGGTCTCCTCGCCGGTTTGCTCGCCGGTCCAACGGCTAGTTTTTTGAACGTTATGTTACCGTTGGAGCCCTAGACCGGTATGCCGGTCCCCTCGCCGGTGTGCTCGCCGGTCTCGCTGTAAGTTGGGGAAAACTTTGCATTTTGTTATAAATAGAACCCCAACTCCTTTGCCTTAGGTTAGAGATCTAGAAAACCTTCATATACATTCTCTAAGGCAAACAAAGAGTGTCATACACCTTCATATTCATAAACACTCATCCAAGCTCACACACACATCTTCCATATCATTTAGTGAGCTTAGAACACTTGGGTTTGCTCTCACACAATCTTCTTATTATTTGTGAGTGCCCAAGTGTGTATAAAATCTTTCATATCAAAAACACTTGCGGTTTGTGAAATCCCATTGTTTGGGTAATTTGTAAAGGTTGTGAGTGCACCTACGTATAAAACTCAAACTTGTAAAAGGTTCGGAGTGTGCCTTGGCGGAAAACTCTTGGTTACGAGTCAACCACGGAAAACTCGATTTTAGTGGAAATCTTCAAGCGAGGCTTGGGGGAGTGGACGTAGGCACGTTTGGCCGAACCACTATAAATCGCGGTGTCGTATCTCTCTTTCCTTAACTTTTACTTATTTGCAAGTTTGATTACATTTATAATATTGATTAGAAACTTGCATATATGATATTTATTTACAAGAGAAAATTGACCTAAAACTCCTATTTGGTAATAAGAGCTTAAAATCGGTAAAGATTTTATAATTCCGCATTAATAGCGATAACCCAATTCACCCCCCCTCTTGGGTATAGAGATTTCTTGTCGCTAGTGCTTGTAGGAACTTTCAAATAGTAATTTCGAATGAACAGTAGCTCCGATCGGAATTCCTTCGATTCCAGCGCGTTCGTGGGATCGTTTGGAGTCTGTATATGGCCTCAAAATCTTGGTAAGAGCTCTCGGTAAAATGTCGCTAATTTCAAGTTTTCCGCTAAATATTCAGATGTTTCCAGTAGCTTCGTAGAGTAGCCTAAGGATATAAATTAAGTTGTCTGAGCATTAGTATGTTGAATATGTGCTTGTCGTAGAATCCGAGTGAGAACGTATTAGATTAGATCGATCCAGTAGATAAAGTGGGTTTCCGGACCGTAACAATTGATACGACATAAATATGATATTGCGAGAGTAATTGAGTAATTCTGGATAAGTTCGGAAGGTTCAAGATCCTTCTGCAGTATTTGTGGAAACTTTTCCGCAAGATTTTCAACAAACGCGTAAAATGAGAATCTAAGCCATCTAGCTAGTTTAGAATAGTATATAAAGATATTTTAGAGTAATGAAGCTTAAACCGTAGAAATCAGAGAAGATTCGTGTATTCCGGGAAGGTCCGGAAGTTTATTATAGATAAATAGAAAGTTCCTCATATAATGGTTCTGATCATGTTTTGTTATTTATTTTGATAGATCAGACCAGTATTATGAGTGTCCGTTAATCCAGGTATGTAATCCATGCGATAAATACTTGTGATATGTGTTATGTTTGAATTTAGATAATAAAGAAATTTATAAGTATCTGTATAACCATATAACAATATATATATATATATGCAAGTAAGATACTAGCAAGCTTGAGATTGAAAGTCTAAGCATGTATAAGTAAATAGTTACGTAAGTCGGTAGAAACAAGTACATATGTTAGTACACATGCATATGTGTAAACATGTGAAACAAAGTATGTATGTATAAGCAAGAGGCTGTGTGTATTGAAGTACAAAAAGCATATAAGTATGCATGGAGAAATAAGTAAACATGTATATAGTATGGATGTATATTGTATACAAGTATTTTGATGCATGTTTTAGTGAGCATAGAGTATATATGTATATGAATATATGTAAATGAGATGTTGAGCAACAGACTTGAGCATGAGAAAGTATGTATATGAGTACTTGTGGTGTATGGATATGTATCTTTGGTAAGGAGACGTGCATGTTATGATGTATATAGGTGTGCATTTGATGGTTGTATATGTATTCAAATGATTAAGTTGCATAAGAAATGGGTATATTACATAAGTGATGATAAATGAATATATGCATTAAGCAAAGTGTTATAATGATGAGCATGTCTTGGAAACTTTATTTATGTTTTCATACTTAATTATTGATTTATTTCAAAAATGAGATTTACTTTTCAGTTTCTAAGAAGATAGCTAGTTTTCTTTACTGTGAATTTTAGAAATGAAAGGTTTTAGAAAGTTTTTAATTTTGATACATGATGTTTATGTTTTCGAGGTATGGAGGAAAAACCCACCTCAGTATGAAACTTGATACAAACATAGAATTGACGGATGACATGTGCACATGTAGAGAACTGGGGGACGGCGATACGTAACGCCCCAAGACCACTAGTTTCAGGGAGAATAGTGACATGCTTTGGGGGACGGTGATACGTAACGCCCCAAAGTCATGTATTTACACTCCTGGCTCTAGTTAGGCATATGGGGGACGACGATATGTAACGCCCTCATACGTCAAGTTTTTCAGAAACAGATTAGTTTACAGATTTCCAGAAAATAATTTTCCAGATCAGATTTTCAGAAAATAGAGTTTTTATAAATAGAACTTTTAGAAAGAAATGATTTTTACAAGAGAATAAAGTTTTGAGAATGAGATTACAGCTTTTAGATATATTTTCCATGTAAACTTTCAAACCCTGTTTTATAATAGGTTTTCAGACAAGTTTTATAGAAAACTAGTTTTCAAGTAAAGTTTACAGAGATTTGGTTTTTAGAAGCGTTTTCCAATTTCAGTTTGGAAATTCAGTTTTCAGAAATGACTTCCCGATTTCAGTTTTCAGTTTTAGTTTTAGATTTAGATTGTGACAAGCATAGATAGAAATAGTTTTATTGTTTGAAATACGTGTTCAAGTTGCTGCATGAGAATATATATTTATAGCATTTGCAAATGAATAAGAGAATTATGTTACATAATGAATTTTGATTATGCTATATATGTATTATGTGATTATGATGCATGAGTTCAGGCACATGGTAAGTAGTATAGGAAGCATATATATGGCTTTGCATGTATGATAGAATGCGTATGTATAAGGTGTGCGATGTTCATAGGTAACAGGTAAAGAAAAGGTTGTTACAAAGAAAGTTTTCAAAGAAGGTAAAAACGTATGTATGTATTTATAGCTTGTAAGAATGACAAGTCAACTATGAGTTATGTAATAGAATGAAATGATTAATTCTGAATTATACATTTCGGATAAACGAAACTTGAATATAAGATGATAGAGCAGACATTGGTAAGACTAAATACATGGTAAGTTAAGGTAAGAGTTAAGGAAGTTAGAAAATTTCAGAACTAAGATAAGCAAACATGGGCAAGGAAAAGATAATAAATATAACAGAATTGGCATAAGTAAATACAAACTTGAGGTATAGATCAGACATTAGTAAGATTTCACGATAAAATTTTAGTATACGAGTTATGAGTAAAGAAAGATAATTAACTTATCAATCTGAGGCTTTCTTTTCCAAATGTGATTAAAGCAATGATATAAGTTAAGTTTTAAATAATATTGGAAGTTTTTATTATTAGAAAGCATGCATGGTTACTTACTGAGTCTTATGACTCACACCACAATAGTTTGTTAGTTTTACAGGTCAGTAGCAGTCATACTGAGCCAGCAGGACATCAGTGAAGACTTTGAAAACAGTGGATTGCCCCAATTATAGTCAAGAGAGTCATTGAGTCCTGAGTTAAGTTATGGGTCCTCATGACCCCTTGCATTTGTATTTGTACTTATATTGCATATGTAAAAGATTATGTAATAGTATAGTATTATTTTGAGTTCTCGCCGGAGGCAAAGTGATTCGCATTTTGTTTATTGAGTTCTGGCATGAGGCCCAGATGATGGTTGCATATATTTTGAGTTTACATAAACATGTTGTCTCAGAGTGCTGGATATAAGCCAGGTTGCATGATGTTCTGCATACATCATGTCGAAATTTTCGTCAGAATCAAAGGCTTATGGAGGCAGGATTAGCCAGTCTTCTGCCAGTTACATCCTTGCTGAGGCGGGATGTTACATAGAAATTCAACAAGCACAAGTTCAGAGCTAAAAGCCTTGAGTGAAATCCTCAATGAGTACTCGACCTTCACAAGTCTAGCCATTAGTGAGGCCGTTCTACGGAAAAATTTGGAAAAATAGGAAATTATTTTGGCAGAATTTACCAGGTTTATGTCTTCTCTCACTTTGCCAATCCCGGTGTCCACTCGATTTTTTCTCCAAGAGCTTATTCATGAAGTCCAATCTCTTCTTTCGCACTATCAACAACTATATAGCCAAAGAGTGAACCTCCAGTCTTAATTTATGAGGAATGATGACTTAGTCAGATCTATTGACAATGTGCAAGCGTCTTTAAAAGAAACCACTGATGAGATTATGACTACGTGTTCTTTTCTCATGAGCCTTTAACAACAGCTAAGGAATATTTAAAGGCAGATTGATGAGTGTCGGATGCTCAAAGAGGCCAAACTAAGAACCGTGGCAATGGACTTGGATGATTTAAATGCATATATATTCGAGTACCAAGGTTTTGTTGAGCTTGACGTAGACAAATCTTTGGCCGATATCAACACCGTTACTGAAGAGGTGCAAAAGGAGTGGCGCCAACTGAGGGAGTCATTCAAGGTGGTAAAGGACAAAGCCATGTCAGCAATATGTCTTTAAGCACGTGTGCATTTTTATGTAAATTAAGATGCTCGGTCTTCTAATTCGACTTCCATTTGTTTATTCTTTGTACACCATGACGTTTTATCATCCCATTAAAAAATCATTATTCTTTAATGTTCTCATAGTGAAGGTACATATTTCTTACGATATTTTCCATTTATCATTCTAACACGTAATTTTCCATCTAAATCTTTTAAATGATAGACCCTGTTAGGTAGTACAACTTCTACCTTATATGGCCCTTCCCAATTGGGCGTCCATTTGTCATATTTTGGGTTGTTAAAATCGAAATGTAGTATCGCATTCCACACTGATTCGCCACTTACGAATGACTTAGCCATAACTTTCTTATTATAATATTTGGCCATTTTTGATTTCTGCACCTCTAATTGGTTAATGATGTTTAATTTGAGTTCGTCAAAATCCAGTAAATTCTGCATTATGGCTTATCCATAGTTTTATTGACTTAATTTATTTTGTAAAGTGACTCTAATTAATTGTACATTGATTTCCACAGGCAATACTTCCTTTTACACATAAACTAACTTAAACGAGGTAATTTTAGTGCTTGTTCAAGGCAACATCCTATAAGCCTATAAAGTTTGGCTTAAACATTTATTCCAGTCTCTTGCATTATCAGTAATCATTTTCCTGATTATGCCTTTCAGCGTTTTGTTGGATAATTCTGTTTGATCATTTGACTGAGCATAATATGGTGTATACTTCAACAATTGAATCCCAAATTCACTCAAGAATTGTTTGACTCTATCGTCATTTAAAGATGTCCCATGATCAACTATTAATGTCTGGAGTATCCCAAATCTATAAATGATATGATTTTTGATGAAACCAATTATATTCTCTTGTGAAATCTCCACCAGGGGAACTGCTTCCGCCTATTCACTGAAGAAATCAGTGGTTACAAAGATAAATGTATGCCTCTTGACCGACGAAGGGTGAATTTTACCAATCAAATCCATCTCACAACCCTTGAATGGCCATGAATTTATGATATGAGACATTTCACTAGCTGGAGCTCTTTGTATTGGCCGGTGCTTCTGGCATGCTAAACATTGTTTCACATAGACGTTGGATGCTTCGCCCATTTTTGGCCAATAATAACCACTTATGATGATAAGCCATCTCATTTTGACTCTAACTTGGTGGGCTCCATAAATTCTTTCATGGCCTTCAACCATGATCGTCTTGGCTCTTGTCAGTTCAACACAATTTAACAATATACCATCTTCGTATTTTTGTATAAGACACCATCTAATAACACAAAATTCAAGGCACACATCCTTAATATTTGATCTTCTTAATCGGTGAGATCTCTCAAGAATTCTTTGACCTCTTTCCTTAAGTCACTTACATTTTCACTATCAATACTTGAAACGCTCAATCATTCTTCCCGTCTTTGCAATACAGGTTTAATTATCCCATTTCACATATTACATCCTGCATGACATTTCACATTTCCTTATACCCTGTAGCCACATAAGCTAATGAGTTAGCTATTTTATTATTAGTCATGGGGACCTGCTAAATCTGTACCTGATCAAACTTGTCTAGCAGTTCCTAAGTAATTTCTAATAAGGCCATAACCGATTGGATTTGGCAATAAAATGAACCTATAATTTAACGGACCACCAATTGAGAGTCGCCCTTGATGGATATATTTCTTACGCCCATATCAACTAATAATTTTAATCCTATTACCAGGGCCTTATATTCGACATGATTGTTCGTACAATTTTCATTTAATATAAAGAAGAATTGGTATTTTCGTCCTAAAGGATTATCCACGAGGACTCATATTCCTGCTCTGTTTGACGTTTTGAATATATCAAAATAGAGAGACTAAGGCTTTAAATCACAACTATGTATTTCCAATTCAATTTCCATAGCTATGCTTACTCCACTACTAGAAAAACAGGCTATCCTGACAGTACTCGCTCTGTCAAGAAATGAATTTCTTGATAGAAAACTCAAGTGTCAAGAATCGGGGTGTCAAGAATTCTTGAAAGACTTTTTGCAGTCAAGAATTCTTGACAGACTTTTATCACATATTATTTTTCTATTAAGAATTTTTGACAAATTTTATCTATCAATAATTCTTGACAGAAATAAACCTTTCATGGACACATGATAAATTAATATGATAGATTTGTTTCTATAAGGAACTCTAGGCTGGAAACAAAATTTATAATTTTCATGACACGTTTTTTGACAGATTTTTCTGTCAAGAATTATATTCTGGAAACAATTTTAATTTTTAATTTTAACACGAATTTTAGGAGAAAAATTAAATATATTTTTAAAATTTGAAATAATGGCAAAAATTGATTTTGGGATGAGCATTTACATCTGATAGAATTTTCTTACAACAATAACTTTCAGGCTAGTATCGACATGGCTCCGTTTGAGGCTTTGTATGGGAGGAGATATAAGACTCCTGTTTGTTGGGGCGAGGTTGGAGATAGACAGATTCATGGTTCAGATTTGATAGATATGATATATGAGAAGATCATACTGATCTGAGCTAGACTGTTTGAGGTGGAGAGTCGAAAAAAGAGTTATGCTGACAAAAGAAGGAAAGACCTTGAGTTCCAAATGGAGGATAAAGTCTTCTTGAAAGTCTCTCATTGGAATGGAGTAATGAGATTTGGTTGGAAGGGAAAGTTGTCACCGCGTTATATTAGTCCTTATTAGATTTTGGAGAGAGTGGGAAAAGTGGAATATTGTCTGACATTACCACCAGAATTGGAAAGGATTCATAAAGTATTTCATATATCTGTGCTGAAGAAATATGTACCAGACCCTTCTCACATCTTGGAGAATCAACCGGTAGAGTTGAGCGAGAACCTGACTTATGAAGAAAGGCCTGTAAAGATTGTGGATCGAAAGGTTCAAGAGTTGAGATCCAGATGTATACCACTTGTGAAGGTCATGTGGTCTAATCATCACATGCAGGAGACGACATGGGAAATGGAACATGATATGAGGGAGAAATACCCAGAGCTGTTTGAGGATTAAGAAATTTCAAGGATGAAATTTTTATAAGAATGGTAGATTGTAATACTTCATTTTTTTTTATTTTATCAAGTTATTATTGCATTATTATTCAAACCTATTTGTATTTTTCTTCTTAATATCCAACATCATCACACTCATGTCACCAAACATGTCTCTATATTATTAAAACCAAACAAAATCATTCACCCCACCATTAACCATACTAACCACCAATTCTATTATTATCAACACATTAGCATTTGTATTAAAATATATTCATGAAGAGAGGGTGGGGTTGTCTTGAGCCATTTTCCAGAGAGACATTTGAGAGCAATTCTAGAGAATTTTAGAGAGAGAAACCAAAGAGCATTTAAGGAAGAATTTCTAGAGAGAGAAAACATATTGTTTGATGTCGTCTGATCTAAGTTTTCTGGCGAGTGACCACATCTGGAGAATCCCCTCGATGAGACGAAGCCAACACCACCAATTCGACGAGCTAACTCATCTTCACGCGCACTTATGTTCGTCCCACGCACCGCTGAGTCGTCTACTCCACGCGCCCACTCACCGCCATGGATGTTTGACATTTATCTGACCCGAATTCCCCTCACCACCACCGTCATTGTGATCGTTGTGAAGTTTACTAACCAGCAGTTCATCCGTTATGAGATTTATAGGTCGTTGGAGCTTAGTACATGAATATTACCATTTTGGGGGTGTAAATGTAAGAATTTAGAAATTTAGGACTTAATTATAAATTTGCATGATTAAGAGGGTAAATCTATAAATTCTATTTTCACGGGTTAATAAGTAATATTTGAGAGTTTTAAGACTATATGGACATAATAGAAAATATTTGGGTCTGAAATAGAAATTTAGAACGTTTAGGGGTAAAATCATAATTTTAGCAAAGTTGAGAGAACTGATCATATATTTTTTAGATTCTTAGTGAGAATATAGTCATATTAAGGACTTTTGCATGTATTGAGGTAAGTACAACGCACGATGATTCCCTTAACCTAATTGTTTGTTGATTGATGGTTTTTGTGAAAGTCTCTATATATATATATATCTATATATATATATTATAGAATAATTATCATTATATATAAATATTACTTTATATATATGTGTGTGTGTATGTGTCAAGACGCCAGACACTACGCGTCGCGATGCCCACCTGATCAGACCCGAGGCAGAGCCTCTACTTGGTACGTGTCGCGACGTCAAATGCTGAGCGTCACGATGCTCACTCAATCAGGCCCAAGGCAGAGAGCCTTTGCTGGTTACGCGTTGCGACGCTAGCCTGATTTCAGGGCCAAAAACAACTCTTCCAATGATAATTGCCCAAGAACATCATCATCCAAACTTCAACCTAACTTATCATAACTCATATCATATCCTCAATCAAATACAACCCATTATTTAGCATCATTTGCTCACAAAATATAATTCCCCATCACAATCTCACACCAAAAACTTCATTCCATGATAATTCCCTCGTAACACCTTCAAAGATGCACATTAACCATGCTCACAATGGTAATTAAACAAGTTCAAACTCTAGGACATGCAAAGTGCGAATTTGGGTTTTACTTTCTTTGCTCAAACTGAAAAATGAGAAGAATAAAGAGGAAAGGAAACTTACCATTCTTGAAATGAAACTAAGATAGACCAAAATGACTTGAAAAATGATGACAAAGGAAAAAAATTGGCATGAGAAAATTTCCACCCTTGCTCTTCACGTTTTTAGTTGAGGAAGAGAGTTAATAGTGTGCTTTTTATAGAGCAATTGGCTTATTTTTGTAATGAATTGGTTGGCTAGGATTGTGCCACATCATCCAATCTAGGTCATTCTCGAAATCACTATAGCAACTGCAGAAATCTCAATTTTTGACTTATTTTTTATTCAAATTTAGAAAAATATCCAACGCAGAAGTTGTAGGTCTCGGTCTTAGCTTTTCGAAAATATAAAGTTCATGAAAGTCAGAGATCGTATGAGAAATTTAGGGTCCAAATACTAAAAGATTTCTGGATTTAATCTTAGAATGAATTCCGTATTGAAACTGCAAGGAATTTGTCGAATGTCCAAAAAGTCATTTCATGAGTGTATACATGTTCAAACATGATTTACATTATGTATCATGCGTCCCATAATGTAATAATCGTCAGGATTACTGGGGTGTTATAAATTCTCCCCCCTTAAATATGATTCGTCCTTGAATCCCTTCTTATGTTGGACTACTTAAGTCCGTCTTGGTTTGAAGATATTTGGTCTCTACTACTCTTATCTTCCTTTACTTGCTCTTTGTTATTCTGATCAAGAACTCAATATTATGACTGTTGGGAATCTCTGATCATGGTATACTCTATTCGATTCTTATTGCTGAAAACTTAACCCTTTGAATGTCCCTTTAAAACCCTTCTTTCTCGTGTGAAAATAAGGGCCGTATACTATATCTTGTCTACATAAAGGTGTAAATCTTTCACAAAACTTATTATTCATGAGTTCATCTATTTCTCATTCTACACTTTACGACATCCAAAAGATGTGCTAGAAGTCCTCAATCTCTTATAGTCTAAACTTAGGTTCCCTTCGAATTGGTGCCCGTCTGAATTACTTTTTCTGTCTATAACCCTATGACTGTATTTCATATCTTCTTAATTTTTTTCTTTAATGATTTAATACTTCTAGGACTTCCCAGACAGTCACTAACCTTGTTATTATTTCGTTTACCCCAGCACACTTAACTTGGAAGGTCATGACCGAATTTGATGCACAAGTGCTAATACGGTCAAGACCCACAACTACTCCAATTGAATCATTAATCTCTAATATGATCACTAAGAAGTATATTCATACTTAAATTGTACTGATGTTAAGTGACCTTACTGAATATGCATCTGAATTATTCGTAGATAGTGCTCCCACGTCTTTAAGGATACTTGTATCTACTATAGCTAGGTTCATTCACGTTCTGTCTTAACTTTGGGGTAATTGAATGCAAGGTAATCTTTGACGCTATTGCAACTGATTGTACTTGATACTTCTTTAGTTTCACATGCCCAATTTGATCTTAGCATTCTTCCTCCTAATTTCTTTATTTGACTCTCTTTCTCTATGTACTAAGCCTTTATTGCTTAACAACTTCATCCTTCAAGTTTTCTTATCTTTTCCTATTTGTGGGGCTTAGGACCATATAGCTCATGGTCAATTTCTTCATGTACTTCTAGCTTACTATTAATATCGACAATGACTACTCGGTTCTGGTTAATGTTCACACTCTTTCGTATCTTTAGATTCGTTACTACTATAAATTTGGTTAATTATCCTTTACATTGGCTTGTTCTCTTAGCCTGATTGCACTTAAGAATATCCTACTTTCAGTTATTCCCATAGTTTTATTCTGTCAGGTGTTGCCCTTGTCTCAACAATATCCGTATACCTAGTTTCTTTGGCCGTCTCTATGTTATACCTCAATAAATCTGTTCCAGGTCATACTTTGCCTTGTTTCTTAGCTAGGTATATTATATGAGAACTTATGGGTTATACTCGCTACCTTCCTTCCGTTTCCCATCTGATGGAATTCCAGTCTTATCTCGATGCTAAGAAATCTTGTTGTTCTGTAGTACTACTGAACTTAACCATCGAATGTCTATCTTAGCACTTATGTACCTCTGTCATTGTTTATCTAGTATCTTTTCTATTATCTTCTTACCTCGGCAGTTCCACCTTCAAACATTTTACTTGTTGTCATTTTTGTCTTCTTTCCTTCTCTATTATATATCTGGAACTTCTATGGTCTATGTCTCTGTCTTCTTATCTGAAGGATATCATCTTTTATATGTCCCTAGTCATATCTAACGCCGGTTCTTTTGTATTCCATCATTGTTTGACTAATAATTTCTCTCTTTATCATTTCATTTAGAAAACTTCTCTTCTAAATCTTTTACTTAGAGCTATTTTCCTATTTTATTCTTCTCTTATACTAGGTCTGAAGGTTTTATATTTCGGTCTCCTTACAACACGCATTCACTTGTTTATGATAGTATCTTAAAGCGGACATCGAAGTCCTTCTTTGCTGTTGTTGTCTAATGAGGGTTGAGAGGGTGGGGATTTGTCCTGTAGCCTTTCTCGTTGTGGTGATCTCACTAGCTACCTGTGTTGTAATTGCACATGATGCTCATCTATAAGCCTATGGCTCTCGTGTTTACATATCTGGTGTTGGCTTACACACTAAGGTACTTTTGCTAGGTACTATCTGAATTTCCTTCTTCGACTTTACTCATGAGAATCTCCTTAAGGGTCATTCTCTTTCGAACTCCTACTGTACTACATGATACATGACTTTACTAGACTCAGTCTGACTGTGACTTTATACTTGATTTGTTGGACCCAACACCCTAATATCCTCTCAAGATCGTCCTCTGGGTAACCTGTAAAACAAAGAAACTAGGAGTATGGGGGTTAGATCATTTGAACGACCTAGTGAGTGGACTGTTAAAACAAAAACTGATCCTTTCTGAAAATTTATGGTTATAAAAACTAAAAATTCTCCAAGAAAATAATCTTTTCTGAAATCTCTTTCTTATCTGAAACATAACTCTTTTTGCAAAACTATTCTGGAAATTTTTTCAATACTCTTTCATAAAACTTAATGTTTATGAAAAATCTATTTTTTGGAAATCCGATTCTGAAAATCCGTTTCTGAGAAATCTGTATCTTAAAAATCAGTATCTGAATATCTAGCGCATGGGGGCATTTCGTCTCGCCGTCCCCCTATATGCATAATCTGGTGGTCTTGGGGAGTCATGTCTCGCCATCCTCTAAGCCACAGAATTGGAGTTGGTGGTGCGGATCTATGCTAACCTCATGACTCAGAATTTGGGATCTAGGGACATCTGTCATCCCTAGTCCTGAACTGTGTGTGCACTCGATATATGTATCTGTCAATTCTATATCTGTGTCAAGTTACATCTGAGGTTGGTTTTTCCTCATGTTTCTAAAATCATAAAAATCATGCTTTTAAAATCATCAATTTCTAAAACATTTCTCAAAACATTCTTAATCAAAATATATTTGAAATCAAACTTGGCTAATGCCCTAAGTGCTTACGAGTAAGTTTTAATTTAAAACATATAAGTAAAATCAACTTGAGAAAAAAAGTCCACTCATTGATTTTTGGATTTGACTAGCATTACTTTACTTTTCCGAGGGGATTTGCAGTTCCTACGATGATCTATAATTGAAAAACTTGATTAGAATATGAGCTATGAAACATCCTTCAGAAGTAGGTTAGGTTTCTCAATTCAACTAACTATTACCACTACATGGCGTATGATGCTTGTAACATGACCTAACGCGTGTATATGAGCTAATACGAAACTCTTAGGGTGATCCTTAACATCCCAAGCTGAAACTGAAAATGTTAAGAAACTTTTTCTGTATCGCATCGCGATGCCAGGTCTGGCGCGTCATGACGCCCATGCAAGCAGAGCCAGGTATAGGACATATTTTATTTCGCGTCACGATGCCAAACACTACGCATCGCGACGCCTACCTAATCAGACCCGAGGCAGAGCCTCTGCTTGTTATGTGTCACGATGTCAGATGTTTAGCGTTGTGAGGTTCACTCAATCATGCATGAGGCAGAGAACCTTTACTAGTTAAGCATGCGACGCTGGGTGTTGAGCGTCGTGATGCTGGCCCGATTTCGGGGCAACAACAACTCTTCCAATGATAATTGCCCAAGACAAACCCCAATATCATTTCAACCTAACTTATCATAACTCATATCATATCCTCAATCAAATACAACCCATTATCTAGCATTTTTAGCTCAAAAAATACAATTCCCAATCACATTCTCACACCCAAAACTTCATTCCATGATAATACCCTCATAACACCTTCAAAGATGCACACTAACCATGCTCTCAATGTTAATTAAAAAAGTTCAAATTCTAAGGCATGCAAAGTGCGAATTTAGGTTTTATTTTCTTTACTAAAACTGAAAAATGAGAAGAATAAAGAGGAAAGGAAACTAACCATTCTTGAAATGAAACTAAGATGGACCAAAATGACTTGAAAAATGATGACAAAGGAAGAAATTGGCATGAGAAAATTTCCACCCTTGCTCTTCATGTTTTTGGTTGAGGAATATAGTGAATAGTGTCTTTTTATAGAGCAATTGGCTGATTTTTGTATTGAATTGGTTGGCTAGGATTATTCCACATCATCCAAAATAGGCCATTCTCAAAATTACTATAGCAGCCGTGGAAATCTCGATTTTTGACTTATATCTGATTCGAATTTGGAATAATGTCTAACACATAAGTTATAGGTCTCAGTCTTAGCTTTCTGAAGATATACAGTTCATGAAAATTGGAGATCTTATGAGAAAGTTAGGGACTAAATACTATAGGCTATCTGGATTTAATCTTGGAATGAATTCCGTATCGGAACTGCGAGGAATTTGCCAAATATCTAAAAATTCATTTCATGAGTGTATATATATTTGAACATGATTTACATCATGTATCATGTGTCCCATAACTTAATAGTCATCAGGATTATCGGGGTGTTACAATGTGGCCGTGGTATTGGTCGTCAGCGTGGGAGAGAGAGAGCTCGTCGATATGTGAGAATGTTAGGTATTGATATGGAGAGACCTCAGACTCAGCCTGTAGATCCTGAACCAGATGTAACTTCATCTGATGTTTCGCCGATTGTTGAGAGTGGCGAAGGTTCTAGACTTATACCTCCAGTAGTTTCGACAGCCATCTCTATCGCTATTATTGTAGCAGCACCTGACGTGTTTCCTACGGCTGTACCTAATATGACCCCCGCCGCTCCTTCAGTTCCCCCGAAAGCCACATATCTGAAGATGTATTGGGGAGATTTTTTGATGTAGTTTGACACATGGTTTCCAGAGGGCCAACGACTAATATACCTTCAAGCAGTAGTGGTAATACGAGCAAGATTTACCAGTTTCTTAATTTGAGGCCTCCTCAGTTTCATGACATGGCTGATCCCATCACAGTAAAGAAGTGGAAGGATGACATCGAACACATATTCAGCATATTAGACTTGACCGATCAAGATAAGGTTAAGTTTGCTGCTTTTATGATGAGAGGTGAAGCTGAGACCAGGTGGCGCACACTGAGACTGTACTGACAGATAGATTGAGATCACAAGATTATTGGAGAACTGATGGACCTAGAAGACCTCAGTATAACACGTGGGACATGTTTGGGGAAGCCTTCAATGAGAAGTACTTTCCTTATACCTATCAGAGTGAGCAACGTCGTCTGTTCGAGCATATGGTTCAGGGACCAACAGAGACAGTGATGAAGTATGAGAGGTGGATGATTTCCTTATCTCACTATTATCCAGAGTTGATATGACATGAGGATGAAAAATGAGAGAAATTCAAGGGTGGATTGAGACAACAAATTAGATCAAGGATCTTGATTTTGGGGAAAATACCATATACAGTGTTGGTTGATAGGGCTATGATTGTAGAGAGTAACATCAAAATCGAGAAAGAGAATATAACAGCTTTTCAGGAGACCAGAAATAGAAGGCGAGATGAAATCATTGAGGTGAGACATGGTAAATCAAATAACATATCGTACTTCTTACAGTAAAGTCATAATAAGATACCACCCAGAGGTACTCAGAGTGCATCCTTTGAGGGACAGTTCCGTGGGAGTCAGATTGAGCATGGTCATAGTAGAGGCACAATACCATCTATTGATCGGAGTGCTGTGAGTGTAGCATCTCGATCTACTCACCCACATCGGTGATATAACTATGGTCAGGAGAGTCATGTCAGCCCACAGTGTACTAAAGAAAAGAAGTGTTTCGAATTTTATTAGTTTGGACATTTGGCAAGAGATTGCCTCACTAGTGGCGGATATCTAGGAGTTGAACCAACAGCAGAACGTGTAAGAAGGACATATTCTAGTGGTAGTCGTGGACGAGGCTTGGGTTTCCCACAGAATAGAGGCAGAGGAACTTTGAGTGGAACATATGGTGGTAGAGGACAAACATCTCAGACACATACGACACCTAGTGTTGATAGGGGACGAGTCTTCGCCATGACAGAGCATGAGGCACAAGATGGTGGTGATATTGTATCTGATACAGTTCGGGTATCAGATATACTTGTTCGAGCTCTTTTTTATACGGGTTTTACGCATTCATTTATTTATACTACTTGTATTCCTTGTCTAGGTAGTGTAGTAGAGTCCAACAAGATTACTTTGATTGTGAGTCTTCCTTCAGGGAAGGATGTCAGGATAGATACAGTATATAGGGGATTGAGTGTTGACATTGAGGGAATGTAATACCAGTTGTACTCTACCCATTAGAGATAGAGGACTTCAGTATGATTTTAGGGATGAATTGGCTGACTACTCGTGGAGCCGTTATTGATTGTAGTGGCAAAGAAGTGAGATTTAATTCAGACGAGGAGGAGTTTAAGGTAGTCAGTGACCGTAGTTAGGTTGTGGTACCCATCATTTCTGCCATGTCGGCTTGTAGAATGATTAAAAGGGGTGCAAAGGCTTTTTAGCTAGTATCGCTACAGTGGAGGAGAATGAATCAACGCAGATAGCAGATCTTCCAAGTGTGAGAGAGTATCATGATGTCTTTCCCGATAAGTTACCAAGATTCCCTTAATGAAGAGATCTAGATTTCACTATAGAACTGATGTCTGGTACCACCCCTATTTCAATAACTCCATATCGTATGGCCTCGGTATAAATAAAGGATCTGAAAGAATAGTTGTAAGAGCTATTAGATTGAGTATTTATTCGACTTAGTATTTCACCTTGGGGAGCACCAGTTTCGTGAAAAAGAATGATGACACCTTAAGACTATGTATTGATTATCGTCAGCTCAATAAGGTGATGGTCAATAACCGGTACCCATTGCCTTGTATTGATGATTTGTTTGACTAACTTCAGGGAGCCTCGATGTTTTCAAAAATTGATCTTCGATCTGGATATCATCAGATGGGGGTCCAGGATGCGGATTTTCCCAAGACTGCATTCCAAACAAGATACGGTCATTATGAGTTCTTAGTGATGCCATTCGGACTTACTAATGCACCTGCAACATTCATGGATTTGATGAATAGAGTGTTCCAGCTGTATCTAGATAAGTTTGTCGTAGTGTTTATTGATGACATCCTTGCGTATTAGTCTTCTCGTGTCGATCATGAGCAACACCTTCGATTGGTATTGGAGACTTTGAGGAGAGACCAATTTTAAGCCAAGTTCTCTAAATGTGAGTTCTGGCTGGATAAAGTGGTATTTTTGGGGCACATTATCTCAGGAGAAGGTATTTATGTAGATCCACAAAAGGTCAAAGCAATTCTGAAAAAGGGATAGACCGAGAACGGTGACAGAGATTTGAAGTTTCCTGGGATTAGCAGGCTATTATCGTCACTTTATTTGAGATTTATCTCTTATTATTACTTCGATGACTCAGCTGACGACAATGAAGGTATTTTTTGTATGGACATATGATTATGATAGGAGTTTCAAAACTCTAAAGAAGAAATTAACTACTACACCGGTACTTACTCCACCTTCTGTACTTGATGGATATGTGGTTTATACTAATATGTCACATCAAGGGTTAGGATGTGTATTTATGCAGTATGAGAGAGTGATTGCCTATGCCTCGAGATAATTGAAGACTCATGAAAATAATTATCCCACCAATGATCTAGATATAGAAGCCATTGTATATGCTCTAAAGATTTGGAGGCATTATGTATATGGTGTTGTAGGCACTGCATTTTTGCATATAAGTCCCGATGATGAGTCTCGTACGGAGACACTACCTCTTTAGTTGTGAAAGTCACGGGAAACGGACGTTGGAAGGGTAAAATTGGAAAATGGAATTTTTGTTGGATTTAATCCAGTTGTTTAGCTTCGGCTGCTTGTTGGATCTCTGTTTCAAAGCTTATCATCGGGCCAAAACCCCCATAAACCACTTACCAAACCATAAACCAAACCTAAACACCCAAGCCTACCCAAAGAACCAAAGCCCACGCCCATGGAGCCTAAGTCACGCCTATCACTCTCTAGATTAGGGATATGCACATTTAACACATGCTAAAATCAAGTCAAATCCCTTCCTAATTAAAAGAAATCTCATAGATCTCTTTCCTAATCAAAGCCAATCATAATCCTAAATTAGGAGATATTTTCCTTATGAGATACCAATTAGAGAGATGTCACCATCAATAGGAGATTCTTTCATATTCCAATAAGGAAAGTCACCCATCCCTTGCCTATAAAAAGAACCATTCACCACCTTTCACTAACCCTGGCAGATTCACATAAAAAAAACACAAAAATAATAACCCTAAACCTGCCCTTCTCTCCCCTCTCGGCCAACTCACGAAAAACTCTCACACTCACCCTTCACTAACCCTGGCTGATCCTCACGAAAATACAAAAAAAGAACCAGCCCTCACGTCCTCCCTTTCCCCCCTTAACTCACGTCATTCATCAAAAGAAGACATTCAAGCCCTAAAGCCTCCATTGCCGCATCCTACACCCTGAAATAACCCTGACCACCCTTGACGCATACAAAAAACTACCTTCACGCCAATAGCCAACTCTCTCGCCACCTTGCCCATCTTAACGCACACGTCCCTTGCCTCTTCACGCTAATCACGTTTTCACCCACTTAGCTCAACCACACGTTACCACCTGCAAACCTTCACGCACGTCACCGCTTCAACACACCACCTGCCAACACTCACGCCACACACTCACTCATCACAGCCCACGCCACACACTCACTCAGTCTCACGCCACACACTCACTCAGTCTCAGCCCACACTACACACTCACTCAGTCTCACGCACACACTCACTCATCACAGCCCACTACCGCACATCCAAGACACCCAAAACCGCCGCAAAACTGTCCCCGAATTAACCCGAACTGCACCCTGAAAACTGCCGCAAACTGTCCAGAAAAACTACACTGTTCGACCTCCGAAACTGCCTAATTTTTATCACCGAAATAGCCCACATCTTAGCCCTAAAAGCCGTAAAACAGCAAGCCTAATTCGTGACCAGAAACAGCAGCGAAACAGAGTGAAAAAAGCAGCTCAAACAGTGAAATAGCGAGGAAAAACGTTGGATTAGTGAACCAGAAAAGTTACGGAGCAACAACCCTTCCGACAGCCGTGTAACGCGCTTTCGAGAGACGAAAAAAGAGGTTAGACCTGAGGGCACCCTTTTATTTATTATCTTTCGTTTATTTTTATTTATTTTAATATATTCTTGCATGAGAGTCGTTTGTTGAGGCATGGTGTGAATTTTGGATGAGCGGAATATGTGTTCCCTTTTGTGGTATATCGGATGGAAACTCGAACGTAAATTCTGTAGCCGAATCCGAATGGATGGTAGTGCGGTTTGTACTCAGGATACAATGCCACGTACCACTTAAGAGACACGTATTTCGTCTCATCCAAACTTGTGTTTGAGCATGTTGTAGTTTGTAGGTTATTTATTTGTTATTAAAGCATGATTTAGCTTAGTTTGTTATTTATTTTCAAAGCATGATTACGTTAATTTAGGCATGATATTTTGTTTGGTTTATGATTATGTTTAAATTGCTATTTATTTATTTTGGTTTAATGGTTCAATGTGCTCATTATGTGATATTGTGTGTTTGCCATTTAAAGACTTACTTTAAAGCATGCGAACTTAGATATAGGCTATCTATAGATACCTAGGTTGCGTAGACTTGATTATATTATTGCACAAATCACATTATTACAAGTGACATAAGTAAGGGACCATTCCGAACCCAACGGTTTGAGGTCTTCCCTTGCGAGGGGTGAGTGCGGCCTTAAATCTTTGTCCCGGTTCACACCGGGTGGCGACTCCATGTTATTTCGTACTCCCAACTAGGCCGCGGCCTAGAACAGCGTCGTCAAGTTCTGTGTCCTACAGTCTGGCGACTCCACTGGGATAGAGAATTGGCCCCGAAATAATGTCTTGTAGTGATTATAATTTGTGCTTTAGTTAACTGTGTCTACCGTAGGTTGAAAGGGGTTTAATCAAAGGCACTTTTAAGGCTAGGTATTGGTTTGGTGTCTTCCTTCATTCACTACGTTTCTATAAGGAAAAGATGTGAAGGCACCTAGCTAATCATGTACTAGTAGCCTACCGTGATGGACTAATTTGGAGGACTCGTTGTTTATTCCTGACACCAAGCGATAAAAGCCTAAGGGGCTTGGGTACTTAAGAGAGCCTCGATCCACCCTCCCTCTGGGGAACCTACAACGGGAAATCCATTTGACAATCAGTCACGCACCATAACTCGTTGGCATGTACCATTAGGTATAAAAAAGGTGCACTCACTTGGTCGCTCGGACCCTTGAGTGGGGATACCTAGTTGTGGGCAATCCTTCGTCGACGGGAGCTTTTGTCTATACCCCTGTAAACCCGCGTATGAACTATAGTTGTAGGATCAGTAGAGACTATTCCTTTATGTTTTGGACCATTGTCATTTGGATTCAGTTGGACTTGTTGGGCTATTTAAACTGGGACGAGTCTGTGCTTTATGGCAATCGGGCCAAAAGTTTCTAAAATGATGATGGGCCAACTAGTTTAAAATTCTTATGACTTATATATTCCATACATCGCACACATCTCATGCATTCACGCATCATGTTAACCCCCGTGTCTTAAAAGCCATCATAGATATCCGTTGGGTTAGGAAAAAGAAGACTTGTCAAATAAGAGTTTAGCAAACATGGATATCGTGGAAAAGGAAACCAAGGAATAGAAAACTTTACTGCAAGGATAGAAAGACCATTGGGGGGCCTTCAAAAAATAAAAAGAAAAAAGAAAAAAAAGAGAAAAAAAAAAAAGAAAAAAAAAACAGAAAGAAAAAAGAGAAAAAAAAAAGAAAAAAGAAAGATTGTTTGTTTTTAGTCCTTGATAGTTAGACATAAGTCCAATGATGAAATCGTTTGCTTTAGGGTGAAATCTTAGAAACGATAAACTCTTGATGTGCTTTTATCTGATACTTTGAGTGATTGATCTATGTTAGACTCGTAAGCACTTGATTATGGTTCTTAGCAGTGAAAACCTGAGTAGTTAGTAAAATGACTAGTTGAAGAAATCGTAGGTCGGTGAATGACCGTTTGCTTAGATGTCTATCTGATTTTCTTATGTTATGATGTGTGGTATGGTTGAAAATGAAAGAAAAGTCTCTAAAAAAAGAATTGAACCAACTATAACCAATAATCGTGAAGCTACCCATGGGCGAGTATTAGGACCACCATGAGGAGAAATGCTACCTTAAAGGGTAGGTGTGTTGAAAGAAAAAAAAAGAAAGAAAAAAAAGAGAAAAAGAAAAGAAAAGAAAAAAAGAAGTTCAAAATGAAAAGAGAAAAAAAGAAAGAGACAAAAGAGAAAGAAAACCATACCACATTGAGCACAGAAAAGCAACTGCAGGCATAATTGAGACATCTAGGTTCGTTTGACCCATCGACCATAATTTTTGAAACAAAATCATTAAGTTAGCTTACCTAGGGATGAATCTGCAAGGAACCTTTGCACACACACAATTTGAGTCTGGCTTAGATCATTTATTCAAAGACTTGGATTTGAGTTGCGTTGAGTGTTTTGAAGGTTCTCTGATTTCATTATTGAGCATTCTTTGAGGACAATGATATGTATAACTACTGGAAATATTTCGTAGTATGTAATATAGTATGATGATATGGAAGGCCCTACCATGTGGTTCATCTTGACCAAGTGCAAGCAGCAAAGAGCAGAAAGCTAAATCAAGACTGGAGGCGACCACTCTACCACCCTGCAAATAAGGGAAACAACGAGATCTAGAGCCATGAGACAAAAGAGAACCAACCAATCACCAGAAGAGAACTGGCAGAAGGAAATTGTATGCAGACCTAGGGGGCGACCGAAGACTTTTGTAGGCTAGAAACACCGAAGAGCACAAGGAAGACCTAACCCATCAGAATAGGAAGCACATTCATGCATGCATGCATACACGTCATATACACGCAATCTTTTTCTTGTCTTTGTTCACAGGTTTTAAAGAAAATGAGAAATCGACAAATTCAAGCCAACCAGAAACCGCAACATAGCATCATCAGTTTCGGGAATGAATCCCAGGGTCGAGGCCCACACTATCAGCAGTTTCGGGATTGAATCCCAGGGCCGAGGCCCACCTTATCAGCAGTTTCGGGAATGAATCCCAGGCTCGAGGCCCACGTCGTCAGAATTTGGAATGAATCCAGGGATGAATCCCAGGGTCGAGGCCCACGTCGTCAGAATTTGGAATGAATCCATTGAATGAATCCCATGGCCGAGGCCCACCTCGACAGAATTTGGAATGAATCCAGGGAATGAATCCCAAGGCCGAGGCCCACATCGTCAGAATTTGGAATGAATCCAGAGAATGAATCCCAGGGTCGAGGCCCACGTCGTCAAAATTTGGAATAAATCCAGGGAATGAATCCCAGGGCCGAGGCCCACGTCGTCAGAATTTGGAATGAATCCTGGGAATGAATCTCAGGGCCGTGGCCCACGTCGTCAGAATTTGGAATGAATCCAAGGAATGAATCCCAGGGCCGAGGCCCATATCAGCATCAGTCTAGGGGCGAGGCCCATATTAGCATCAGTATCAATCTTGCCAGGTATGGCACTCTGGGGGCGAGGCCCACATCATTATCGGTATCAGTGTTGCCGGGTATGGCACTCTGGGGGCGAGGCCCACATCGTTATCAGAATCAGTCTTGCCGGGTATGACACTTTGGGGGCAAAGCCCACACCTTTATCAGAATCAGTCTTGCTGGGAATGGCACTCCGAGAATGGAGCAAGGTTCGGGAATGAATAAACCGAGAATGGCAATTCGAAAATGGAGCACAGTTCGGGAATGAACAAGCCGGGAATGGCACTCCGAGAATGGAGCAGAGTTCGAGAACGAACAAGCCGGGAATGTCACTCCGAGAATGAAGCACAGTTCGGGAATGAACTAGCTGGGAATGGCACTCCGAGAATGGAGCAGAGTTCGAGAATGAACAAGTCGAGAATGGCACTCCGAGAATGGAGCAGAGTTCGAGAATGAACAAACCGAGAATGCCAGTCTGAGAATGGAAGATCAAGATCAGCATCAGTTCGGCCGGGTATGGCACTCTGGGGGCGAGGCCCACATCATCATCAGTATCAGTTTTTCCGGGTATGGCACTCCGGGTATGGAGACATCAGTTTCAGTTTTACCGGGTATGGCACTCCGGGTATGGAGACACAACATCAGTTTTGCCCGGTACGACACTCCGGGTATGGAGAAATCAGATCAGTTCTGCCAAGTATGGCACTCCGGGTATGGAGATATCAGATCAGATCTGCCAGGTACGGCACTCCGGGTATGGAGATATCAGAACAGTTCTGCCAGGTACGGCATTCAGACAACTACGGCACCCTAGGTACGGGGTTAGCACGCCAAGTACGGCATTCAGACAACTGCGGCACTCTAGGTATGGAGACCCAACTGCGACACCCTAGGTACGAGGTTAGCACGCCAGGTACGACATTCAGACTACTACGACACCCTAGGTACGGGGTTAGCATTCAGACTACTGCGACACCTTAGGTACGGCGTTAGCATTCAGACAATTGCGACACTCTAGGTACGGAGACGCAACTGCGACACCCTAGGTACGGGGTTAGAATTCAGAAAACTGCGACACCCTAAATACGGGGTTAGCACGCCAGGTACGGCATTCAGACCACTGCGACACCCTAGGTACGGGGTTAGAACGTCATGTATGGCATTCAGACTACTGCGACACCCTAGGTACGGGGTTAGCATTCAGACAATTGCGGAACTCTAGGTACGGAGACGCAAGTGCGACACCCTAGGTACGGGGTTAGCATTCAGAAAACTACGACACCCTAGGTACGAGTTTAGCACGTCAGGTACGGAATTCAGACCACTGCGACACCCTAGGTACGGGGTTAGCATTCAGAAAACTGCGACACCCTAGGTACGGGGTTAGCACGCCAGGTATGGCATTCAAACTACTACGACACCCTAGGTACGAGGTTAGCATTCAGACTACTGCGACACCCTAGGTACGAGGTTAGCATTCAGACAATTATGGCACTCTAGGTACGGAGACGCAACTGCGACACCCTAGGTACGGGGTTAGCATTCAGAAAACTGCTACACCCTAGGTACAGGGTTAGCACGCCAGGTACTCATTCATACCACAGCGATATCCTAGGTACGGGGTTAGCACGCCAGGTACGACATGTGGACTATTGTGGACTAATGCGACACCCTAGGTACGAGGTTAGCATTTAAATAACAACAACATCACTGCGGCACTCTAGGTACGAAGATGCAACCGCGACGCCCTAGGTATGGGGTTTAGCATAATCAAATCAACTCACATCGGCATGGCAAGTCAAGTGGCAGCTGGCGAGCCAGGTAAGTAAAAATGCATTGCACGTACTTTGATAGGATTGTCATTGTCACACACTGCACAAGTCCCATCAAAGTGGGGGCGACTATAGGCACTGCATTTTTGCATATAAGTCCCGATGATGAGTCTCGTACGGAGACACTACCTCTTTAGTTGTTAAAGTCGCGGGAAACGGACGTTGGAAGGGTAAAATTGGAAAATGGAATTTTTTTTTGATTTAATCCAGTTGTTTAGCTTCGGTTGCTTGTTGGATCTTTGTTTCAAAGCTTATCATCAGCCCAAAACCCCCATAAACCACTTACCAAACCATAAACCAAACCTAAACACCCAAGCCTACCCAAGGAACCAAAGCCCACGCCCATGGAGCCTAAGTCACGCCTATCACTCTCTAGATTAGGGATATGCACATTTAACACATGCTAAAATCAAGTCAAATCCCTTCCTAATTAAAAGAAATCTCATAGATCCCTTTCCTAATCAAAGCCAATCATAATCCTAAATTAGGAGATCTATTCCTTATGAGATACCAATTAGAGAGATGTCACCATCAATAGGAGATTTTTTCATATTCCAATAAGGAAAGTCACCCCTCTATTGCCTATAAAAAGAACCATTCAGCACCCTTCACTAACCCTGGCAGATTCACACAAAAAAAAAACACAAAAATAATAACCCTAAACCTGCCCTTCTCTCCCCTCTCGGCCAACTCACGAAAAACACTCACACTCACCCTTCACTAACCCTGGCTGATCCTCATGAAAATACAAAAAAAAGAACCAGCCCTCACGTCCTCATTTTCTCCCCTTAACTCACGTCATTCATAAAAAAAAGACATTCAAGCCCTAAAGCCTCCATTGCCGCATCCTACACCCTGAAATAACCCTGACCACCCTTGACGCATACAACAAAACTACCTTCACGCCAATAGCCAACTCTCTCGCCACCTTGCCCCCCTTAACGCACACGTCCCTTGCCTCTTCACGCTAATCACGTCTTCACCCACTTAGCTCAACCACACGTTACCACCTGCAAACCTTCACGCATGTCACCACTTCAACACACCACCTGCCAACATTCACGCCACACACTCACTCATCACAGCCCACGCCACACACTCACTCAGTCTCACACACACATTCACTCATCACAGCCCACTGCCACACACACTCACTCATCACAGCCCATTGCCGCACATCCAAGACACCCAAAACCACCGCAAAATTATCCCCGAATTAACCCGAACTGTACCCTGAAAACTGTCGCAAACTGTCCAGAAAAACTGCACTGTTCGACCTCCGAAACTGCCTAATTTTTATCACCGAAATAGCCCACATCTTAGCCCTAAAAGACGTAAAATAGCAAGCCTAATTTGTGACCAAAAACATCAGCGAAACAGAGTGAAAACAGCAGCTCAAACAGTGAAACAACGAGGAAAAATGTTGGATTAGTGAACCAGAAAAGTTGCGGAGCAATAACCCTTCCGACGGCCGCGTAACGCACTTTCGAGAGACGACAAAAGAGGTTAGACCTGAGGGCACCCTTTTATTTATTATCTTTCGTTTATTTTTATTTATTTTAATATATTCTCGCATGAGAGTCATTTGTTGAGGCATGATGTGAATTTTGGATGAGCGGAATATGTGTTCCCTTTTGTGGTATATCGGATGGAAACCCGGACGTAAATTCCATAGCTGAATCCGGATGGACGGTAGTGTGGTTTGTACTCGAGATACAATGCCACATACCACTTAAGAGACACGTATTTCGTCTCATCCAAACTTGTGTTTGAGCATGTTGTAGTTCGTAGGTTATTTATTTGTTATTAAAGCATGATTTAGCTTAGTTTGTTATTTATTTTCAAAGCATGATTACGTTATTTTAGGCATGATATTTTGTTTGGTTTATGATTATGTTTAAATTTCTATTTATTTATTTTGGTTTAATGGTTCAATATGCTCATTTTGTGATATTGTGTGTTTGCCATTTAAAGACTTACTTTAAAGCATGCGAACTTAGATATAGGCTATCTTTAGATTCCTAGGTTGAGTAGACTTGATTATATTATTGCACAAATCACATCATTACAAGTGACATAAGTAAGGGACCATTCCGAACCCAACGGTTTGAGGTCTTCCCTTGCGAGGGGTGAGTGCGGCCTTAAATCTTTGTCCCGGTTCACATCGGGTGGGGACTCCATGTTATTTCATACTCCCAACTAGGCCGCGAGCCTAGAACAGCGTCGTCAAATTCTGTGTCCTACAGGTGCCAAATGTGAGATTTATACCGATCATAAGATTCTGAAATATCCTCCCACTCAGAATGAGCTGAATTTGAGGCAGAGACATTGGATGGAGTTCTTATGTGACTATGATTATACTATTAATTATCATCCAAGAAAGGCCAATGTAGTTGCTGATGCAGTGAGTAGGAAGAATGTGGGTAAATTATTATTTTTAAGAACCAGCACAGAATGTTCGAGGAGATAGCAGCGTTACGTTTGACTTCCGAGATGTCCGACAATGGAGGTCTTCTTGCCCATATTAAGATCCGACCTACACTATTAGCCAGACTCAAAACGGAATAGAGAGAAGATGATCAATATGAAAAATGAAGACCATAGATTACAAAGAATAAGAATACTACCTTCAGACTGAGTTCAGATGAAATATTACTTTTTGGTGATATAGTAGTGGTACTACCAACATGAACGCTTAAGCAGGAGATCTTGAATGAGACTCACGATGCTTATTATAATATGCATCCTGGAAGCACCAAGATGTATCAAAATATGAGAAGACATATTGGTGGTCAGGAATGAAGAGAGAGATTTCAGAGTTTGTATCTGGATGTTTGGTTTCTCAGCAAGTTAAGATAGAGCATCAACATCTAGCCAGATTACTCTAGCCTCTACCTATACCTGAGTGGCCATGGGAAAATATTACGATGGATTTTTTAGTAGGGCTGCTGAGGACACATAAGGGTTATGATGCAATTTAGGTAATAGTGGATCGATGGTCGACATCTGCCCAATTTCTGTCGATTCGAGTTACACGAGGACCAGAGGGACTAGCAAATTGTATGTGGACCAGATTGTACAGTTACATGGAGTACCAACGACGATTGTATCAAATAGAGATGCTAGATTTACTTCTCATTTTTGGCAGAGTTTCTAGAAGCCTATGGGATCAAAGATTTCTATGAGCACTGTATTTCACCCACAGAACGAAGGACAATCAGAGCGGACTATTCAGACATTAGAAGATTTGCTGAGATCATGTGTATTGACATTTACTGGAATTTGGGATGAACATTTACATCTGATAGAATTTACCTACAACGCTATCTTTCAGGCTAGTATCGGCATGGCTCCGTTTAAGTCTTTGTATGAGAGGAGATGTAGGACTCCTGTTTGTTGAAACGAGGTTGAAGATAGACAAATTCATGGTTCAGACTTGGAAAATATGACATCTGAGAGGATCAGACTTATTCGAGCTAGACTGTTATAGGTGCAAAATCGACTGAAGAGTTATGCCAACAAAAGAAGGAAGGACCTTGAGTTCCAAGTGAGGGATAAAATCTTCTTAAAATTCCCTCTTTGGAAGGGAGTAATGAGATTTGGTTGTAAGGGAAAGTTATCACCGAGTTATATTGGTCTTTATGAGATTTTGAAGAGAGTGGGAAAAGTGGCATATCATCTGGCATTACCACCAGAATTGGAAAGGATTCATAAAATATTTCATATATCTTTGTTAAAAAAATATATACCAGACCATTCTCACATCTTCGAGAATCAACCGGTAGGGTTGAGTGAGAACCTGACTTATGAAGAAAAGCCTGTGAAGATTGTGGATCGAAAGGTTCAAGAGTTGAGATCCAGACATATTCCACTTGTGATGGTCATGTGGTTTAATCATCACATACAGGATGTGACTTGGGAAGTGGAACTGGGTATGAGGGAGAAATACCCAAAGCTATTTGAGGATTAAGAATTTGAAGGGCGAAATATTTGTAAAGAAGGTATATTGCAACACTTCATTTTTTTTATTTTACCAAGTTATTATTGAATTATTATTCAAACCTATTTGTATTTTTCTTCTTAATCTCCAACATCAACACACTCATGTCACCAAACATGTCTTCATATTATTAAAACCAACAAAATCATCCACCCCACCATTAACCCTACTAACCACCTGATGAGGCCTATGATGCAACCCATGAGGCACACACACATACCACTATTGTGCATATTCCAGAAGGTCCAATCACGAGGTCTCGAGCTAAGAAGATTTAGGCCACAATGCATGGATTCATATAAAGGATCATATCTGACTTTTCACGAGTCTAAACTACATTGAGTATGGGCTTAACGTTGGACGAACCTGTGATGATGAACCTTATTCATGCAGTGGAACATCAAAATACCCAGGCATATTTTAGTATAGTTGTTTATTAGTCATTATTGTTATTTATTATGGCTTGACTTTTGTGCTTGATGTATTAAATAGAATTTATTAGGGCTTGACTTTTCTATATTTGTGTATTAATTAGGATTTATTATGTTGGTTATGGGTTTAGTGTATTAATTAGGTTTATTTATTATTTTAGGTTGTGGGTTGTGTTTTGTAGCCTATAAAAGAATTGTTCTCTCTTTGTTTTAGACATCAACTTCTTCAATAAAAACATATCTTGTAAGCTTTGAGAAATTCTCATTTTGTTCTCATTGGTTTTGGCTTATCAAAGGTCTGTTAACCCTTTGTGGCGCCCCATTAGCACTCTAGGTTTCTGT
Source organism: Zanthoxylum bungeanum (assembly GCA_019454045.1). Taxonomy (NCBI): domain Eukaryota; kingdom Viridiplantae; phylum Streptophyta; class Magnoliopsida; order Sapindales; family Rutaceae; genus Zanthoxylum; species Zanthoxylum bungeanum. The sequence goes on along the minus strand of SKCR01026391.1, from coordinate 264,063 downwards.
TGCTTGTTCTTCAGAAGTTTACAATTTTCAATCGAACTTTCTTAGCTTTATTGGGAACAATATCAGTCTTATGTGGGTTTGCTTGGCTTGTTCCAGACAGGTTCTTATCAGTTAGTATCAGTAGCAAAGGTTCCAAGGTCAGTTCACATATCTAGTTTTGTTAGTTACCTTATTGTGTGTGTGTTTATTTTCATTTCTATGTTCATTTTCTTTCCTGAGATTTCCTTATTCTTATAAACATTTCATTACCTTCCGTATTTTTTTATTTCTGTATTGTTTTCTTTTCTGTGTCTGTGCGGTTTTTCTTTCTACATTTGGCCAATTTTCGATTCTAAAGCCTTAGGTACCGTAAGTAAACTTGGTGAGGAAAAATTGGAATGAATCAAAATTAGGTCAATTCCATAACACCAAACGTTTTAGAAGGTCCGAGGGACGTAAAAAAAAGAATACAAAAATTCAAAATTTTGCCTAGTATTCGTATTTTCAAGAGGAGGTGATTGAGGCAATTTACTTGTGTGTATTTAAAAATACCAAAATTCGAGTACAACTGCTTACCTAGTCTTATTGGTTCTTTATCGTAGCGTGAATGTTTTCCTTCTCCCATTCGTACCTAATTAGTTTTCTTAATTAAGTCTCCTGAATCGTGTCATCATCTCATTTTTTCTGCTTATCTGTTGTACTTGCGATTAAGCTGAACAATGCTATTTGGGACAAAATTAAGGGTTTCGACCATACTAGACTTAAATCCTTTGAGAGCTCATCTGAGGCAAGAGAGGCAAAAGGCAAGTGTGGGTAAGCTTAACTTCGGGTAAAATCCGATTGAGTGACAAACACGAGGGAACTGTGAGGATTTTTTTATTTTATTTATTTTTTATTACTAACGTTTGTTGTAGTTGCAGGGATAAAAAAAGAAAAAAAAAAGGAAAAAAAATTATTAAACATGTTCAGAGCAGATGCAGTTCCGAGTCAAAGTGCTTATCCTCCACAAGAGCCTAACTTAAGAGATGTGGCGAATAATGTGACGGTGGTTTGGCAAGAGTTTGCTTGTGTATTAGAGTTGATGAGAGATGTTCGAGATGAAGTGCAGGCAGTGAGTCACAATAACCCACATGGAAGTATGGCACCACGGCTAACTATAGCTAATGAGGCAAGGCACATATGACCGGTGCGTAATCACACGTGTATAACGCAAGCGCACATATCGTTCAAGTAGTATAAAAAGTATCGATCCCACGAGGACTTAATACCTAATCTATTAATTTTATGAGGTCAAATGATTACTAGTATCTAACAGGTTGATTGATTGATTTGAAATGGTGATGATTTTGAATTTAAAAACAAGTAAATAAAATTACGTGAAAGTAGGTTTAAGAAAATTCAATATTAGGAAACTATCTAGGGTTGTGAATCTTCCAATATCATTTTAAAGATGAAGTGATTATTTCATTTTTGTGTAATATATCGGTTTACTAACCTGGAACACTAAATTATGCGAAAGTCTCTGTCGATGGTCAGATGCAAATACCCAGTATAACCCAATTGAACCATATGTCTATGTCAACCAAATTACCTGGATTCATTAAGTTTAAGTTCCAATTATGGCTACCCCCCGTCCGATAGGTATATGTCTATCCTGTAAGGAAATCTATTAAAGGGTTATATATCCTCAAGGAAGATCGTGGGCTATTAAGTCTAAGGCTGAAACCTAAAATTCATTTGTCAAGTTTATTTTAGATTTACCAGATCAATCTTATTAGTGGTAAATTAACAAGACGCATTAAGCTTAAGACTTAACAAGTAAACCTTTAAATTACCCAAATTATAAAATAACCCCTTATAAACCGGTGATATTAGAATTCATCACAACCCCAGATAACTAACTTAGTTACGACACATAATTAGGGCTAGTAAAAACTTAAATAAAATAAAAGACATAAAGTAAAATGCTGAAAGTAAATGACGGAAAGTAAAATGCTGAAATTAAATACTGAAAATTAAATGCTGAAAGTAAATGCTGAAAGTAAATTACTGAAAAGTAAATGCTGAAAGTAAATTACTGAAAAGTAAATGCTGAAAGTAAATTGCTGAAAAGTAAATAAACTAAAAGTACAATAAAAGAAAATGCTGAGGTAAAAGGATCCACTTTTATTACTTCTATTTTAGATATCTCCCTTAATATAATATATTAACTTTGCATGATAATTACCAACCAGCCATATAGGCGGTATCCAGATTAAGTCAAATTAATAATTAACTACCAACCGACCAATCAGGCGGTCTCCAGTTTAGTCAGGTTAAACCCAATTTAAATAATTACCAACCGACCAATATGGCGGTATCCTCGTTAAGTCAGGTTTTAACTAGTATATATATTATAATTAAGGGAGATTAATCTAAATATCAGTAATAAAAGTTTTATCTTTTACCACAGCAAAGAGGAGTTACTTCCTCATTACTGAAAAGTAAAAACTGAAATTTAAAGAAAGAAAAGTATTGTGCGTAAAAGTAAATTGCGGAAAGTAAAAACTGAAAAGTAAAGAAAAGAAAATGCGAAAGCGGAAATTAATTACTGAAGGCTATAAATAAATAAACAAGATACAATCTTCTTAGTATTCTTAAGGAATTCCTTAGAAGAAAGTATGAATTTACAAATGAAATGGCTTGGTATTTATAGGCAAAATTTTGCCTCCATCAAATCATCCACCAAATCCATTATTAATTGCTCCACTAATTGCTCCACCAAATCCATTATTAATTTCTCCACTAATTGCTTATCGTGTTTGGTGGTGATTTGATAATTTTTATTATTTATTTATTAATTTATTTTTTTGCTTTGAAAATGATTGAAAATGACTTTAATAATTACACACAACATACTTCTGGATGGTTCATCAATTTCGGGCATGAAATATTCAGAATTCGAAATTATTTTATCTTTCCAAGTTGTAGATCTTTGGGTCTTCTATAATCTGGAACTTGAATCAGCTCAATCCGATATCGGAGTAAAACGTTATGCCCAAAATACGACAGATGCGCAAAATTGGAATTTCCAAAACTGCACTTCGTTAAAACGCCCTTTCAAGTTTCCAATCTCCAAAATTAATATGTCAAGTCCAATTTTTGCCCTTATTTGACCCATATTTCGTCCTAAATGATTTCATTGTGTCCCAATATTATTTTATCTGTAAAATAAACTAAAACACATCAAAACGTTCATCAAACCCGAGAAACTAAACAAAATATTAAGTAAAAGGGGCGGTAAATATTGATATATTTTCCGATCATCAACATACCCCTAGTTATAGTGGGCTAAGGACTGTACTCATGGATAAGATGGAGCTGAGAATGAATTTGACTATGATGAGGAGTTTGGCAGAGTATCAGAGGTGGATACAAGTCAATTTCGGCATAGTAGAGGTAGGAATGAAAGGATGTTCACGAGGAGTCATGAGGATGAGGAAGATGGTGACTTGGGTAAAATTAAGAGATCCAGAAGCTTACCTATAGTGGGAACGCAAGCTGGAGCTTATTTTTTACTCTCATGATTATTCAGAGCTGAAGAATGTGAAGTTGACGGTTATTGAATTTACAAATTATGCACTTGTTTGGTGGGACAAATGATGAAAAATATTAGAAGGAATAGGGAGCGCCAGATCACTACATGGGTAGAATTGAAAACTGTTATAAGGAAGCGGTTTCTACCTAACCACTACTACCGAGATTTGTACCATAAGCTTCAGAATAATAAACAGGGGTTTCACAGTGTAGAAGACTACCACAAAGAGATGGAAATCGCCATGATCCGAGCCAATGTAGAGGAAGATCGAGAGGCCACTATGACACTTTTTCTGAGTGGGCTGAAAAGGAAGATTACAAATGTAGTGGAATTGCAGCACTATATGGAGTTAGAGGACATGGTACACATGGCGATGAAATTAAAGCGACAATTGAAGCGAAAAACTACATTAAGGAGCAAGTCGGGGCCAAACAACACAAGGAAGCCAAATGACAGGGTCAACACCATATCTAGGTTCAGATCGGAGGCCTCAAGACTAAGGGAAGATTTCACCACCAAGGCTGCACCAAAAACTGACACACCACCAAATATAAGTCATGAATTTAAATGTTTCAAGTGTTTGGGGAGTGGTCATATAGCTTTACAGTGCCCTAACAAAAGAACCATGTATATGGGGGTGATGGGGAAGTGATTTCAGACGGTGAAGATATTGCAGAGAAGACGCCAGAGTTGGAAGTCGTTACTGATGAAGAAGGGTTTAAGTATGCAGCCAATGGGGAGTCCCTCGTAACCCGACATGCTTTGAGTACCCATGCCATGGTTGAGGAAGACATGGTTCAACAACGGGAGAAAATATTACATATTTGATGCATAGTCTATAACAATGTATGTAGCATGATTATCGATGATGGTAGTTGTACTAATGTGGCTAGCACAATACTTGTTGAAAAGTTGGGTTTGACTTTTCTTAGACATACTAAACCTTATCGTTTGCAGCGATTGAATAATAGTGGCGAGGTTAAAGTCAATAAACAGGTCTTGGTTAGTTTTACAATTGGCAAATACAAGGATGGGATGTTATGTGATGTAGTCCCCATGCAAGCTGAGCATTTATTACTATGGCGTCTTTGGCAGTTCGACAGAAAAGTGACACATGACGGGTTTCAGAATAGATATTATTTTGAACAAAATGGGAGAAAAGTTGCACTTGTTCCGTTGACACCACAAGAGGTTTTGAAGACCAGATGAGGCTACAGGCTTCAACTGAAAAAACACCAAAGGGAGAGGTTGAGAATGTGAGTCAAGGGGGTGAGAGTTCTAAAGGTTTAGGCAAGAGGAATATAGAGCGTGAGAAAAATAAAGAGAGTGTGGGTAGAGTGAAAAATAATTTCTTCGCTAAAGAGAGGGAAGTGAGGAGAGAATATGCCAAGAACAAAGTTAGATCCTCCTTTGTATCAAGAAACACTTCTCAGTTCTGATGACACTAACCCTAACACATTTTTCCTAGTGTGTTTTCTTCTTTATTGCAGGATTCTGATGATGTGTTTGCAGAGGAGATACCTCATGGCTTACCACCATTTCGAGGTATTAAACATCAAATCGACTTCATCCCAGGAGCGGTCATCCCTAATTGACCAGTGTAGTGAAGTAATCCCAAGGAAACTAAGAAGCTCCAAAGGCATGTAGAGGAATTCATGAGCAAAGGGTATGTACGGGAGAGCATGAGTCCATGCGCAGTTCCAGTCTTATTGGTACCAAAGAAAGATAGCACATGGAGAATGTATGTGGATTGTCGAGCAGTCAATAATATCACTGTAAAGTATCACCACCTTATCCCTAGATTAGATGATATGATAGATGAATTATATGGGTCTTGCATTTTTTTAATTGACCTTAAAAGTGGGTATCATCAGATTAGGATGCGGGAAGGGGATGAATAGAAGACTGATTTTGAAACAAAATATGGGCTATATGAGTGGCTTGTGATGCCATTTGGGCTTTCAAATGCCCCCAGTACTTTTATGCGTCTAATGAATCATGTGTTGCGTGCATTTTTGGGGAAATTTATCGTAGCGTATTTTGATGATATTTTAATGGACAGTAAGAATTTAGATGAACATGCAGGACATGTGCGATCTGCACTTGATGTTTTAAGAAAAGAATTATTGTATGCTAATCTAAAAAGATGTAATTTTTCATGGAAAATGTGGTATTCCTAGAGTATGTCATTAGTGCTCAAGGTATTACGGTCGATGAAGACAAGGTTAAGGCCATTCGTGTGTGGCCTAACCCTAAAAGCATCACTGAGGTTTGAAGCTTCCATAGACTAGCCAGTTTCTATAAGAGGTTTTTAAAAGACTTTAGCACTATTGCAGCATCACTCACTGAAGTCGTAAAGAAAAATATGGTTTTCACTAGGGGGAAGAACAAAAGAGTGCTTTTAAACTTCTTAAATATCGTTTATGTTCTACAAATGTTTTAGCTTTACCTAATTTTAATCCAACTTTCGAGATTGAGTGTGATGCTTCAGGTGTTAGCATTGAAGCAGTTCTTATGCAGGATCGACGTCCTATAGCTTTCTTCAGTGAAAAGCTAAATGGTACGGCGCTATGATACTCGACCTACGACAAAGAGTTTTATTCCCTTGTCAAAGCTCTGGAGACTTGGCATCATTATCTCTGGCCAAAGGAGTTCGTGATTCACACTGACCATGAATCTCTACGGCATATCAAAGGACAAGGAAAGCTTAACCAATGACATGCCAAATGGATGGAATTCGTGGAGACCTTTCTATATGTCATTCGATATAAGCAAGGTAAGGAGAATGTGGTTGCTGACGCATTATCACGCAGGAAAGTTTTACTTATGTCCTTGAGCTCTAAATTTCTTGGTTTTTAATTCATCAAGGACTTGTATGCAACTGATCATGATTTTATTGAGTTTTACAATGCATGTAAGAAGGGATCATGTGATAAATTTTATAGACAAAATGATTTCTTATTTAGAGAGAATAATTTGTGTGTGCCTAGTTGTTTTATGCATGAGTTATTAGTACGTGAAGCATATAGTAGGGGTCTTATGGGATATTTTGGTGTGAAAAAAACTTGGATATCTTGCATGAGCATTTTTATTGGCCGAAAATGAAGAAACATGTCATGCGCATTTGTGATGGATGCATTACTTATAGGAGAGCAAAATCCAAAGTTCAACCACATAGGCTTTATACACCATTACCTGTTCCCCAGGCACCGTGGGTAGATGTTTCCATGGACTTTGTGTTAGGATTATGTAGGTCTGGGAAAGGACGAGACTCTATTTTTGTTGTCGTTGATCGTTTTAGTAAAATGACATACTTTATTACATGTCACAAATCAGATGATGCCACACATATTGCTGACCTATTTTTTCGTGAGGTTGTTCGTTTACATGGGTTACCTCCGAGTATTGTATCAGACATGGATGCTATGTTTTTAAGTCACTTTTGGAAAATTTTATGGGGTAGGCTGGGAACTAAACTGTTGTTTTCCACCACTTGTCACCCACAGACTGATGGTTAGACCGAAGTTGTTAACAGGACCCTATCCCAACTATTGCATGCTATTATTTATAAGAATTTGAAGTCATGGGAATAATGTTTGCCTTTCTTTGAGTTTCCATATAATTGTAGTATTCATTCCTCTAAATCTTATTCTCCTTTTGAAATTATGTATGATTTTAACCTACTAACTCCTTTGGATTTATCGCCTTTGCCCGTGGATGAAAGGGTTAGTTTGGATGGTAAGAGCAAGGCCGATTTGGTCAAGTCCATTCTTGAGAAAGCATGAAAGCACATTGAGAAGAAGAATGAACAATATGCCTCGCATGCCAACAAGGGTAAACGTCGGGTATCATTCAAACCAAGCGATTGGGTTTAGGTTCACATGCGCAAGGAACGATTCCTAAAGCAACGACAATCCAAACTCCAACCCAGAGGCGATGGCCCATTTTCGATTCTTGAGAAAATCAATGACAATGACTACAAAGTGGATTTGCCAGGTGAGTATAATGTTTCTGCTTCATTTAATGTTTCTGATTTATCTTTTTTTAATGCAGATTCGAATTCGAATCCTTTTGAGGAGCGGGTGAATGATGAGGCCTATGATGTAACCCATGAGGCACATACACATACCATTATTGTGCATATTCCAGAAGGTCCAATCATAAGTTTCAAGCTAAGAAGATTCAGACCACAATGCATGGATTCATACAAAGAACCATATCTGACTATTCGTGAGTCTCTACTACATCGAGTATTGGCTTGACGCTAGACGAACCTGTGATGATGAACCTTATTCAGGGAGTGGAACATCAAAATACTTAGGCCTATTTTAGTATAGATGTTTATTAGTCATTATTGTTATTTATTAAGGCTTGACTTTTGTGCTTGATGTATTAAATAGAATTTATTAGGGCTTGACTTTTCTATATTGGTGTATTAATTAGGATTTATTATGTTAGTTATGGGTTTGGTGTATTAATTAGGTTTATTTATTATTTTAGGTTGTGGGTTGTGTTTTGTAGCCTATAAAAGGCTTTTTCTCTCTTTATTTTAGACATCAACTTCTTTAATAAAAATATATCTTGTAAGCTTTGAAAAATCCTCAATTTGTTCCCATTGGTTTTGGCTTATCAAAGGTCTGCTAACCCTTTGTGGCGCCCCATTAGCACTCTAGGTTTATGTTGCTTGTTCTTCAGAGGTTTAGAGTTTTCAATCGAACTTTCTTGGCTTTCTTTGGAACGATCTCAGTCTTATGTGAGTTTGCTTGGCTTGTTCCAAGCAGGTTATTATCACCACCAATTCTATTATTATCAACACATTAGCATTTGTTTTAAATTATATTCAAGAGGAGAGGGTGAGATTGTCTTGAGCCATTTTCCAGAGAGACCTTTGAGAGCAATTCTAGGAAATTTTTGAGAGAAAAACCGAGAGCATTTGAGGGAGAATTTCTAGAGAGAGAAAGTCTATCTGGAGAGAGAAAATATCTCATTCGATGTCGTCCGATCTCCGTTTCCGATGAGTGACCACATCTGGAGAATCCCCTCGATGAGACGAAGCCAATGTCGCCGGTCCGATGAGCTAACTCCTCCTCACGCGCCCTCACGCACGTCCCACGCGCCATTGAGTCGTCTGGTTCACGTGCCCAAACGCCACCATGCGTGTTCGACACTTCTCGAACTTGAATTTTCCCCTTGTCGAGATACACAAGTTAGACACTTCGTTTGCTCAAATAAGACCTTTGGTTGTTGAGAAACGAGCAAAAAATAGTAGTTATCGTTGTTTAATAGATCGTCGGTAACCACTGTGCTTCAGCCCTCACCACCACCATCACTGTGATCGTTGTGACGTTTACTGACCAGCGATTTCTTCGTTGTGATATTTGGAGGTCGTTAGAGCTTGATACGTGAATATTACCATTTTGGGGGTGTAAACGTAAGAATTTAGAAGCTTCGGACTTAATTGTATATTTGCATGATTAAGAGGATAAATCTGTAAATTCTATTTTTCAAGGGTTAATAATTAATATTTGAGAGTTTAAGGACTATATGGACATAGTAAAAAGTTTTGGGACTAAAATGGAAATTTAGAAAGTTTAGGGGTAAAATTGTAATTTTAGCAAAGTTGAGGGACCTGATCGTAAGTTTATATTTTTCAGATTCTTAGCTAGGATATAGTCATATTAAGGACTTTTACATGGATTGAGGTAAATACAACACACGATGATTCCCTTAACATAATTGTTTGTTGATTAATGGTTGTTGTGAAAGTCTATATATATATATATATATATATATATATATATATATATATATATATATATATATATATATATTATATATATATATATTTGTGTGTGTGTGTGTGTGTGTGTGTGTGTGTGTGTGTGTGTGTGTGTTTATATTGGATGATGTATATTGTTATGTTATACTATCGGGTTTTGAATAATAGTGGTCGAGGATGAGATGAGTTGAGATGATATGAGAGATGAGATATGAGCTGAGAGAGAGCTCATGAGAGGCTATGCGATGTTATGCATAATATGTGGTGGGAAACCTTGAGAGTTGTGTGTTACCACCTATTGGTTTCAATCCACTAATATACCGGACCCGGATTAGCAACCATGTTTAATGATGTTTGTATTTTTGTGCGATTGGTTGCTTGAAATGATATTATAGTATAGTATATTTTATTTTCATATATATATATCCCTATGTTGTTGGTGAGATCATGTTAAGAGTATGAGTGTTTTACTTACTGAGCTCTTTAAGCTCACTCCCCATTTTCCTAAACATCCCAGGTAGTTTGCCAGCACATCAGTTGCAGTACCAGGTTTTGATCCACATGCCACAGTCGTTTTTCGGGTTGGTCCAGACATTTAGGACATTATTTCCATGTTTTAAAGATTTGTGTTGTAAACCTTTATATTTGAGGCTTTATTCAGAGATTTTTTAAATTGTACTTTAAGAAGTATTATTTGTGCATATTTGTTTGAATTATATGACATGTAGAATGATCGAACTAAAGAGGTTTGTGAACCCTTTCTAGGGTTGGGCCCGCTCTAGAGAGGGGGTTATGACAAACGTGCTACTGGATGACGTCCCATCATCAAAATTTTCGGCTAATGCAACCTATTTCTCTGAACACAAAACTTTCTGCCTTAATTTGGATTTCCATACAACACGTAGTATCAGAAACGCACAGTGCCTTCTCCTAAGGTCCCTACTGTTGGGTTATATATTCCGTATAACTTCTTAAAGAGCCGATTTTGGGATATTTTCCACCTAAGTGCTTCAGCACACAAGTCATTTTTTCTTCAATTTCAGTCATCTCATCTTCTTGAGGCTCTTCAACTTCTTCCAAGGTGAAGGCTGCTACTTCCGGTTTATCAATATCGTAGACATCTTCTTCCCTAACTTGTGCTTCACTTATTTTTCATTCAAACTCTTTGGATAACAAATAATGGTTTGCCATAATCGGAGACATACTGCCAAACTGAACAATGATAGGTGGCTTTTCCCTATCATTCTCGTCATCTTTCTTTTGACGATCGAATCTTGCCCATTCTTTACATTTCGAAACCACTTCTATTTCCATGGTAGGGTATTTAGGTTATTCCCCGTTATTATTTTGCCAATTTTTACATTTTATTAGTCAGGGTATTCGACTCGATTTGGTCTTTAGGGCAAGTTATTCCATACTTCCGGAGCATCATTCAGCCATAATTCCTATGGTACCTTCTTAATTATATCCTCATCATCTCATTAATAGGAATGGTTTTCCCATTCATTTGATTATATAAATTCCATACGTTGAACCGGCAGAATTATGGTCTGAAAGTTCTGACGTTGTGGATAAAATTTGAGTATTCCTAGTGCATGTTGGACAGTTATGACCCATAGCGTCACTGTTTGTAAAAGACATTGTGTTTTTGTACTAAATTAACTATGTAGTAATGAAATTGCCTTTTACCATTTTGTAATTAATTTACTTTGATATAGAAATGGTAGAAGTCCTTATGATTAGTTCCGGATTGAGATGATATGAGACAGTATCAATCCATAAAGGTTTAATCATTAAATATCCTAGTCGTAGTATTATCGAGACTGGACATCGATAATGCGGAATAGACTAGTATTGCACTTGTGCGCGTTGTGAGGGCATAACGGCACAGTTCTCATATGTTTAAGTATTGGATACTTATGCAAGTGCGATAGGAGGTTGTGTTTTACCGATGGTACGGAAAACAGCTTCGCTCTGGATAGACCCCGCAGAATCCCATTGGTAGTATGTATATGTGTCTATGGGAGTCCGCTTCAGGGTAGGTGTATTTGGTCTTAACCTGAGACTTGCATCGCTAGTACTTGCGACAATCGGTAAACTTTCGTTTTGGTCGTCCAGGGCTTTAACAGGTTCTGTGTGCGCCTCTTCTAGGTTTATTGAGAATCGTAGTGTATTGGATGTGATGTCAAGATGGGAGTATCACTTCAGACATATGGAGATGATGATCACGCAGGGATTCAGAACTAGTTCTCTATAGTGTTGCAACCATCGTGATAATATGACAAGGTCATGATTATCCGATTCAAAGAGACTAGTTGCTTGATATCCGATATGTGCTTCGTACGGGGCAGACACTTTCCAGCCCTAGGCCTTGCACGTGACATCAGATACTGGATCGCTATACGCAATACTACGTATACTACGCCTGACATAGATTATATATTCCAGTAAGAATATTTCTGGAGAATTGGGTAGGCACGGTGCTTTGCTAGAAGCCAACCATGTCTTGTAAATCGGTAAGCACGTAGTACGAGGTACTCACTTTATCGGATAGTCCGATAACCGAATTTACTGCCAACATATCCAGAGATCTCTTGGGTCGCTTCCCAAAGATTCACCGATGACAGTTGACTTAAAATATAATTAATCTGGGATTAATTTAGAGAGAGAAAATTAATTGGGATTAATTGGGGCTTTATTTAATCCGGGATTAAATGTGTTCAGTAGAGAGAGAACGCGATTAATTTGGAATTAATCGGTAAAATAAATTTAATAGTTAAATTTGATTTTTCTATTTAATTTATTTAAATGGGCTAAAATTAATATATCGGATATATTAATACGAATTGCATTTCGTTACGAAATCAAAGTCGGACTTTAATACGAACGAATGAGTTAATTTAGAATTAATTCGTAAACGTCGATCGTAATATATTTGCGAGGCATCGATATTTAATTAAATTAGATTTAATTATTTAACGACGGAATTTCATTTGATCGGATTAAACGGAACCGAGCCGCGGCAAATGTTCGTAGAGATATTTGAATTTTGAATTCAAATATGTGGGGCCCACTTCACATGTGTGGTAGGTGGTGGTAGTTGGCATTTATGCCAAGCCACCAACCACTCAACCACCTTGTTTTACTTTTTGTAAACCATTTACCAAACCTACCAAGTTTAGGGTAAAAAGGGTGAAATAGTTTTACCTAAAGGTGAATAACAAAAAGGAAAATCTCTACACTTGTTAAACAACACTATTCATTAGATGAAAAATTGAAAAACCCTAGAGAACTCCCTAGGGGCTTGGCCGAATTCCTCAAGCTTCTCATCTCTTGGATTTGTTTCAAATCAACTAAAAGCTAGCACTTTGGAAGTTGACAAAGGTGATAGGGAAACTACTCAATAGCTTGGAATCATCAAAAGGGAAACTACTCAAAAGCTTGGAATCATCAAAAGCTTGGAATCATCAAAAGGTTGGAACTTGGAGTTCATCCTCTCAAAAGTTTTAAAGCTCTATCCACTCATTGTAAGTTTATTCCGCACCTTATAATGATCATATGAAATGTTTTTCATGCTTATTAGATCCTATGAATGTTCTAGGAACACTAACAGTGCAACCTTGGTGCAAATGTACTAGGCTACCATACTCTTGGCGGCCTACTGGAAAGGGCCATGTTTCACAAGTATCTTCTAATTTCTTCATCCATCTTAGGTTGTTCTGACAATGAACGCATAAACCATCTTGATTGGTCCATTCCTCGTTAGGACATAATCGCCCAAAAACCTTAGGATGTTGATCATCTTGTTCTTCATCCAACATCAGTTTGACCTTTTGCAGGCTTATATTGGCTAAATCTAGATTGATCATGTTCATCTATATTGGCTTTGGAAAGGGATTTATGTCCACAACCATTTTCTCTTTACTCTCAAGCGTTATCCGTCCAGACTCGATTGCATTCTGCAACATGTTCCGAAATACGAGATAATTGTTTATCAAATGTGACCATGGATTATGCCATTTATAATATTTTTTTTACCCTTAATCTGCTCAGGGTTTGGAAATAGATGCCAATCACTCTACTTAATTTGCTTATCTTTATATAATTGGTCAAATATAGCAATTTGTTTAGTCACAACGAACGAGAATATTCTAACTTTCTTGCTCTCCTGAGTTAAACTATCGTTTTCAACTCTCGTCCATGACTCGAGCAAATGCCTACATATGTGGGAATTCCCTTCGACAAATTCGGCTAGACACAGTTCGACCGGATTCATTTTGGCCTCTATATCGCTGAAGTCGTAATTAACGTCTTTATAATAAGTGCCTTTACTTAAATTTTTCATCTGATCCTCCTCTCTTAATAGTCGTTCATATCTAACTACGTTGGTGGTAAGCTGGAAAAAGTCCGGAAATTCTTTGTCCTGAAACTTCTTTTTAGATCAAAGCTTAGACAACTCTAAGCGATTTTCACAAATTTCTTTTTCTGGCAGAGGCTTGAAGCATCTACTACTGACTGTGTTAAACCTTTCCAGACAGTTTCGGCCGATTCATTCGATAGCTGTCTTAGGTTTGAAATCAGCCAGGGTGACTGCCGTCTCGGTCTTGTAAAATTGAGTGTGGAAAAGTTGTTATATTTTATACAAATTTTCTACCGAGTTTTGTGGAAAATTAATAAAACAAGAGAAATCCATTCCTGATAAAGAACTATGGAATAACATTAACTTATAAAAATCATTTACTGCACACACTAGAGAGCGAACCATTATATATGTTCTATAGTAGAAATTTCCCATAAACTAGTGAATAAGGAAAACTAGGTATCTTATAAATCCTTGCCAAAGGAAAGCCATATCAATTCAATCAGGATAAGGCCTTTTGTATTTAGGCTTTATTGATCTCAACCGACCCGAATTGGTTCTGGAGAATCTCGGCCATTTGTTCTCTTAACATGGTGTTGCCATCGAATGAAACTCTGGTTGGTGGTATGGGCTTATAAATCGGTAGACCATTATATGGCCTTGCCCTTGTGGACCCTAGGGATTCCTGTTGGACCACGTTAACTGGTGGACTACCACTATTTGGTCCAAAAATTTGACTATTACCAACAAGAGACGTCTCTCCGATAGGTGCCCCTCATGTCGCATGCCATTACTTGGTCCGGTGTTCTGACCCTCAATCATAAATCGCACATTAAGCTGATCACAATTTTGGTCATTGTTACCCCCATCGATAACATGCTATGAGGCATATGACTTCCTAGTGGGAAATCACACATACCCATGTACATGGCTATTAAGTCAATTAATGAACTTATGTGTTTGGCCATGATTTCATAATGCAAATAGTTGATTTGAAATAAATTTATCCATACTATGATTGTTTTGAATTCTAACATGTTCAACTATATTTTGAGTGAAATCGCCAAGTAAGGACTGTATCACATTATGATTCAACTCCCTCATGGTTGTAAGTGTCCTACACATGTCCAAGGTCTCTAAAAAATGATTTGTGTGTGAATAAACAAGTAAAGTTTGCGGAAAAAACTTACAATGAGCGGATGAGAATTTTCAAAAAATCCAATGATGTAGAAGCTCCAAGCTTTGTTGTTGAGTTCCAAACTCTTGGGTGAGTTTCCCTATCACCTTAAATTAACTCCTTAAGTGCTAGATTTGATGAATTTTTACAACAAAAATTCAAGAACAATAGGGTGTATAATCGGCCAAAGGAGAAAGAAAGAGAGAAGATGGTGAATAGTGATTGTTGTTTCCAAAACTTAATGTGTTGTGTGTTAAATGCTTCAATTTAAAGTAGCCAACTACTTCCATCACAAATAGTGACATGTGATGTAAGTTGTGGGTCCCACCCAATTATGAATTCCAAATCCAAGTTGGCATACACAGGACACTTTGGGCCCGGATTCGTTTAAATCGATTAAACGAATTTTCCGTCACTAAATAATTAAATCCAATTTAATTAAATAATAATGCCTCGGAAAATTATTACGATTGTCGCTTACGAATTAATTCCAAATTAATTCGTTCGCACGAATTAAAATCCAATTTTAATTCCGTATTGAAATCCAATTTCAATTAATATATCCGATATATTATTTTAGCCCAAATAAATAAATTAAATAGAAAAATCTGATTTAACTATTAAATTTATTATACCGATTAATTCTAAATTAATCACGTTCTCTCTTCTAGACGAATTAATCCCAGATTAATTCTTGCCGCAATTAATCCCAGATTAATTTTCTCTCTTATAATTAATCCCAGATTAATTCTGTTCGAGTCAAATGTCATCGGTGAATCTTTGGGAAGTGAGCCAAGAGATCCCTGGATACGTTGGCAGTAAATACGGTCATCAGAATATCCGAACATGTGCGTACCCCGTACCACGTTCTCACCGATTTACAAGACATGGTTGGCTTTTAGCAAAGCATCGTGCCTACCCAATTTTCCAGAAATATTCAACGAGGAATATATAATCTGTATCATGCATAGTATACAATGTATTGCTTAATACGATCCAGTATCAGATGTCACATGTTAGGCCTAGGGCTGGAATTGTGTCTGCCCCGTACGAAGCATATATCGGATCACTAGCAACTAGTCTCTATAATCGGATAATCATGACCTAGTCATACTATCCCGATAGCTGCAACATTTAAGAGTACTAGTTCCGTATCCTGCGTGATCATCATCTCCATATGACTGAAGTGATATTCCCATCTTGACATCACACCCAATACACTACGATTCTCAGTAAACCCAGAAGAGGCGTACACAGAACCTGTTAAAGCTCCGGACGACCAAAACCAAAGTATACTGATTGTCGAAAGTATTAGCAATGCAAGTCTCAGTTTAAAGACCACATACAACTACCCTGATTCAGATTCCCATAAACACATAGTCATACTACCAATGGGACTTCGATGGGTATATCCAGAGCGAAGTTGTTCCCGATCCAACGGCTAACAGAATCTCCTATCATACTTGCATAAGTATCCAATACTTAAATATATGAGAACTATGTCGTTAAGCTTCCATAACGCGCACAAGTGTAATACTAGCCTATTCCGCATTATGGATGTCAAGTCTCGATAATACTATGACTAAAGATATTTAATGATTAAACCTTTTGTGGATTAACAATGTCTCATATCTTATTAATCTGGTATTAATCATATGGACTCTTATCATTTATATATCCAAGTAATCCAATTGCAAAATGATAAAAGAGCAATTTCTTTTGTCACATAGTTAATTTGTACAAAAACACCATGTCTTTTACAAATAGTGATACTATGGGTCATAATTGTCCAACAATGTCCCACTTGGCCTATAGCCAATCACTCAAGTGTCCAACACCTGAACTATGTACGGGTCGCTCAAACGTTTGCTGAGATATAGCTTTCGTTAGAGGATCTGCAAGGTTATCATCTGAAATGATCTTTTCGATCTTCACATCGCCATGATGTGTGATCTCACGAATCAGATGAAACCGTCGAAGTATATACTTGGATCATTGATGAGACCGTGGTTCCTTAGCCTGTGATGTAGCCCAGCTCAGCTACTAACAGAACTACTCCTAATCCAATTAGGAATTTATAGATCCGAAATGCTTATTTTGCTGCCTAAGCCGCAGCAATATATTCTGCTTTTGTTGTTGAATCGGCAATAATATCTTGCTTGGAAGATTTCCAGCTCATTGTTCCGTTGTTCAAACAAAATATGTACCTTGATTGTGACTTACAGTCGTCTTTATCGGTTTGGAAACTTGCATCGGTGAACCCAGTCACCTCAAGTTCTCTATCTCTATATACTAAAAAAGCATCCTTAGTTCGTCTAAGATACTTAAGGATGTTCTTAACATCAATCCAGTGACCATCACCTGGATCTGCCTGATAGTGACTGCAGATGCTCGAAGCATATGAAACACCAGGTCGCGTACATGTTTGTCAATGTACGAGTTCTCAGAGAGTGCCTACAACTTTTAGATCTATCCTAGTAGATCTTTATTCCTAGAATAAAGGTTGCCTCACCCAAGTTTTTCATGGAGAATTTTAATGAAAGCCAAGCTTTCACCGATTGTAGCATGGGAATGTCATTGCTAAGAAGCAATACATCATCAACATATAGGACAATAAATGTCAGTGCGCTCCCACTAACCTTCTTATATACACAAGAATCATCTTCGTTTTGAATGAAACCATATTCCATTATGATCTCATCAAAACGTTGAATGCAATGCTTGCTTCAATCCATAAATGGATCGATCTAACTTGCAAACCTTGTTTGCATGTTTTGGCATGACAAAACCATCAGGCTAATGCATATAAACATCCTCCAAAAGGTTTTCGTTAAGGAAGCGGTTTTGACGTCCATCTGCCATATTTCATAATCAAAATATGCAAAAATAGCAAGCATTATCCTAATGGTTTTAATCATGGCAACAGGTAAAAGGTTTCTTCGTAATCGACACCATGTCGTTGACAATACCCTTTCTCTACAAGCCTAGCTTTGTACGTTTGTATGTTGCCATCCATGTTTGTCTTCTTCTTGAAGACTCATTTTCAACCAATAGCCACAATGCCTTCTGGTACATCAACTAGTATCCAAACTTGGTTGGTGTACATGGAATCTATTTCGGACTTCATGGCTTCTTGCCAAAAAGCGGAGTCGATACCTTGTATCGCTTCCTCATACGTAGCCGGTTCATCTTCCTCAATAAGATTGATATCTACTTGAGGTGAGATCAGAAACCCATACCTCTCAGGTTGTTTTCTGAGTCTCTCTGACCTACGTCGTTCTTGTGTATTAGAAGATTGTGGAGCAGTCTCATCCCTGATAGACTGTTTATATTCTGAGAGAGGGTCGGTGCCAGGAACAATATCACTCTGATTTTCATCGAGTTCTATTTTCCTCCCACTTATCACTGCATCTATGAATTCCTTTTCAAGGAAAACTGCATGAAGAGCAACAAATATTTTGTTCTCTTGTAGGTTGTAGAAGTAATATCCTTTGGTTTCCCTAGGATAACCTATAAATAGGCATTTATCCGATTTGGGTTCTAGTTTGGTACCATCCAAACGTTTAACATATGCCTAGCATTCTCAAATCTTCAGGAATGAGAAACTCGGTTTCTTTCCTATCCATATTTCTTATGGAGTCTGTCCAACAGACTTTGACGGAACCTTATTCAATATAAGTATTGCACTGTTCAATGCATATCCCCATAAGGAAATTGGTAGCTCAGTGTGACTCATCATTGACCTTACGATGTCCAACAAAGTTCGGTTTCTCCGTTCGGACACACCGTTCAATTGAGGTATTTTGGGAGGAGTCTGCTGTGAAAGAATACCATACTCTTTCAAGTAATCAAGAAACTCATTGCTCAAGTATTCTCCACCACGGTCCGACTGCAATGTTTTAATACTTTTGCCGGTCTGTTTTTCTACTTCGTGTCAAAACTCTTTGAATATTTCAAAAGTTTCCGACTTGTGTTTCATAAGATACACATAACCATAACGCGATACCTCATCCGTAAAGGTTACGAAGTATGCATATCCACCTCTAACCTAGCTAGACATGGGCCCACATACGTCACTATAAATGAGGGCCAACAGCTCGGTGGCACGTACACATTTACCGCTAAAAGGTGTTTTAGGCATTTTGCCTAATAAACAAGATTCGCAGACATCATATGAATTATGATCAAATCCGTCCAAGTATCCATTCTTCGAAAGAGTGGATATACGAGTCTTGTTAATGTGTCACAGACAACAATGGCACAGATAAGTTTCATCCGTGTTACTCAATTTGAGCCTTTTATTTGTCATGTTATATGTTTGAGATTCATTTATATTCAAAATATAAAGACCATTATTAATATCTGCTGTACATATCAAACTGTCATCTTTATATACAAAACACCCAGTGTTTCGGAATACAAAGGTATACCCGTATCGGGTTAAAAAAATATATAGAGATGATGTTCCTAGTCAAACTAGGTACAAAATAACAGTCACCTAATGTACTTATATACCCCAAGGGCATATACAAAACATAGGTCCCAACGGCCAAAACAGCGACTCTCGTCCCGTTTCCGACTCGTAGGTCGATCTCACCTGAAGCCAGTCTCCTGCTAATCTGCAGATCCTGCACATCAGTATATATATGAGTACCACATCCAGTATCAAAAATCCAATTTTTAAAACCAGTAGTGGACATGTTTATAAGAAACATACTTGAAGACGAAGCCTTGCCCATCTTCACTTCCTTCAACTCCACCTTGTACTCATGGCAATCACGCTTCCAGTGACCCCGTTTTCCATAATGTAGGTAGACGTCTTGGGATATGTCCTTAGTCTTCCCAGAATACTTTGATGATTTGGCCTTGCCCTTTTTCTTCATTTTCTTCACCCCCCCAGAAGCCTTCGGCCAAGCCTTGGCCTTCTGGGATGTCGAAGTAAGGTGCACTTCACACTTCTTGCCCTTCAGAAGCTCTGGCTCTGCCTCTTTTAGTATCACCATCAACTCTCCAAGAGTCTTCTCTTGGTTCATCATATTATAGTTCATGATGAACCGGCCCCAACAGTCGGGTAGAGACTGTAAGATCAAATCTATAGAAGTCTCGGCCTCGAAGATTATGCCCAACTGACCTAGCTGTTCAATATCAGCAATCATCTGCGACACATAGTGCTCGACAGATATACCCTCTGACATACGCGAGCGAAAGAGCTTCTTTTGCAATTCGTACTTCTGAGATCTAAGGTTAGAACTGTGAAGATCCTTCAATTTCAACATCATGTTGTAATGATCCAA
The DNA here is from genome assembly GCA_019454045.1 of Zanthoxylum bungeanum. NCBI lineage: Eukaryota > Viridiplantae > Streptophyta > Magnoliopsida > Sapindales > Rutaceae > Zanthoxylum > Zanthoxylum bungeanum. The sequence goes on along the minus strand of SKCR01026391.1, from coordinate 243,897 downwards.
TCCTTTATTTTGACGATGAAATTGAGGTGTCATTGCGGTAAGCATGACGGACTGAGTAGTAAAGTTATCATCTCGATGAGTCTTCCAAAACTCATGATCTACTACCCGCTCATGTCCGGGCTCGGGCCCGAGAGGTCTCTCTATAACATAGAGTAACTTCTCAGATCCCAAGACTATCTTGAGATTCATTTCCCATAATGGAAAATTAGAGCCGTTAAAAATATTGTCACCCATGATGATGTCCCTAAAGCTAATCTTTCTAGCCATCTTGATTGCAATAGTCCAACTATCCAATCAACGATATCGAGTACACTCAAAATGTAATGGTTACTATAGTCCAACTATATAACCAACTGTAAGTGGAGTAGTGTCTGGTACAGTCTAACTGTTCAAAGAAAGTAATAAAACAATATTAGTTTAACTAATATATAACGTGATATAAAAGAACGCGTATTAGCGAGTATTAAATGAAATTGCAAATTTAATATTGGCCTCCCACTATTTTTCGGCGAGCCTCTAACCCTCTGTTGAGTACTCGGGAAACCCAGTTTCCTAGTGGGCTAGGATCCCGTTAAATAACACACAACCTTGATTTGGCCAACAAGCTGTATGAAACTTAACTAGGTAGATCTCTAAGATCAATTGGATCTCATCCAATTCCTAGATCCGGTAGGTGGACCTCCAAGTCCAAAACATATATCCAATATATCATCGTAACATTTTCCTCTGAATCAACTAAGCCTTGGATTTGGCTCAACAAGCTTAATGATTCCAGTTAAGCGTGACACATTGATACTGGGAAAGCTTCGTAATCCACGTCGATGTACAAAAGTGACCTTGACTTTGGCCAACAAGTCACAACTGTCCAATACATGCGATATATAACAAAGCTTTCGTGGTTCAAACACATCCGCGATGGACAGTGATCTTGAATTTGGCCAACAAATCAAAGTCAATATTGGATCTTGAGAAAGAACCACTCAATGGAAGGAAAACCCTTAATATTAAAGTGAGGGTTTTTTATGTAAATTGGCAACCAATTTATTATCTTTGATTAGGTCTCATCATTCACCCTTAAACATGCATTTTAATAGCATAATAAGGTGCGATAATATTTAATAATGATATGAGGATGGATATATAATACAATTTGTTCCTAGAACAAATCTCTCTCTTTCTTATCTCCCGCTAGCACTTTACATTCTTCTACTCAATTACATAATACATAAAGAAACCTCATTTGCATTAAGGAGAATTGGTGAGAAGAGAAATACAAAGAGTATATGAGGTGAAAGGCTGGACACGCAGGTCCAATTTAAATAAATACCATATTTACAATAATTTCCAAAATTGCCCCCACCCATCTAATATTCATCCGATATATATTATTCATACAAATACATCCAAGTATTCACACAAAGCATGCTGTCAATCAATCTAATCTAATTAATTAATCTTTGATTAATGACCATCCAATGTTCATACAACGATTTGATTTGCGCGAGTCCAACTCGTTTAAGAATAAATACTTAAAGTAAGTATTCTTGAATTATATCGAACTACAATTTTAAATCCAATTTTAAATTGTATCCAATACTAATTCATGTTTAATTCCAAATTAAATAATTACACTTATTTTAGTGCCTTTTGGACTGGGATTCCAAATCCAATCCAATTGGGTCTCAAAGGCCTAATTAGCATCCAATGCCAAGTCAATTAAAGTCCAATGTGTTAGTTTGTCCAAGACATCCCAAGGATCCTAAACATGATTCTAGTGTGAATAAAAACAAGATAAGTTGAGGAATTAACTTACAATGAGCGGATGTGAAGTTCAAAACTTTCTTTGATGTATGGAAGCTCCAAGCTTTGTTATGAATTCCAAACTCAAGGATGTGTTTCCCTATCACCTTCAATGACTCCCAAACTGCTAGCAATGGTTGAAATTTTGCAACAAAATTTCTAAGGAGGGAGATGAAGCTCACGGCAATTTGGGTTTTTGGAGGAAAGAGAGAAATGTGAATAGTAAGTAACTTGGTTGGTGTGTGGTGTAATAAATCCAATTTATATTTTCCAACCACTTCCATCACAAGTTGACATTGTGTAGTGTGTTGTATAATTAATCCAATTAATAGCCTCAACCACTTCCATCACAAATAGTGACAAGTTGATGTAAGTGATGTGGGTCCCACCCAACTTAAATTCAAAATTCAAGTTGGCTTACACAACACACTTGGGCCCGATTTCGTTTAATCCGACTAAATGAATTTTCCGTTGTGACGTAATTAAATCCAATTTAATTAAATAATAATGCCTCGCAAAATTATTACGAAAGTCACTCACGAATTAATTCCAAAATAATTCGTTCGCTTGAATTAAAATCCAATTTTAATTCCGTATTGAAATCCAATTTCAATTAATATATCCAATATATTATTTTAGCCCAAATAAATAAATTAAATAGTAAAATCCAATTTAACTATTAAATTTACTTTGCCGATTAATTCCAAATTAATCCCGCTCTCTCTCTTCTAAACGAATTTAATCCCAGATAAATTCTTACCGTAATTAATCCCAGATTAATTTTCTCTCTTATAATTAATCCCAGATTAATTATGTTCGAGTCAAATATCATCGATGAATTTTTGGGAAGCGACCCAAAAGATTCCTGGATACGTTGGCAGTAAATACGGTCGTCGGACTATCGGACATGTGCGTACCCCGTACCACGTTCTCACCGATTTACAAGACATGGTTGGCTTTTAGCAAAGCACCGTGCCTACTTAATTCTCCAGAAATATTCAACGAGGAATATATAATCTGTATCAAGCGTAGTATACAATGTATTGCGTAATACGATCTAGTATCAGATGTCATATGCTAGGCCTAGGGCTGGAATTGTGTCTGCCTCGTACGAAGCATATATCGGATAACTAGCAACTAGTCTCTGTAATCGGATAATCATGACCTAGTCAGATTATCCCGATAGCTGCAGCATTTAAGAGTATTAGTTTTGTATCCTGCGTGATCATCATCTCCATTTGACTGAAGTAATACTTCCATCTTGACATCACACCCAATACACTACAATTCTCAGTAAACCCAGAAGAGGCGTACACAGAACCTATTAAAGTTCCAGACGACCAAAACCAAAGCGTACTGATTATCGTAAGTATTATCGATGCAAGTCTCAGGTTAAGACCACATACACCTACCCTGATTCGGATTCTCATAGACACATAGTCATACTACCAATGGGATTCTGATGGGTCTATCCAGAGCGAAGCTTTTCACGGTCCAACGGCTAGAAGAACCTCAAATCACACTTGCATAAGTATCCAATACTTAAATATATGAGAACTATGCCATTAAGCTTCCATAACGCGCACAAGTGTAATACTAGTCTATTCCGCATTATCGATGTCTAGTCTCGATAATACTACGACTATGGATATTTAATGATTAAACCTTTCGTGGATTCATACTGTCTCATATCTTATTAATCTGGTACTAATCATATGGACTTTTATCATTTATACATATCCAAGCAATCCAATTACAAAATGATAAAAGAGTAATTTTCTTTGTCACATAGTTAAATTGTACAAAAACACCATGTCTTTTACAAATAGTGATGCTATGGGTCATAATTGTCCAATAATGGTCTCATGGCGACTTCTTTTTGCCAAGCCCATAAATTGTCAATATTATTTTTAACACCCCTATGGGATCCACTTTTAACATTTCAAATTTAGAAATATTACTTTTTATAATAAATAAATTGTCAATACTACCCAGTTAATTTAATTCAAGAATTAATTATGTCAAAGTAAATAAAATCATCCATAAAGACGGTGATAACATTTGTCAATAACAAGTCGAGTCAGGTACTCAATTATGCGAAATAAATAAAAACCAGTCATATGGGCCGTAACAAAGTTTGTCAATAATTAATCCATATTTGAATTAAATATTAATCATGAAATTATAATTTATATATTATAATATAAATAAGATTAATCTATATTTTTATATTAAAAGCTTCACCCTTTACCTCAGCAAAGTAAAATTAGCTATTCATAATTTTAATAAAAATACTCATAATTTTATTACTGAAAGGAAAAAATTACAAGAAAGCTTTAAAAATTAAAACACACAAGAGCTGAAATTTCACAAATTTTCAAAGAAAACCATGAATTCATGGGCTGAAATTCCACAAATCCCTTGCTTGCAAATTGCAAGCTCACCATGCAATTCGCAAGCTGGCAATTGCTTCCCACCAAAAGGTGGAACGAAAAGCAATTGATAGAATTTTTTTTAATTAATATATTAATATATTATATATATATTATATATATATATAATCTTGATGGGGCCTCCAGTATAATATATATATAATATTTTATATATAAAATCTTGGTGGGTCCTCCAAAATATATTATATAAATATATTATTATTATTATTATAAAATACATTTATGGGTAAATACATCATAAGCTCATTTTATCACAATTCTAAACACGGTGAATATTTTCGAAGTTCGATTTGAATCTAGTTGTCACGCTCTTTTTTTATTTTCTGGGTCCTAGAATTTAGATCTCATATGCATTTTTTCCGTTGAGCTTCCAAAATAGTATTTTACCCACACAAAAAATAAAAATAAAAATAATTATTATTTAATAATGTGCTAAATTAATGGGGTTAATGAAATTATAAGAGCAAAATGATTAGTTTTTCCTTTAGTAAGTGTACACTTTTTAATGCTCATCAGAAAATATCTCATATCGATTGAGATGAATGCATGAATGAACTCAAAATATAAGAATTTGGCAACCTATATTCTCAAGATGAGTGGAATATTGAGAAAAATGTCTCACATCGTCTGAGGTAATGAATTCATTTAAAATATAATGAACTTAAAATATAAACATTGGAACAATCATATACTCTCAAGCTAGCTTTTGGGTTTAATTAAACTTATGAATTTTTACATGGTATCAAAGCTACACTCATACATGAGTGGGCCCATAATAAGCGGTAAATATATCAATATTTACCGTACCTTTTGACTTCATATTTTGTATAGTTTCTTGAGATTTGTGAATATTTTGATGTGTTTTGTGTTATTTTATAGATAAATAAAATAACATGACTCTCTGGAAGCAACGAGGCCAAAACATCGAAAAACGGACAAAAAGGGCAAAAATATAAATTTCCTACTAAAATGCGATGTTTGCTAAAATGCGTCGTTTACTAAAATATGCCGTCTGCTATCATATACCGCTAACGTGTGCCAGACACGTGTCAAAATTAGAGAAACTTGCTATCATGCGTACATGGTAACATGCGCCTGCCACATGTCAACATCATAACTGTCTTGCAAACGTGCGTCGGACACGTGTCATCATCCCATGCTACCGACATTTACTATGCATACCTTGCAATACGCAACACGCCATGCGTCACGACGTCGAAACAATAATTCAGCTGCCGATGCAACCGACGCCAAGTGTCACAATCTCATTTAATCAAACGCGCGTCGCGACGCGCAAGGGTTCTGCGTCGCGACGCGCGGGGCAGAATTTTCACTATAAATAGAGGCTGAAATCAGAAGGAAAATTCATACAATCTTCTGGGGAATTTCTTAAGAATACTAAAAAGATTGTATCTTTTTTGTTTATTTACAGCTTTATGTATTTAATTTTATTTATTTTACGGAATAGTACTTTCTTTACTTTACTTTTCAGTCTTTATTTTTACTGTTCAGTACGATGAGGTAACTCCCCTCTGCTGGGGTAAAAGATGAAGCTTTTATTACTAATATTTAGATTGATCTCCCTTAATTATAATATATAAACTATTTAAAACATGACTTAATGAGATACCGCTCTTATGGTAGGTTGGACTTAATTAAATTGACTTTAACCTAACTAAATTGGATATCGCCTTTATGGTCGGTTGGAATTAATCTTAAATTTGACTTAATTAGGATACCGCCTTTATGGTCGGTTGGTAATATCATGCAAAGTTAATATATTATAATAAGGGAGATATCTAAAATAGAAGTAATAAAAGTGGATCCTCTAACCCCAGCATTTTCTTTATTATTTATTTACCTTTTTAATTTCCAAGTTTTACTTTATGTCATTTACTTTATTTAAGCTTTTACTAGTCCTAGATATGTGTTGTAACTAAACCCGTTATCTGGGGTTGTGATTAATACCAATATCATTGGTTTATAAGGGGTTATTTTGTATCTTGGGTAATGTAAAGGTTTATTTATTAAGTCTTAAGCTTAATGCTTCTTGTTAACTGGCCATTAATAAGATTGATATGGTAAACTTAAAATGAACTTGATGAAGGGATTTTAGGTTTCAGCCTTAGAATTAATAGCCCACGATCTCCTTTACGGATTAGATACCCCTTAATGGATTTCCTTCTGGGATAGACATATACCTGTCGGGCAGGGGTAGCCACAATTGGAACTTAATCTTAATGAAATCAAGTAACTTGGTTGACATAGACATATGATTAATTGGGTTATTTGGGAATTTGTATCTGACCATCGGCAGAGGCTTTCGCATAAATTCGTGTTCCAGGTTAATAAAACGATATATTGCACAAACATGAGGTAACCACTTCATCTTTAAAAGATATTGTAAGAATTCACAACCCTACATAGTTTAATAATATTGAATTTTCCTTTCATCTACTTCGCACTGTTTTATTTACTTGTTTTAAGTTTAAATTAACCATCCAATCAAACAACCAATCTATTAGATACTCGTAAACATTTGGATTCATAAATTAATGGTTTAGGTATTAAATCCTAGTGGGATCGATATATTTTATACTACTTGAGAGATACGTGCGCTTGTGTTACGTGAGTGATTTCATCGATCAAGTTTTTGGCGCCGTTGTCGGAGACTTATTTATCTTTCACTATTAATTTTGAGGTTAGATACCTTTACTTGTGTGTAATTTCTTTTTACTTAATATTTTTGTTTTCTTGCGTTTCAGGTTCTGAGACACTACATGAGAAGAACAAGAAGCTTTGAAATCCGACCGTTTGACCCATAAATTGAAAGAACTATCTGACAGTTGAGAAGGGAATGTGAGAAGGCCAAGAAGCACAGATCAACATGGAACCTGAACCTTTGGAAGTTGCACCACCAATACCTATTCGAGACAGAACTATTCTGATGGTTGACGGCTTTATTTCTTGTATTGTACTTCCTCCATTACCAGCAAATGCGTGTGACATCAAAACTTACATCCAGATGATACAACAATCAGTTCAGTTTGGGGGGAATGTAATTGAAGATCCTAATGCCTACATTAGCAACTTCCTGGAAGTTTATGGCACTTTCAATTACAACCGAGCAGCTGAAGAAGCAATGAGACTGCGTGTTTTCCCATATTCTTTGAAAGACAAAGCTAAGGCTTGGTTACATTCACTACCAGCAGGATCTATCACAATTTGGAACTGTTGGACAATTATGACCCATAGCGTCACTATTTGTACAGATCGTGGTGTTGTTGTACAAATTAACTATGTGACAAAGGAGATTGCACTCTTATCATTTGTGATTAGATCACCTAGATGTATAAATGATAGGAGGTCCTTATGATTTGTTCCTGGATTGAGAATGATATGAGACAATATCAATCCATGAAGGATAAATCATTAAATATCCCTAGTCAGAGTATTATCAAGATCGGACATCGATAAATACATAAAAGACTAGTATTACACTTGTGCGCGTTGTGAGGGCACGACGGCATAGTTCTCATATATTTGGGTATAGGATACTCACGCAAGTGTAATAGGAGGTTGTGTTTTGCCGATGGTACGGGAAATAGCTTCGCTCTGGATAGACCCCCTCGAAATTCCATTGGTAGTATGATTATGTGTCTATGGAAGTCCGAAATCAGGGTAGGTGTATTTGGTCTTAACATGAGACTTGCACCGCTAATACTTGCGAAAATCAATATACTTTGGTTGCGGTCGTCCAGGACTTTAACAGGTTCTGTGTACACCAATGCTGGGTATATTGAGAATTGTAGTGTATTGGGTGTGATGTCGAGATGGAAGTATCACTCCAGTCATAGTGGAGATGATGGTCACATAGGATACGGAACTCGTTCTCTTATATGCTCGAGCTATCGGGATATTATGACTAGGTCATGTTTATCCGATTATAGAGACTAGTTACCAGAGATTCGATATGTGCTTCGTATGGGGCAGACACAATTCCAGCCCCAGGCCTAGCACGTGACATCCGATACTGGATCGAAATACGCAATACCACGTATACTATGCCTGATATAGATCCTTTATTCCTATAAGGATATTTCTGGAGAATTGGGCAGGCATGCTGCTTTGCTAGAAGCCAACATTGTCTTGTAAATCGGTATAAACGTAGTACTAGGTACTTACGTGTTTGGATAGTCCGACGACCGAATTTACTGCCAACATATCCGGGGATCTCATGGGTCGCTTCCCAAAGATTCACCGATGACGTATGACTCGCACTCTTAATTAATCTGGGATTAAATAGAAGAGAGAGAAAATTAATCTGGGATTAATTGCAGAGATATTTTATATGGGATAAAATATCAATTAAAGAGAGATAACGATTAATTTGGAATTAATCGAATAATTAATATATTCTATATATTAAACGAAATTAGATTTCGACGCGGAATTAAAATTAGATTTTAATTCGGGCGAACGAATTAATTTAGAATTAATTCGTTAGCGACGTGAATAGTAATTATGCTTGGCATGATTATTTAATTAAATTGGATTTAATTACGACGCACTGGAAAATTCGTTAATTTGGAATTAGCGAACCCGAGCCCGGGATTATTTGCGAGCGCATTCGCATTTCGAATTCGAGTGCGACACGTAAATCAAATCAAGCGTCAAATCGCTAGTCGCATCTAGCGTCACATCATTCGTCAATCAAGTGATGGATGTCTTTCACTTTGAGTGATTGACGCAAGTCACTATTCATGAGTGATGTGAGTTGATAGAAGTGGTTGGTGCCATTATTGCTTGACTTTTTGAAAGCCAAATGCACATGAAATGAATTTGAAATTTACATGTGTGTATTAGATAAACAAATTTGGAATCAAACCACATAATTCTCTCTTTCTCTCATCTCTCTCTCTCTCGCCTATGGGGCAACATTTCTTCACTGGTTTTGGCAGTGAACTGCCGTGAGCCAAGAGGAAAATGGAAGCTTAGACTCGCGATTTTGTGGCAAAATCGGGAGTGCTAGCACAATACGAAGTCATGCAAAGGTGATAGGGAAGTCCACCCATGAACCGGGAATCATTTGACGAAGCTTAGAGCTTGACTAAGATGATCCAACAAGGACGCCAAAATAGAAACTGCTGTGAGCTGTGACAGTGAGTAGAATCAAGTTTTGTTCATCGTAGCGTCGCTCAACCGATCGATGTAAGTATTCCGCAACTTCGTCGTTGTTATTCACACATGTTTATATGCTTTTGATTCGATCCTTGGGACCGTAGAACTCCAACAATGGTATCAGAGCGTTGTTAAAAGCATGAAACGAACTTAGGGCTCAAAATTTGGGTAAAATGATTTTGAGCATGATTTGAATAAATTGGATGTTTGAGTATGCTTAATACATGTTTAATTGATGATTGATTGGATCAATTTGATTAAATGTGGTTTGGAACAATTTTCCCATAATTTCATGGCTTGGCCGAGAATGTGTAATGCCCTAATTGTCTTGGAATTTTGATTTTTGTTCATTGGATGAATTGGAAATCATTTGGGGATATTGATTTAATGTTGAATTGAATTTAATTGGATTGAATTTGATTTGGACAAAATATTTCCCCATTGTCGAGACATATAGTAGCATGTATGGGTTTGATTTTTGATCAAAATATGTTGGACATGTTTTGTGGTTATTAAGCATGATTAGTTATGTTAATTGATGTTTTAGAAATGTTAATTTGGGTGATTAATAATGATATACACTTTAGGTTAATTAAATGTGAAATTAGATTTTTTGTGTTTAATTATGTTGGGCCTTAAAATTAGATTTGGGCTTTAATGTTGTAAATGGGCTTATTGGGCTTTGTTGTACAAAGTTGGGTTTAGGCTAAATTGGTTGGATCCAATTGGGCCCAAAACCGCCTCCATAAAGCCCAAATGCGACTTAATGGACCTTTAAAGTTTAATTGGGCCTAATAGGCCTAAATTGATTTCTAGGCTTATGGGGTCATTCTCGGATTGGACTTTAGTTATTGGGTTTGACCCGAGTTGACCAAAATTCCACGCCTCAAGAAATTAATTAAAAGCCCATTAGACTTTAATTAAATAGACGTTGGACGTTAATCGGGCTTTGAGACCCGTAACGATTAAATTTGGAATTTAAGTCGTAAAAGTTCATTAGTAAAATATAGTATTTAATTTGGAATTAAATAGCGAATTAGAATTAAATACAAATTGAATTGGATTTAATTATGTAGTTTAATTTAATTCGAGAATTCGTACTTTAAGTACTTATTCGCAAAACGAGTTTGACTCGAGCAAAATCAAATCGTTGTTCGAGCATTGGATGGTCACTAATTATCAGATTAATTAATTGGATTAGATTGATTGATAACATGCTTGTGTGAATACATGATTGCGATGCATGAATAATGTATATCAGATGAATATTAGATGGGTGGGGCAATTTTAGAAATTGTTGTAATAAATTTGATTTATTAATTGGACCTGCGTGTCCAGCCTTATCACCTCCATACTATTTGTATTCTCTTATCACCTATTCCCCTCAATGTAAATGAGGTTTCTTTAGAAGTGTAGTGTAACGGGTAGAAGTAAATACTTGTGCTAGCGGGAGATAGAAATGGAGAGATTTGATCTAGGATCAATGTGTAAAGTATCCATCTGCATATCATTATTATTTTATTATACGCGCTTTATTATGTGTTTAGAATGCATGTTTAAGGGTGTATGATGATGAGACCTTAACAAAAATAATAAATTGGTTGCCAATTTGCACTCGAAAAACCCTCGCAAAATATTAAGCGTCTTTCCTTCCATTGAGTGATTCTCACTCAAGATCCGAGACTAGCATTGGCTTGTTGGCCAAAGTCAAGGCCTTTGTCTGTCGAGGATGTGTTTGAACCACGAGAGCTTTGTTCCATATTGGTGTCTTGTCCAAGTTGTGGTTTGTTGGCCAAAGTCAAGACCAATTCTTGTCCATTGACATTGATTACGAAGCTTTCCATGGTCAATGGGTCGCGCTTAACTGGGATCACTAAGTTTGTTGTGCCAAAGCCAAGGCTTAGTTGATTCAGAGGAAAAAGGTTAGGTAATACATTGGATGTATTGGCATATATAAGATATATGTTTCGAACTTGGATGTCCCCCTACTGGATCTAGGAATTAGATTGGATCCAATTGATCTTAGAGATCTACCTAGTTAATTATCTTACAATTTGTTTGCCAAAGTAAAGATTGTGTGATATTTAACGGGATCCTAGCACTCTAGGAAACACGGTTTCCCGAGTACTCGACAGAGGGTTAGAGGCTCGCCGAAAAATAGTGGGAGGCAAGAATTGAATTTGCAATATTCGTTTAATTACTTGCCATACGCGCTCAAACAAATATCATTCGTCAAATAAATGTTAGTTTGACTAATATTTAAACGTTGTTTTAATTAACAGTTGGACTGTATTCAAACTATTCATTTATAGTTGATTTTATAATTGGATTATAGTAATCAATATAATTGATTTTAATCTATTAAATTATAGTTGATTAAATAGTTGGACTATTGTAATCATTATAATAAATAGTACCTAAATCGTTGATTAAATAGTTGGACTATTAAAATCAAGATAAAATTGAAAGATTGACATTTAAAACATAATCCTAGGGAAAATGTATTTAAATGGCCTAATTTTCAAATTGGGAATAATTTCAGGATGGTACTGGAAAATAATAAGTTAATTTATTTGATAAAATAACATATTATGCCTAAGCCCGGAGTTAAGCAAATAGTAGAGCATAATCTTTGGAAGATTTATGTGATGATAACTTAAGTGCTTAATCCATTAAGCTTGTCATAGTAGACTCCTTAATTTCTGAATCAGAACTAAGAATTAGATTCTTAAAGTATGATAATGAAATTGAAGGATCTTCATAAATCTATCATTAGATTTTAGAAGTACTAAATTGCAATAATAACTCTTGGAGAGTTAATGACTATTCTCAAGGAGACAAAGTCAAAGTTTGCAATTAGGCAAGTAGCGCAAGGCGCACCTTACTTCGATATTCTAGAAATCCGAGGCTAGGCCAAAGGCTTCTGGAATGTGGAAAAAGGGCAAAGGCAAAATCATTATAATCTTCTGGAAGATAAAGGACATATCCCAAAATGTCTGCCTAAATGTGGCAAACGGGATCGCGGAAGCGTGACTGCCGTTTGGACAAAGCAGACATGAAGGAATTGAAGACGAGCAAGGCTCTGACTTCAAATATGTTTGTCACATTATGTTCACTACTAGTAATAAAATTGGATTTTAGATACTTAGTGTGGTACATATATATATATATATATATAATATATATATAATATATATATATATATATATATATATATTATATATATATATATATATATATATTGTTGTTCAGAATCTGCTTTGAGCAGGATACTAACATCAATTGAGATTTATCTGCGAATTGGAAACGGGACGAAAGTCGCTGTTTCAACCGTAGATACCTAAGTTTAGGAACTACCTTGCGGGTGTGTACCTAATATAAGACACTGTTATAATGTAACTAGTTTGACTAGATACATTATCTCTATATCAGTGTTTAACCCACTGTGGGTGAACCTTTATATTCTAAAATACTAAAGTGTTTTATTATATAAAGATGATATTGAGATAAACACATTCGATGTGAATGACAGAATTTATATTTTGAATATAAATAAATCGCATAAATATAATATGACAAACAAATAGCTCAAACTGATTTGATCAGGAGAAACTAATTTGTGGCATTGTTGTCTGGGACATAATCTAAAAAAAGAATCGTATATCCGCACTTTTGAAGAGTGGGTACTAGGACTAATTTGATTTCATTCAAATAAAGTCTACGAATCTAGTTTAATTGGCAAATTGCCTATAACACATTTACTTGGTAAAAGTGTAAATGCCATCGATCTGTTAGCCCTAATTCATAGTGAAGCAAGTGGGCCCATGTCTAGCTAGGCTAGATGTGGATATGAATATTTCGTGACCTTTACAGATGTGGCATCGCGTTATGGTTATGTGTTTCCTTTTGGAACACAAATCAGAAACTTTTAAAGTTTCGACACGAAATAGACAAACAGATCGACTATAGTATTATACCGTCACGGTAAGACCGTAATGGAAAATACTTAAGCAATAAGTTTCTGATATACTTGAAAGAGTATGGTATTCTTTCAATAAGGACTCCTCCCAGAACATGTCAATTTGACGGTGTGTCCGAACGGAGAAACCGAATTTTGTTGGACATGATAAGGTTAATCATGAGTCGCTCTGAGCTACCATTTCCTTCAACGGATAAGCATAAACAGTGCAAGAACTTATTTAGAATAAGGTTCCATAAAAATTTGTTTGACAGATTTCATATTAGATATGAACGGGAAAGAAACCGGGGTTCACATTCCTGATAATTTGGGAATGATAGGCATATGTTTGGATGATACCAAACTAAAACCCAAATTGGATAAGTGCCAATTGTAGGTTATCCTAGGGATAACAAAGTATTGTACTTATACAACTTAGAGAACAATTAGATTATTGCTCACCATGAGGTTTTCCTAAGAGGAATACCGATATGCAGTGGTAAGTGGGAGGATAGTAAAACTCTATGAAAATCAGAGTAATACTATTCCAGGTAACGAATCCTAATGGAACACATATAGTTCATCAAGGATGAAACTATTCCAATAATCTTCGAATACACAAGAACCGCGTATGTCGGAGAGAGTCAGAAAACAACCTGGGGTATGGGTTTCTGATCTCACCTCATAAAGATGTCTATCTTATTGAGGAATACCAACTGACTACGTATGAGGAAGTGATACAAGGTATCGACTCCCTAATTATGGCAAAGTGCCATAAATCCGAAATGGATTCCATGTATATCAATAAGTTTGGATACTAGTTGATGTACCGCTAGGCATTGTGCCTACTGGTACTATAATTCTTCAAGGAAGACGTACATGGATGGCAACATAACAACGTATAAAGCTAGGTTTTAGCGGAAAGGTATCGTTATCAACATTGTGTTGACTACGATTCAGCCTTTTTACCTTTTGCCACAGTAAATCCATTTGGATAATGCTTGCTTAAGCTGCATGTTTCATTCATGAAATATGTCAGCTGAATGGCAAAATCGCTTTCCTGAAAAGGAAACCATTTGGAAGATGTTTACAACATCCGGACGGTTTTGTCGTACCAAAACTAGCAAACAAGGTTTGCAGGTTATTCGATCCATGTTATGATTGAAGCAAGCATAGGTTCTTGGAATTATCGTTTTGATGTAATCATAATGGAGTATGATTTAATTCAAAACGAAATGATTCTTGTGTATATAAGAGGGTTAGTGGGAGCGCACTGACAGTAAATGTCCTATAAATAATGATAATACGTCATTTCTTGGAAATTATATTCCCAAAATAATAATCGGTGAAAGCTTGGCTTTCATGAAAAACTCTCCGAGAAACCGTACATTGAAAAATCTACGCGACCTGGTGTCTCATACGCTTTGAGCATATGGATTCACAAACAGGCCAATCCAAGTGATAGTCACTGGATTGACATTAGGAACATCCATTAGTATCTTATAGAACTAAGGATGATGTCTTAGTCTATGGAGAATGAGAACTTGAAGTGACTGGGATCACTACTGCAAGTTTCCTAAACCGATAAAACGACTATAAGTCGCAAAACGGTACTATAAAGTTTGAATAACGGAACAGTGAGCTGGAAATATTCCAAGCAAGATACTGTTACCGAATAAACAACAAATGCTGGTTATTACTGCAACTGAGGCGGCAATAGAAGCCATTTGGGTCGATAACAAATCTAATTAGATTAGATATAATTATGTTAGCAGCTGAGCTAGGCTTGAGCATAGGCTAAAGAATTAATGGTCTCATCAACGATCCAGATAAATACTTCGATATTCTTCTGATTCGTTCGGATCATACGTCGTGGCGATGTGATGATCGAATAAATCACATCAGATGATAATCATGCAAATCCGCTAACGGAAGCATTTCTCAGCAGTTTGAGCCAACCGTACATAGTTCGGGTGTAAGACATTCGAGTGACTGGCTATAGGCCAAGTGGGAGATTGTTGGACAATTATGACCCATAGCGTCACTATTTGTACAGATCATGGTGTTGTTGTACAAACTAACTATGTGACAAAGGATATTGCACTCTTATCATTTGTGATTAGATCACTTAGATGTATAAATGATAGGAGGTCCTTATGATTTGTTCCTGGATTGAGAATGATATAAGCCAGTATAAATCCATGAAGGATAAATCATTAAATATCCCTAGTCAGAGTATTATCGAGATTGGACATCGATAAATACGTAAAAGACTAGTATTACACTTGTGCGTGTTGTGAGGGCACGACGGCATAGTTCTCATATATTTGGGTATAGGATACTCACGCAAGTGTAATAGGAGGTTGTATTTTACCGATGGTACGGGAAACAGCTTCGCTCTGGATAGACCCCCACGGAATTCCATTGGTAGTATGACTATGTGTCTATGGAAGTCCGAAATCAGGGTAGGTGTATTTGGTCTTAACTTGAGACTTGCACCGCTAATACTTGCGACAATCAATATACTTTGGTTGCGATCGTCCAGGACTTTAACAGGTTCTGTGTACGCCAATGCTGGGTATATTGAGAATCGTAGTGCATTGGGTGTGAGGTCGAGATGGAAGTATCACTCCAGTCATAGTGGAGATGATGGTCACATAGGATACAGAACTCGTTCTCTTATATGCTCGAGCTATCGGGATATTATGACTAGGTCATGTTTATCCGATTATAGAGACTAGTTACCAGAGATCCGATATGTGCTTCGTACGGGACAACACAATTCCAGCCCCAGGCCTAGCACGTGACATCCGATACTGGATCGAAATACGCAATACCACATATACTACGCCTGATATAGATCCGTTATTCCTGTAGGATATTTCTGGAGAATTGGGTAGGCATGGTGCTTTGCTAGAAGCCAACCTTGTCTTGTAAATCGGTATAATCGTAGTACTAAGTACTTACGTGTTCGGATAGTCCGACGACCGAATTTACTGCCAACATATCCGGGGATCTCATGGGTCGCTTCCCAAAGATTCACCGATGACGTATGACTCGCACTCTTATTTAATCTGGGATTAAATAGAAGAGAGAGAAAATTAATCTGGGATTAATTGCGGAGATATTTTATCTGGGATAAAATATCAATTAAAGAGAGATAACGATTAATTTGGAATTAATCGAAGAATTAATATATTCGATATATTAAACGAAATTAGATTTCGACGCAGAGTTAAAATTAGATTTTAATTCGGGCGAACGAATTAATTTAGAATTAATTCGTTAGCGATGTGAATAGTAATTATGCTTGGCATGATTATTTAATTAAATTAGATTTAATTACGACGCAACGGAAAATTCGTTAATTTGGAATTAGCGAACCCGAGCCCGGGATTATTTGCGAGCGTATTCGCATTTTGAATTCGAGTGCGGCACACAAATCAAATCAAGCGTCAAATCACTAGTCGCATCAAGCGTCACATCATTCGTCAATCAAGTGATGGATGTCTTTCACTTTGAGTGATTGACGTAAGTCACTATTCATGAGTGATGTGAGTTGATAGAAGTGGTTGGTGCCATTATTGCTTGACTTTTTGAAAGCCAAATGCACATGAAATGAATTTGAAATTTACATGTGTGTATTAGATACACAAATTTGGAATCAAACCACACAATTCTCTCTTTCTCTCATCTCTCTCTCTCTCGCCCATGGGGAAACATTTCTTACTGGTTTTGGCAGTGAACTGCCGTGAGCCAAGAGGAAAAATGAAGCTTAGAGTCAAGATTTTGTGGAAAAATCGGGAGTGCTAGCACACTACGAAGTTATGCGAAGGTGATAGGGAAGTCCACCCATGAGCCGGGAATCATTTGACGAAGCTTGGAGCTTGACGAAGATGATCCAACAAGGACGCCAAAATAGAAACTGCCGTGAGCTGTGACAGTGAACAGAATCAAGTTTTGTTCGTCGTAGCGTCGCTCAACCGATCGATGTAAGTATTCCGCAACTTCGTCGTTGTTATTCACACATGTTTATATGCTTTTGATTCGATCCTTGGGACCGTAGAACTCCAACAGGAACACTCTAGCCACCAAATTCCTTGCAAAGTACTTTATCCAGAACTGCAAAACTGAGGAATGACATCACAACCTTTATACAACACGACTCAGAATCCAACTGCGAAGCTTGGGAAAGGTACAAGGATTTGTTCAGAAAATGTCCTCATCATGAGATTGCAAAATGGCTACATGTCCAAACCTTCTACAATGGACTTTCTGGAATAATGAGAACCACAACTGATACTGCCTTTGGAGGTGCTTTAATGGCAAAATGAGAAGATCAGGCCTGAGACTTAATTGAAGAAATGGCCAACAATAATTTCTTGTGGCCAACAGAAATGAGCATGATTCAACGAATATCAGAGATATATGAAGTTGGAGCCAACACAACAATGAATGCCAAGCTGGATCAAATTTAAAAATTCATGGAAACTCGTAGCATGCAAGGCAATGTTGGATCCACAAGTTCACCATATGGAGTAGCACAAATGACAAACCAACATGATGAGACGGTGAATTATGTCAACAATTTCAACAAACAGGGGAACAATCCATATTCCAACACTTACAACCCAGGGTTGATGAATCATCCCAATTTTTCATGGAACAATAATTCAGGGCAAAGAAACAATCCACCACCGGGATTCCAATAGCAAAACAAAGGCCAAAAGTATGAAAAAGAACCAGGAATATGATGCTATCAAGCAACATCATATGATGCTATGTTCAATCCCAAACAACATTAATTCAAAGTCAAGTAGCATTTTTGAAAACTCTGGAGAATCAAATTGGACAACTAGCCAATGCTCAGAGTTACAGACCGCAAGGTAACCTTCCTAGCAACACAAAACCAAATCCAAGGAACCGAGGGAATGAGCAATGTCAAGCCATTACTTTGAAAAGCGTACTGAAATCAATAAAGATGTTGGAATCAAGATACCCACTGAGGAATTTCCAAAAGAAAGCAGCAAAGTAAAGCCACATATGGAGGAAAAAGAGACAAAAGAAAATGATCGAGAAAATTTCACTCCACATCCACCTTTTCCACAGCGTCTCCAGAAAAGTAAACTAGACAAGCAATTTGCTCGATTCCTTGAGATCTTCAAGAAGCTGCATATCAACATTCCATTTGCAGAAGCTTTGGAACAAATGCCCAGCTATGTCAAATTCATGAAATATATTCTATCACGAAAAAGAAGATTGGGAGATTACGAGATAGTAGCATTGACAGAAGAATGCAGCGCCATTATTCAGAGAAAGCTTCTCCCAAAGTTGAAAGATCCTGGCAGTTTCACCATCCGTTGCACGATAGACTAATGATATGTGCATGAAAATATACTTTGAAACATCACTTATTCGGGTTTATTGTTAAGTATTTAGTTCTATATTTTATATTTTATTATATAATTTTTATCATTATATTAATTTAGAAAATATTTATTATTTAAGTTAATTTAGTAATTTCCATATTTATTATTTGTAGGAATTGGAAAAGAAAAACAATAGAAGGATTTGCAACAAATAAGGAAAGCAAGTGGGCCACATCCTTTGATCAGAAAGTTTGTTTCCTCAACGTGGGCCAAGATTCCATTACTTGTGTGAATTAAAGAAAGTGGCGTGAATAATTGAAACAATTGTGACAAAGAGAAAGTGCCGAATTTGAGAAAGAAAAAAAAAAGAAAATCACGTGGGCTTACCAGCTTAGGGTTCAATGTGTTTATTATAAAAAGCCATGCAAATTGAGAAATAGGGAGGCTGCATGAAGCAGCAGCTCTGCCTGCGCATAGAACAAGAAGACAAAAACAGGAGGGTTGCACAAATCAATAGCTGCTGCCGAGAAACAAAAAAAGAACTAAAACCAGCAGAGGCCGAGAGCTGCGCATAATACAAAAAAAAAAAAAAAAAAAATCGAGAGCTTCATACGTGCAGGCGTGAAGCCCAGAGCTGCTGCGCAAGAATTAGAAGAAAAAAAAGAAGCAGCATCCACGCGTGAAGGAAGCAGAGTTGCTGCGCGAAGGCTCCAGGTGCGTGAGAGAACCAGAAGGCTGAGCGCAGCATTCGTGCGTGAGAGAGAAGAAGTTCTTCAGGAAAGTCGAGAGTCGGGACGCGGATCAGTATTAATTCAGAATAACATGTCGCTCCAATCCTAGGCTAGATTTATTTCTTTTATGGGGAACTAATTCTCTAGGCAAAGCTATGGATGAACTTTTGTGTTTGATTCACCACCTAGAAGTTATACTACCCCACAGTATTACACACCTATCGTTCCTATAAATTCTTTAAAGGATACCTGGCATGTATTTGTAGAGACCCAGAGCAAAACCAATCAAATGATTGAGTCATTGATAGCTCAGGTAGCTGAAGACCAAAAGGAAATTAGGAGTCAAATCTCTAAATTGACTAATGTCCTGAGTGTACAAGAACAAAGAAAATTCTCATCTCAGACTCAACCAAACTCACAAGGGCAACCCATAGCACAGGCTGATCATGATGTATCCAGTATAAGAGGTGTTGATGTCGTAATCACTAGGAGCGGTAAAGAGGTAGGAGTGCAGAATACCTCCAACATTATAGAGGACCCCAAAGATAGTGGTATAGGTACCCCTCAGGAAGAACTAGTGCCACATTTCCAACCAAGATTACCTTTCCCACAAGCACTTAGACCCACAGTGAGAGTTCCAGATCCAAATGTTGAAAACCAATCACAGGGTGAAGATGAGTGTCATTACTCATACATGCTAGAAACAGCCCTGCCAAAAAAAGCTTCTCTACAACCTGAATTAAATCCTCCTGAGCTAAAACTGGTCCCAAGGAATCAAAAAATGAGGAAAATGAGAGTTAATGCTCAATTGAAGATGATACTTGTGAGGTTAAAAAGGAGATTGAACAAATTTTTCCTTATGAGAAGTCCAAGATTTCAACAATCTCCAGACCCAGGAGGATCAATGGATAAAATACCACACCTAGACAAGCATTCTTTTTCATGCCTTCATCAGTACGCTAGGTGGAAACCACCATGACAACTTAAGTGGTTTCGTCTGGCTGAAGACGTTAAACTTAGCGCTAGCAGGGAGGCAACCTTTGCATATGCATTTACTTATTTCATTTTATTTTATTTTCTTTATTTTATTTACTTTACTTTTATTTTATTGTGCGGTAATTGCATGTTTATTTTTTCTGTTTGCATACGTGTTTTTGTAGGTTTTAGCACAACCTACACAGCCAAAATCTCACTAGTAGGAACCTGATCAACTCTGCGCCTGGTAGTGTTGTTCCTTAATCATTTCTCTTTATATTTATCTTACATTGAGGACAATGCAAGTTTTAAGTGTGGGGGTGTATGTATGCGCATGAAAACCTGTCATATATTAAATTTCATATATTCTTTTAAAAAAAATTATTTTGTTTGTTTTTAGTCTTTGATAGTTAATCATAAGTCCAATGATGATATTGTTTGCTTTAGGATGAAATCTTAGAAACGATAAGTCCTTTAATGTATTTTTATCTGATGCTTTGAATAGTTTATCTATGTTAGAATCGTAAGCACTTAATTATGAGTTTTTAGCAGTGAAAACCTGAGTAGTTAGCAAGGTGACTAGTTGAAGAAATTACATGTCGATGAATGACTGTTTGCTTAGATGTCTATCCTGATTTGCTTATGTTATGACACGTTGTATGGTTGAAAATAAAAGAAAAGTCTCCAAATAAAGAAAATAAACCACCTATAACCGATAAGCGTGAAGCTACCCATGGGCGAGTATTAGGACCATCATGAGGAGAAATGCTACCTTAAAGGGTAGGTGTGTTGAGAAAAGAAAAAAAATTAAAAAAAAAGGCAAAAAGAGGCAAGACAAGAAAAGAAAAAGAGAAATCATACCATATTGAGTAGACCCGGCCACGGTTCCGGTTCCGGAACCGAACCGGAATGGGACCGGTTCGGTTGGGGTTCCACCCCAACTCGAACCGGTCCGAACCGGTGGAACCGTACGGTTCCACCGGTTCGGACGGTTCCAACAGGAACCCTACGGCCCCCAACGGCTAGATGCAGGGAGCCGTTTGGCTCCCTGCCAAACGGCTCCCTGCCAAAAAAAAAAAATAATTAAAAAAATATATTTTTATTATATAAAATAAAAATTACTAATGTACCCCTAATAACGGTAATAAAACGGTTATATTTATGGGCATTTTTTGTATCAAAAAAAATTCTAAAATTCTATAAATAGGATTCATTTTTCATAATTTCATCACACCAAATTCTCAACTCTCTCATTTTCTATAAATCTCTTATTCTCAATCTTACTTCAATACAATTCTCTTATAATCTTATATTCTTATTCTCAATCTCAATTCATTTAGTTGTTAATTTGTTATCATTCGCATCGCAGTTATTCAATTTTCTTATTTTTCTTCCTAATTTCTCAAACGAAAAATGGCAAGCTCATCTGAGAATATTATGTCAAATATGCCAACCCAAGAGAGCGGCCCTAGTGTCAGTGCACAATCACGGAGAAGAGAAGTTAAGGCTCGGTCCTCGGATATTTTCAAAATTCATTTTACTTTGGAACGCCTAGAAGATGGTTCACAACGAGCAATTTGCAACTATTGTGGGGTTATCTATAAATTTTCTGGTGGATACGGCAATATGATCAAGCACATGGAAAAATATCATCCGGTTGAATTTGGCATTGATACGACGCAGACTCAAATGGTCAGGTACGCATCATCTAGTAGAGGTACGAGTAGTGTTGATTTATTTAAATATTCTGATGCAAAAAATAGAGAAGAATTTGCGAAATTAACTTGTATGGAACATCTTTCTTTAAGCTTTGGTGAAAAACTTCATTTTACTAATTACGTGCATAATGCTTTAAACCCCGTTGCATGTAGAATGACTCGAAACACAACAAAACGTCATATTTTCAAATTATATAAAGATGGTAAAATTATTTTAAATGAAATATTTAAAGAGATGAAAGATCGTATTTCTATATGTTCTGATATTTGGAGTGACCATTGGCAAACACACTCATACATGGGTGTGACTTGTCATTGCAACAAGTGCAAGCGGAACCGGAGCCGAAGCCGAAGGATCAACTGATAATGATGATTGATAATTGTAAAATTATAATTTACAAAGGGGATATGTCTTAAACTTGTAATGGAACTACGTGAGCTTTGATTCCTCTCACCCTTGGAGGATACGTAGGCAACTTAAATTTTTAAAAATTTAAGCTCAAGCTCTTCAATGTAATAAATTTTTTTATTTATAAATTTAATCTCATTTTTTTTAATTAATAAATATTTTTTTTATTTAAGCTTTGATTCCTCTCATTTTTTTATTTTAATTAATTAAAAAAATAATAATAATAAACGGAACCGAACCGAACCGGAACCGAACCGTTCGGTTCCGGTTCGGTTTTAGGTTCCGGTTCCACTTAAGTGTGGAACCGGAAACCGACCGGTTCGGTTCGGTTCCGAACCGGCTGGGTCTAATATTGAGCACACAAAAAAAGCAATTACAAATCTTAATTGAGATATCTAGGTTGGTTTGACCCATCGATCCCAATTTTTAAACGAAATCATTGAGTTGGCTTACCTAGGAATAAAGCTGTGAATGAACCTTTACACACACTGTGAGTCTTGCTTAAATGATTTATTCAAATACTTGGATTTGAGTTGCATTGAGTACTTTGAAGGTTCTTTGGTTTCATTGCTAGGCATTCTTTGAGGACAAAATTATATGAAACTATTGGGACTATTTAATTTTTGTTTTTGCATGATTGTATGTTTCGAATAACGTTTGTGGGTATCGTCGCTGTAAGCCATCACGAGACTATAACTCGTCCACTAGGGACACCTTAGGGTTTAAAGGCTTGTTGTATATGCTAAATGCAATCGTGATCCCTACGAAAGTGGCTTAGATAGTTTTTATATATTTTTATTTATTCAGTTTAGTTTTTATTTTATTTTTATGCTTGAATTGCTAGAGACTAGCAATAAGCTAGTTGGGGGTTGTGATATGTGCATGAAAATGTACTTTGAAACATCACTTATTCGGGTTTAATGTTAAGTATTTAGTTCTATATTTTATATTTTATTATATAATTTTTATCATTATATTAATTTAGAAAATATTTATTATTTAAGTTAATTTAGTAATTTCCCTATTTATTATTTGTAGGAATGGAAAAGAAAAACAATAGAAGGATTTGCAACAAATAAGGAAAGCAAGTGGGCCACATCCTTTGATCAGATAGTTTGTTTCCTCAACGTGGGCCAAGATTCCATTACTTGTGTGAATTAAAGAAAGTGGCGTGAATAATTGAAACAATTGTGACAAAGAGAAAGTGCCGAATTTGAGAAAGAAAAAGGAAAATCACGTGGGCTTACCAGCTTAGGGTTCAATGTGTTTATATAAAAAAAGCCATGCAAATTGAGAAATAGGGAGGCTGCGTGAAGCAGCAGCTCTGCCTGCGCATAGAACAAGAAGACGAAAACATGAGGGTTGCACAAAATCAAGAGCTGCGGCCAAGAAACAAAAAAAGAACTAAAACCAGCAGAGGCCGAGAGCTGCACATAATACAAAAAAAAAACAAGAAAAAAACCGAGAGCTCCATACGTGCAGGCGTGAAGCCCAGAGCTGCTGCGCAAGAATTAGAAGAAAACAAAGAAGCAGCATCCACGCGTGAAGGAAGCAGAGTTGCTGCGGGAAGGCTCCAGGTGCGTGAGAGAACCAGAAGGCTGAGCGTAGCATTCACACGTGAGAGAGAAGAAGTTCTTCAGGAAAGTCGAGAGCCGGGACGCGGATCAGTATTAATTCAGACTAACATGTCGCTCCAATCCCAGGCTAGATTTATTTCTTTTATGGGGAACTAATTCTCTAGGCAAAGATAGGGATGAACTTTTGTGTTTGATTTCTATTATTTATGTTTTTGATTCCTACGAGTATCTTTTAATCGTTTAATAAAATTGATGTTTATTATTTTCTATTATCTTTAGATTTATTAATTCAGAAATTATGTTTTTTCAAACCCCATATAGATCCAGCCATGCTTCTTCTATGTGTGGTTTGCGAATTTAATTGTGACTGGTAAAGTTGTTTTGCGTGTTGGTCTTCTGCTGCAGTATTGCCTGAGGGTATATTGTCGACGTTAGATAGCTCGTAACGATGACTTTTGTGTGCTATTAACATATAGAAAATAATCATTAATTACCTTAGAATTTAATATGCGTAGAATTGAATATGTTCCGGTTAATTGTTTGGGATGTGAAACCTTCAATTGTGTAATAAAAGGAATCAATAACTAAATATAGGAGTTCGATGCAAGAGGGATTCCAAAAGCTTTGTCATATCTCTCTGCCATTATCTTTTAATATTTTTTCATTATTATATTTATCTTTAATTTAATTACCATTTTTTATCGTTTTATTTATTAAGTTACCGTTAACGTTTTTGTTTGAGTAAATTAGTTCATGTAACCATCTCTTTGAGTAATCGACACCCCAGCTATACTGCGATAACCGCAAGTCATATTTGGACGTAATCAGCGAACATTACTTCGGTAAGGCTTGGTGTGATTTAGGTGCCAGCATTAACTTGATGCCTTTGTCAATTTATAAGATACTGCACATTGGAAAAGCAATGCCCACATCAATTACTCTGCAGGTTGCTGACAGATCGCTTACATTTCCGAGAGGAGTAGTGGAAGATGTATTAGTTAAAGTCGATAAATTCATTTTCCCTGCAGATTTTATTATCATTGACATGAAGAAGACAAAGATGTATCTATCATCATCGGGAGACCATCTTTGGCTACAAGTCGAACTGTTATTGATGTACAAAAAAGAGAACTAACCATGAAAGTACAAGACCAAGAAGTTACCTTCAAGGTTTTCAAAACCATGAAATTTCCGAGTGAAGAAAATGAGGAGGAATGTTTCAGAATTGATGTTGTTGATAGTATCATCCAGGATACTGATGCAATGCAACTTCCCATGGATAAACTTGAAGTTTGCATCACCAACATGACTGACAGCGAGTCAGATGATGAAATTCTGGAATGTATCAACTATCTTGACAGACTCTTTCACTTCAAATCGACACCACATGTGGAAAGTTTGGAACTACCAAAAAAGGAGTGAATCAAGCCCTCGATTGAAGAACCACCGCAGCTAGAACTGAAGCTACTTTTTAACCATCTCAGGTGTGCATTCTTAGAAAACTCTTCTGATTTACCTGTGATTATTTCTTCGTCGCTAAAATTGGAGAATGAAGATAAGTTGCTGAGAGTGTTACGAGAACACAAGAAAGCTATTGGCTGGACTATTGCAGACACTTGAGGCATTAGTCCATCACTTTGCATGCACAAAATTCTGATGAACGACAAGTACAAAGCCACAGTGGAGCATCAACGGAGACTAAATCCAATCATGAAGGAAGTCGTGGAGAATGAAATTATGAAATGGTTGGATGCCGACATCATCTACCCCAACTCTGACAGCACGTGGGTGAGTCATATGCAATGTATGCCAAAGAAATGAGGAACAACTGTAGTCACAAATGAAAAGAACAAACTGATTCCAACAATAATGGTAATTGGATGGAGAGTATGCATGGACTACAGAAAGCTGAACAAAGCAACAAGGAAAGATCATTTTCCGCTGCCATTCATTGACCAGATGTTAGACAGACTGACGGGACATGAGTTCTATTGTTTTCTGGATGGATACTCGGGGTACAATCAGATTGCCATCACCCCAAAAGATAAGGAGAAAACCACTTTTACATGTCCGTATGGTACTTTTTCTTTCTGCAGAATGCCATTTGGACTATGTAATGCTCCTACCACATTTCAACGTTGCATAATGGCCATTTTCTCAAACATGCTGGAATAAAGTATGGAGGTTTTCATGGATGATTTCTTTGTATTTGGAGCATCGTACGATCACTGTTTGCAAAATCTGGAACAAGTGCTACAAAGATGTGAACACACCAACCTGGTACTCAATTGGGAGAAATGCCACTTCATGGTGTAGGAAGGAACCATCTTGGGATATCGAATCTCACAAATGGGAATTGAGGTAGACAAAGCAAAGATCGAGACAATTGAAAAACTACCTCCTCCATCATCTGTCAAATGGATTCGCAGTTTTCTCGGACATGCAGAATTTTACAAGAGATTTATCAAAGACTTCTCCAAGATTGCTAAACCTATGTGCAATATGTTGGAGAAAGATGTGTCTTTCAACTTTACCAAAGAATGCCACGAAGCTTTTGAGATCTTGAAACAAAAGCTGGTCTCTGCCCCCATCATAGTAGCACCGGACTGGACACTTTTCATTTGAGGTGATGTGCAATGCTAGTGATTTTACTGTAGGTGCAGTTTTGGGACAACACAAAGCAAAAAATTTTCATACCATTTACTACGCCAGCAGAACTCTGAATAAAGCTCAACTCAACTACACAACCACTGAAAATGAGTTTCTTGCAATTGTGTTTGCTTTTGATAAATTCCACTCATATCTGTTGGGTCCCAAAGTGGTAGTATATACAGATCATTCAGTAATCAAATAACTGATCGCGAAAAAAAATGTTAAGCCCAGATTGATCTGTTGGGTGCTTCTACTACAAGAATTTGACGTGGAGATCCGAGATAGGAAAGGGATCGAAAACCAAATGGCAGATCACTTATCGAGGCTCGAAAATGGAGAAACAGCTGGCAATGAGATGACAATCAAAGAAAATTTTCCAGATGAATAGTTATTTGCCATGAAACAACAGGATGTCCCTTGGTATGCTGACTATGTAAACTACATAGTATCGAGAAAATGGCCGTTGGAATCGAATCATCAGCAATGAAAGAATTTCTTCAAAAAATTCAAGCATTATGTCTAGGATGAGCCGTACCTGTTCAAACATTGTGCTGATAAATTATTGAGACTTTGTGTTTCATATGAGGAAATTAATAGTGTCTTGCAGCATTGTCATTCATCACCATACGTCGGACACTTCAACGGAAATAAAACTGCAACCAAAGTCCTACAGTTAGGTTTTTTCTGTCCCACTCTGTTTAAAGATGCTTACTTATTTGCTTTTCAATATGACAGGTGCCAGAGAACGGGAAATATTTTGAGGAGAAATGAATGACCATATTTGATGTATGAGGGATTGATTTTATGGGACCATTTGTTCCATCATTCAAGAACTTGTACATACTAGTTGCAGTAGACTACGTCTCCAAATGGGTTGAAGCCATAGCACTTCCATCAAATGATTCAAAAGTGATGATAAAATTCCTTAAAAAGAATATATTCACTCACTCGGAACACCTCGGTCAATTATCAGTGATGGTGGTACACACTTCTGCAACAGATACTTTGATGCACTCCTATCCAAATACGGAGTTACTCATAAAGTTACCACTGCCTACCATCCATAGTCAAATGGGTAGGTTAAAGTTTCAAACAGAGAGATCAAAAGAATTTTGGAGAGAACCGTTGGATCAACAAGGAGAGACTGATCTACAAAACTAGATGATGCATTATGGGCGTACCGGACAGCTTATAAGACACACATTGGTATCTCCCCACATCGAATGGTGTTTGGGAAAGCATGTCATCTACCAGTTGAGCTTGAACATAAATCATACTAGGCACTGAAGAAGTTCAATCTTGATCCATAAGCAGCATGAGAGAAACGACTCCACCAACTTAACGAATTGGAGGAATTTCGCCTACATGCTTATGAGAATGTCAGACTATACAAAAAAGGCCAAAAAATGGCATGATCGAAAAATAGTGTGCAGACAACTGGAACCAAGGTAGCAGGTGTTGTTATATAATTCAAGGTTGAAACTTTTCCCTGGAAAATTGAAATCAAGGTGGTCAGGTCCATTTGTGATTACTCAAGTTTTACCATATGGAGCTATTGAGTTACTTGATCCCAACACCAATGATACATTCAAAGTTAACAACTAGCGTGTCAAGCACTACTGGGAGAATCATTTGAGAGACAAAAAGAAAGTGTCACACTTTCATATCCAGCCTAACGTTCGGGCAGTCACGTCTAGCTGACGACGTAAAACTTAGCGCTAGCAGAGAGGCAACCCATGCAATTTGTGTATATATTCAGATTTGGTGTATTTTATTTTTATGTGTTTAATTTTGTAGGTAAAGTCACATTTCAGGATGGAAGACGTTCTCGCAAATCTTCATAAGCATTTTCCTTCTCTCCCTCAAAGCTCTCTGATGAAGGTTTACAAAGCACGCTTGAACGAATGAGACTTCTGATGAACAAAGGTATTCCTAATGACATTCATTGGATTATTGAAGCACGGGTCTGATTGGCAGGTGAGTCCTCTGACTCTTTTGTATCATATCTACCTGGTTTACGAAAAAACACCTATGCTAAAAAGAGAAGAGCTAAAAGAATAGGTGTTTGCTATAAATGTGCACGCATGACATGTAATACTCATTGTCGTTCTTTAGGAATGGTGTCTGATAACCTTGAAGATAAAATTAAATCCATTCGGGATGGATTGAGTAAGGAGTCTTTGGATGACATATCATTGACTCTTGAGACGCATCCCAGTGGATATGTGCATCACGCAATTAACATGTTATATACACAATTTCGAAAAGAAAGACAATATTTAACTCTCGGGAATCTGACTCTAAACCCTGTTTGCCAATTTATAAGAAAATTGGATGGGAAGCTTATCCCTAACGCATAGACGTAATGTGACATCGCTTATATGGTCGGTCTTTAGGTGACAGATGATTACCGCCTATATGGCTGGTTTATGGACAAATAATAACACCGCTTTTATGACTGGTTTAACTAAATTAGTCAGGTAACATTGACAATTTCTATATTATAACAAAGTGATATTTCTACATTTGAAATATTAAAGATGGATCCCCTAACCCCAACATTTTTTTTTAATCTAGGGAAGTGATGAAGCACAATATTCACAAGTTTAATAATTGATTTTCTTTATATAATGTGTGATACTTTCGCTTGTTTACTGAATCTTAATCTTAATGCTTCTTGT
Organism: Zanthoxylum bungeanum; assembly: GCA_019454045.1. Taxonomy (NCBI): domain Eukaryota; kingdom Viridiplantae; phylum Streptophyta; class Magnoliopsida; order Sapindales; family Rutaceae; genus Zanthoxylum; species Zanthoxylum bungeanum. The sequence continues at coordinate 214,393 of SKCR01026391.1, read as the reverse complement.
TGCCTGATCACCAATAAGATTGATGTGGTAAACTTAAAATGAACTTGGAAAAAGGGATTTTAGGTTTCAGCCTTATATTCAATAGCTCACGATCTCACCTTAGAGATTTCCTTCCAGGACAGACATATACCTGTCAGGCGTGGGTAGCCACAATTGGAACTTGATCTTAATGAATTTGGAGTTTCTTAGTTAACATAGGAATATAATTAATTGGATTACTTTGGGTGTTTGCATCTGACCATCGAAAGAGGTTTTTGCATATATTCGTATTTCAGGTTAATAAACTGATATATTACATATGTATAGGAGAATCAATTCATCATTAGAGTAATATTGGGCAGATTCACAACCCTAGATGTTTCTTTATTATTAATTTCCTTTGTTTTTGTTTTTATTTATTCAAATCCATATTCAACCAACAACCAATCCCTTCCTACCTCAATTAGATACCTGTAAATAAATAGTATTAATAATTAACAACGTATAAATTAAGTTCTCGTGGGATCGATTTTTTTAAACTACTTGAGCGATACGTGCGCTTGCGTAACATGTGTGATTTCACCGATCAGGTGGCATTATGTCACGAATTAGGCATTTGGTTGTTTGAATTTCACAATTTAAAAAAATGGGTCACGAGTGATGTTACCGTGATGATTGGTGAATGAGATGAATTTTGAAGATGATAATGTTGAGAATGTTGGGTGTGTTAAGAACAATGGTAACATTTCAAGCATTTTTCATGGTAGATTCAAAGCTGTTGCGAAATTGTTAATGAGATTGTGATAATGGCTTATGTAAGGGTATGGTCGTGTGTGGTGTGAAGTGTAGCAATGTTTATTCATGACATGTACTAGACGTTTCATGTTTAAAGAGTTCGGAACTTTTGCATCGTTCGGATTCATCAATAAGTCCAGTTGCGAGAATGCGCTTGTTGGCTGTCTTAGAGAATATTGTGACACGTTATCGGCCAATATAAATTTAGTTGTTGTGTCAGCTCACAATTAGTAAGAATGGGTGAAAAACTTTCATTCTCGATAACATGCATTCGTATATCATTTAAGTATTTGATTAGGACCATAAGTATTCTTGAATTATAATCACGCTTGATTATGTGATTTGTAGATTCACATAGGGTATCTCGTCGGGTTTGGTGCGACATTACGAGCAGTAAAGAATCCATATAGTGTAATGAGTGGATGTTGTGTTTTCATATTTTTCCATTTCAAATATTTTATTGTTTAAAGTAAGTTTTTTTTTTTTTTTTTAGCTATCAATTTCATTTTTGCTAGCATGTTTCAAGGTCACTATGTTTTCTTTTTAAGAGCATTTTACAGTTTAAGTTAAGATACTTTATTGGTTATTAATTTGGTGACTTGCACGCATGTTTCAAAGTTACTTTATTTCCATTTATGAACTTTTCAAGTTCAAAAGCACATGTTGCTTATGTGTGTTCAAATGCTTCATGACTATCAATTCATGTTAAATTTATTTATATCTATATGAGCATTACATGTTTTTAAACATTATAGATTGCTGCTCTCTCATGTTTAGCATTCCGGATTTGCTTATGTTGCCTCATAGGGCATTAATAATCCCTAGCTTATTCATATTCATGTGCACGTTCCTCTGCTTACCCGGTGTTAGGTCTCCGCTAAGTAGGTTTCACACTCACAGGCTATGAAGTTGGTATGATTTTTCATGTTCATGTACTTGTATTTCAAACTTTCAAGATTTTATAAACTTTATAGTTTATGATAATATTTCCAGATTTGCCGATTATATTTGATCTTTATGACACTTACTCTTTGATCATTTACTTTAGGATTCACTCACTCCCCCCACTCTCATAGTTTTTGGTATAAGTCTCTCTCTAACCTCTCGGTAGTCCTTTCATGTCAAGTGGCTCAATTCGGAGGAAATGGACACCAGTTTCAGTGGTAGAGTCGTATATGTTAAGGGTCCACATACATGTATTTGATGTAAGCCATGGGGCTAAGCATTAGTGTCATGTGAAAATCATTTGATTATGCAAAGTTTAATGTAAACACACATGTATAGGTAACGTAATACATTTGATTATATATTGTAGGAAAAATTTGGATGTTTTACTTTACCTATACTTGATACCAGGTTTATTTAATGAGAATATGGTGATATATATAGTGAATAAGTCCATTCATGAGTATCAATGTATGTTCCACACTGTATTACAGGTCGTCAGGTCCTGCATTTGTATGTCAGTAGCTTAGAGGATGGTTATGTCGTCTCCTACCAGTCACGTTCCGAATATACGGGATGTGACATTATCACTCTTGGCTCCTCAATCTTTTATTAATAAGGGTGGAAATCCATCCCGCCAACCGCAAATCTGACCAAACCAATTGATTGGCCCAGGTTTTGGATGATTGGTATCAAAGATTCGAGTTGGTTGAATTAGAAATTACCAACCCAATCAATTGGTGAGTCAGGTTGGATTGGATTGATAAAATATCAATCCGCCTACCCGTTCACAAAATTTAAAAAGTCAATTATTATTTTTTTCAAATAAGGATTTCAATCCCTTTTTTATTTTGTATAATGAGACATGCTATGTTGCTTGTCTTGAATGTGTTTATCCATGAAAGACTAATATCTAGGGATAATAATGAGAGGGGAGAGAGGATCGACATCTTTGTACCTATCTATAATATTTTCCTTATGTCATCGTCCCTTCATAATGATTTCAAGAGAAGTATAGGGATCCTCAGATAATTAATAGGGAATCATGATCAGACCCGAGCCCCAAATAATTAATAATTTTATTAAAAAAATAAACTAAAGTTAATTAAAACACATCCCTTAAATTAAGTTAATGTCATCGATATTATAATATAGTTTATAAAATTATCCAAAAAAAAAGTATCTAGTTTGAATTATCCAAAAATGACAACAAATATTAAATTAATCCATTTCACAAATCACAATAAATAAATTGTCAACAAAATCATCTATGTCAATCTTTAGAATCCTATAACAAAAAAAAAAATTTATTACTTTATATAAATCTTAAATAAAAAATAGATTTAGGTTTGTGTTTCGGTAACGACAAAATGATGGGTTTGTATTTATAAATGGCAGCAGCAATCGGTTTGTGATTCAGCGACTTGAAGTAGGCGTGGCCAAGTAGAATAGAATTAGATTTAGGTTATGTCTCTGAATTGTTAATTTAGGAAATTTTGCTTTTATAGTTAGCGAATAAATCAGATTTCTATTAACGATAGGTTTGGAGAATTTTTGTAATTAATGAAAATTTTCTTAAATTCTCATATTATCTATTTTCTATATATATATTTTAATGTTAGGATGCTTTATAAACATTCATACTTTTTACAATTATAACTTTTTTTATAGAAATAAAAAAATTAAATAAAAAATTATTAAAAACCGTATCTCTTAACTTATTTCCTGTTTAATACTAAGATTTTAAATTTATTCATCTTTAACACTTTTAAATTCCTCTTTAGTCATTTTTTTTTACTAATAGAGGTTTGACGTAAAATTTTCCCCCTCTTTACTATGATAAAGAGAAAAATTACTGTTCATGTGAATATATATATATATATATATTTTTTGCTTTGCTTTGTTTTAAAAAAATAAGGGGGTGAAGATTCCCAAATATATTTTTTAACCCCTTATTTTTTTGGGCACTATTTTTTGAAGCCACTCACCTAATTGACAGTTATCTTGTAATTGTATTTAAAAGATACAGTCACAATATTATGAGCTTACAAATGTAATTGTGCTCAATGTGCCTGAGGGTCAATAATGTGACTTAGGATCGGCAATGTGATTGAGATAATTAATATGACTAAGGTCACCGGTGTGACTGAGGATGTGATTGTGCTTAATGTGGCTGAGGATCAGCAATGTGACTAAGGTGTGACTGTGCTCATGTGACTTAGGGTCGGCAGTGTGACTGTGGGACACAGAGACTGGACGACGCATGTTGTCCCGGGCTCGCGGCCCGGTCGGGAGTACGGAGTAGCCACGGGGGACTAAACCGGAGAATAATGGAGTCGCCACCCGATATGAACCGGGAAAATGAAATTAAGGCCGCACTCACCCCTCGCAAGGGAAGACCTCAAACTGTTGGGTTCAGAATAGTCCCTTACTTATGCCACTTGTAATGAAAGGATTTATGTAATAATTTAATCAGGCTTAAGTAGCACTTATTTCCAAGAGTATCATGCTTCTAAATTCACATGTACAAAATAAAAATTACACCTAAGTTTACATATATTTCACATCTAAGATTGCATGCTTGAAATTACACCAAAGGAACGACAAACATACAACTTCACTGGCATATTATATTCAAGAAAACACCAGCACACATACTAACCCATGAGCACACATATGAGCACCTTCTCAAGTGGTACGAGGAATTGTATCCCAAGTACAGACCGTACTACCGTCCATTCGGAATCGGCTACGAAATTTATGTCTGGGTTTCCATCCGATATACCACAAGAAATAATACTCAAATGTTATCATGACATAGGCATATGAATTGTAATACATTAAACACATTGTATTCATACATGTGGGGATAGCTACTAGGAAAACTATGTATGAGATCTGATGAAAATGACTCAGTTCAGTGGGTGCGTGTTCGCATAGCGTTTGAAAACGCGTTCGAACGGTAAACAGAAGGTTCGCGTTCGTATAGCGTTCGAGAACGCATTCGAACGGAACCAGACCTGATGCATGATAAGATTAAGAAGGTGCATGTGCGTTCGCGTAGCGTTCGAGAACGCGTTCGAACGGTAAACAGAAGGTTCGCATTCGTATAGCGTTCGAGAACGCGTTCGAACGGAACCAGACCTGATGCATGATGAGACTAAGGAAGTGCGTGTGCGTTCGCGTAGCGTTCGAGAACGCGTTCGAACGGTAAACAGAAGGTTCGCGTTCGTGTAGCATTCGAGAACGCGTTCGAACGGAACCAGACCTGATGCATGCAACACAAAGAATAAAGACAACAATGTCAAGCTCAGTATGTCCGATCAAACGTATCTTACATTCAACCGAACACACATCAACCGGCGCGGCAAAGCATCGTGGTAAAGGGCTTTAACACATCCCCATAGGGGATCTTACATTGCACTTACTAAGCCCATGCGCTCGATGGAATCATGCAAACAAAGAATTAAAAAAACAATAATATCAGACTTAGTATGCCCGATTGACCGTATCTTGCATTCAATCGAACGCACATCAACCGGCACGGCAAAGCATCGTGGTAAATGGCTTTAACCCCTCCCCATAAGGGATCTTTCATTGCACTTACTAAGCCCATGCGCTCGATTGAATTATGCATACAAAGAATTAAAAGCAATAATATCAAACGTAGTATACCCGATTGAACGTATCTTGCATTCAACCGAACACACATCAACCGGCGCGGTGAAGCATCGTGGTAAAGGGCTTTAACCCCTCCCCATAGGGGATCTTTCATTCCACTTACTAAGCCCATGCGCTCGATTGAATCATACATAAATAAGCAACATGCAGAATTCGAGTGACGAAAAATAAATAAATAAATCAAAGCAACATGAAACAAAAGAAGGTGTCGTTTACTCAAGCGGTACGTGAAGTTGTATCCCAAGTACAGACCGCACTACCGTCCATTCGGATTCGGCTACGGAATTTACGTCTAGGTTTCCATCCTATATACCACAAGAGACGACACTCTTTCATTCATCCAATACCCACAACACGCATCATGCACACACAAGATTCAACAAATAATTAAAATACAGTCAAAATAAATAGCAAAAATCGAATAAAGATGAGTGTGGAAAGTACCCTCAGGTCTAACCTTTTAAGTCGTCTTCGGACTTGCGTTTCACGGAGATCGGAAGGGGTAAAAGCTCCTTATTCTTCCGGTTCACTGGTTCAGCGTCTTCGCTCACTGTTTTGCTGCTTTGCTCGCCGTCTGGTGTCCGTTTTGCTGCTGTTTCTTCTGTATCTTCTGCTCACTGTTCAGGTCACTGTCTTAATGTTTCAATGAACTGTTTCGAGTGTTTTTTCGTGGTTTTTTAGTGTAGTTTTATGTGGTTATTTCAAGGGTTATAAGTGCAGTTTATGTTACTGTTTTAAGGGATTTTAGATACTGTTTTGGGAGTGGTTTGGGCTGCTGTCCAGGTGTGTTTCAAGGGCTGTTTGGGGTGTGTTTGGGCTGCTGTTTGGAGGTATATTTTTGGTGATGGAGGGCTGCTGTATGGGGGAGATTTTCGGTGATGGGTAGAGGTTTAGGGGGGTGCTGTTTCCGGTTATGGAGTGGAGGAGATGAAGGGAATTGTTTATGTTCTTCTTGTTGCTATTGCCGTGAGTGGCTAAGGCTCTTTGTGTTGTGATTTTTGTGTGAGTTCTCTGTATGAGCTAGCGGATGCATGTCTTGGTTAGGGGTTGTTTATATAGAGAAGGGCTAGGGTTTCACCTTGTCTCACAAGGAAGGGATTTTGGCATTAAAGAGAGATATGATTTGGTGTTTGACAAGGAAAGCAAGGGATTTGATGGGGGACAAAATTTGTTTAGATTAGGAAGTCAATATCTTTAATTCGTTATGATTGATTTTAATTAGGCATGATATTTGTTAAGTTTGGTATATGATATATTTGATTTATCTTTATTAGGCATGCAATTTCTTTAATTTGTGTAAGTATTTTTATTATCTTGGTAGGTGATTATTTTGTTTCATTTAATTGGTAAATGGTTTAATTATTTTATTTAATATTTAATTTAATTTCCCATGTGTTTTAAATGTGTTTTATTAATTGGGATGTGTTTTATGGGCTTTGGGGGGCTAATTGGGCTGGGGTGCGAGGCTAGCAGCAAAACTAGAAACACCGAAGCCGTTCGAACACCCATTCGAACGTTACACGAACATCCGCAATCTACCTGACATTCGAACGAAGTAACGAACGCAGCACTAACGAAGACAGTGAACTTGTGAAATGAACTTGATGACGTACTCATTCTGAATTTCCCCTTCCGACGTCCGTTTCCCGCGGCTTCCGTGACTTAAAAGGTAGTGCCTCCAACTGAGACTCATCATCGGGTTTCACATGCAAAAATACAATGCCTACAGTCGCCCCTACTTTGATGGGACTTGTGCAGTGTGTGAGTTTGAACAATCCTATCAAAGTTATGTAATGCATTTTCACTTACCTGGCTCGTCTGTTTCCTCGAGCTGAGTTGGTGTTGCGGTGGACCTCGATCCTGGGACGCGTCCCCAAAACTGCTAACGATGTGGGCCTCGCCCTCCAGCTGATATGGGCTTCGCCCCTCCAAGCTGATATAGTGTGGAGCCTCGCTCCCAAGCCGATATGGACCTCGCCCCCAAGCTGAAATGATGTGGGGCCTCGCCCCCAAGCTGGCATGGGCCTCGCCCTAAGATTCATTCCTGGATTCATTCCAAAATTCTAACGGTGCGGGCTAGGATTCATTCCAAAAAAAACTGATAATGTGGGCCTCGTCTTTAGGATTCATTCCTAGATTCCTTCCTGGATTCATTCTAAACTCTGATGGTGTGGGCCCCGACCCTAGGATTCATTCCTGGATTCATTCCAAAATTCTGACAATGTGGGCCTCGGCCTTGGGATTCATTCCAAAACTCTACTGATGTGGGCCTCGGCCCTGGGATTCATTCCCGTATTCCTTCCAAAATTCTGCTGACGTGGGCCTCGACCCTGGGATTCATTCCCGGATTCATTCCTGGATTCATTTCAAAATTCTAAGAGATTCATTCCCTGGATTCATTCCAAATTCTGAGAGATTCATTCCCTGGATTCATTCCAAATTCTGAGAGATTCATTCCCTGGATTCGTTCCAAATTCTGAGAGATTCATTCCCTGGATTCGTTCCAAATTCTGAGAGATTCATTCCTTGGATTCGTTCCTGAAACTGTACTGTTGCTTTTTCTGACTAGCTTGCCTTTGCTGCTTTCTCTCTTTCTTTCTTCGAAACATGTTAACATAAAACAAAACAAACACAAAAAGGATGCAAAATGTGTTACGTGTATGCATGTATGCATGAGTTTCCTATCCCGTTGGGTTAGGTCTTCGGTCAATTCCCTTAGTGATAGCTCGGTCTTCTCTTCCTTAGGCAAAGTATTGCTTAAATCCGTCTACACTAATTGGTTCTGTGAATTCATTTCATTTCCAAGTCTAACAGTCTCACTGTCTTCATTTCCCAATTTCTGAATGGCCAACTTATCTTTTCTGCTTGCTTCTTCTGAGGATTCCCTACGTTCTGAGTATCATAGTACCAAGATTAAATGCTTTTGTCACATGCACTCATGTTGTAAGTTGAGAAGTGGAGATTCAGGCAAGTAAGCGAAATGAACTTCTTTATTATTGTTGAGAAAAGGTTCGAACAAGCAAACAAAATCAATGTCTTAAAAATGCAAGATAAACTTGGAGAAACAGCAGTGCCTTCTTCCTCAGCCTCTGGTTCTTCGCTGTTATTATCCATTATCCCCATGTGAGAAGCTTTGGAGGACAAAGGTTTTAGGCAAGCCAAAGTTGATCATGGTGGTGGGACGGAGTGGTAATTTGGTAGAGGATTCCTGTGTGTGCTGGGTTGCTCTCTTTCTGGGTCGGGTATTTGGTGGGTGTCAATCAGGTCTTGGATCTCATGCCTAAGGCGGGGGCAGTTGTCAGTTTCGTGACCCTTTTACTGGTGAAAATAACATAATAAGTTCAAGTCAAGGTAGTGCGGCACAGGGCTGGGGAGTGGTTTAAGTTCCAAGGGTTTCAGGAGTCCTTGCATCTTCAATTTCTTAAACACCTTTGATAGAGGTCTACCCAAGTTGGAGAAACGTCTGTTCCTGATGGCAGTGACCTCAGCACTGGAAGACTTGGCTTCAGGATGTCCCCCAAAATTCCTTCTATTCTGGCCATAAAACTTCTTGTTCTCGGCCTCCTCTTCTTCAATATCCATAATTGTCTCCCTCAACTGTCGAAAATCAGCAATCATTGAAGTCATCCTCCTCAGCTTACTATAAACAAAGGGCTTAGTACCTTTGATGATCATTTTGATTTGATCCTTCTCCGAAGGCCTAGTCTGCATTTTCAACAACTGACCTCTCCATCGGTCCACATACTCCTTAAAACTTTCCTCCGATTTTTGCTTGACATTCTCCAGATCACGGAGTGACAGGTCGATCTCTAGGTCAGTGAAATACTGCTTCAGGAAGGCATCAGCCAATTCCCTCCAATCTTCTTTCACTTTCTTCTCCAAACTGTGGTACCATACCACGGGAGCTCCCTCGAGCGACATTCCAAACATCTTCTGCACTTGGCGCTGAGACAAGCCAACTGAGCTCGTGACTGATACAAACTGTCGGAGATGCACCATTGGATCCCCATTCCCGTTAAACTTAGCCATATCAGGCATCTTGAACTGTTCCGGTAACTGCTCCTCGAAATTCAGTGTGTCATAATCCAGCAAATCCTCATTCTTACCCCTCATCTTGCGAGTAACTGACTCAACCTGATCCCGGAGCTTCTGTAACTCTGCCTGAGACCTAGATGCTCTGCCTGCTGCATACTCTGCCATATCATCATCAAAAGCGGGGGTATCATTCCCCAATCTGTTCGGAGATTCCTCTTGCCTCACATCCCCGGCATTAACCCCGGCACGAGACCCAGCTATACCAGCCATAGCAGTAGTCAAAGCTTGCAACTGTTCAGTGACCTTGGCGAGACCGTTCTCTAACTGATCCATACGGGATACCTCATTATCGGATTCACTCATACTTGTTCTCTTAGTGAGTCTTGTCCCTTCTCTAACCCAAATGGTATCTATGATGTCTTTTTGAGACATAGAGGGTGTTAACAGGATATATGTATGTATGAGGTGCATGAGATGCATGTAACATACTAAATCGATTAAAATTTTCAAACAAATCGGCCTATTATCATTTTAGAAGCCTTTGGGCTAAATGTCATAAGAGTGAACTTGTCCTAGTTTAAATGGCCCAACGAGTTCACATCTCATGGCAAGGAGCCCAACTAAATCCAAATGGTAATGTTCCGAACACAAACACAAAATGGCCCATCAACATTTAGAAGTCTTTGGCCTAATCGTCATAAGGTACGTTCTTGTCCCAGTTTAAAGGGCCCAACAAGCCCATATCCCATGACAAATGGTCCAGATGGATCCAAACGACGATGTTCCCAAACACAAGCATAAAAGAAAGATAATGCAAACATAAAACAATAATTTCTACAGAATGCCCCATCAACATTTCAGAAGCTTTGGGCCCAATGGTCATAAGGTACGAACTCGCCCCAGTTTAAATGGTCCAGCAAGTCCGCATTTCTGACAATAGTCCAACTGCATCCAAATGAGGATGGTCCACAAGCACATACTCAAGGAAATAATTGTTACTTTAGCCATACAAACCCGGTCTATGGGTGGGTTCGCAGAGTATAGACAAAGGCTCTCACCGGCGAAGGATGGCCCACAACTAGGTCTCCCCACTCAAGGGTTTGAGCGACCAAGTGAGCGCACCCTTTTTTATACACTAAGGTACGTTCCAATGAGCTATGGTGTGTGACGGACTGTCAAATGGATTTCCCGTTGTAGATTCCCCAGAGGGAAGGTGGAGCGAGGCTCACTTAAATACCCAAGCCTCTTAGGCTCTTATCGCTTGGTGTCAGGAATAAACAACGAGTCCTCCAAATTAGTCCATCACAATAGGCTACGAGTAGATGGCTATCTAGGTGCCTTCACAGCTTTTCCTTCTAGAAAGGTAGTGAGTAAAGGAAGACACCAAACCATTACCTAGCCTCAGAATGCCTTTGATTAAACCCTCATTTCATCCACTATAGACACGGTCAATTAGAACATAAATCCAAACATTACAAGACAATATTTCGGGGCCGATTCTCTATCCCCAGTGGAGTCGTCAGACTGTGGGACACAGAGACTGGACGACGCATGTTGTCCCGGGCTCGCGGCCCGGTCGGGAGTACGGAGTAGCCACAGGGGACTAAACCGGAGAATAATGGAGTCGTCACCCGGTATGAACCGGGAAAATGAGATTTAAGGCCGCACTCACCCCTCGCAAGGGAAGACCTCAAACCGTTGGGTTCAGAATAGTCCCTTACTTATGCCACTTGTAATGAAAGGATTTATGTAATAATTTAATCAGGCTTAAGTAGCACTTATTTCCAAGAGTATCATACTTCTAAATTCACATGTACAAAATAAAAATTACACCTAAGTTTACATATATTTCACATCTAAGATTGCATGCTTGAAATTACATCAAAGGAGCGACAAACATACAACTTCACTGGCATATTATATTCAAGAAAACACCAGCACGCATACTATCCACACGAGCACACATATGAGCACTTTCTCAAGTGGTACATGGAATTGTATCCCAAGTACAGACCGTACTACCGTCCATTCGGAATCGGCTACGGAATTTATGTCTGGGTTTCCATCCGATATACCACAAGAAATAATACTCAAATGTTATCATGACATAGGCATATGAATTGTAATACATTAAACACATTGTATTCATACATGTGGGGATAGCTACTAGGAAAACTATGTATGAGATCTGATGAAAATGACTCAGTTCAGTGGGTGCGTGTTCGCGTAGCGTTTGAAAACGCGTTCGAACGGTAAACAGAAGGTTCGCGTTCGTATAGCGTTCGAGAACGCGTTCGAACGGAACCAGACCTGATGCATGATAAGATTATGAAGGTGCGTGTGTGTTCGTGTAGCGTTTGAGAACGCGTTCGAACAGTAAACAGAAGGTTCGCGTTCGTATAGCGTTCGAGAACGCGTTCGAACGGAACCAGACCTGATGCGTGATGAGACTAAGGAAGTGCGTGTGCGTTCGCGTAGCATTCGAGAACGTGTTCGAACGGTAAACAGAAGGTTCGCGTTCGTGTAGCGTTCGAGAACGCGTTCGAACGGAACCAGACCTGATGCATGCAACACAAAGAATAAAGACAACAATGTCAAGCTCAGTATGTCCGATCAAACGTATCTTACATTCAACCGAACACACATCAACCGGCGCGGAAAAACATCATGGTAAAGGGCTTTAACTCATCCCCATAGGGGATCTTACATTGCACTTACTAAGCCCATGCGCTCGATGGAATCATGCAAACAAAGAATTAAAAAAAATGATAATATCAGACTTAGTATGCCCAATTGACCGTATCTTGCATTCAATCGAACACACATCAACCGGCACGGCAAAGCATCGTGGTAAATGGCTTTAACCCCTCCTCATAGGGGATCTTTCATTGCACTTACTAAGCCCATGCGCTCGATTGAATTATGCATACAAATAATTAAAAGCAATAATATCAAACGTAGTATGCCCGATTGAACGTATCTTGCATTCAACCGAACACACATCAACCGGCGCGGCGAAGCATCGTGGTAAAGGGCTTTAACCCCTCCCCATAGGGGATCTTTCATTCCACTTACTAAGCCCATGCGCTCGATTGAATCATACATAAATAAGCAACATGCAGAATTCGAGTGATGAAAAATAAATAAATAAATCAAAGCAACATGAAACAAAAGAAGGTGCCGTTTACTCAAGCGGTACGTGGAGTTGTATCCCAAGTACAGACCGCACTACCGTCCATTCGGATTCGGCTACGGAATTTACGTCTGGGTTTCCATCCTATATGCCACAAGAGACGACAATCTTTCATTCACCCAATACCCACAACACGCATCATGCACACACAAGATTCAACAAATAATTAAAATACAGTCAAAATAAATAGAAAAAATCGAATAAAGATGAGTGTGGAAAGTACCCTCAGGTCTAACCTTTTAAGTCGTCTTTGGACTTGCGTTTCGCGGAGATCGGAAGGGGTAAAAGCTCCTTATTCTTCCGGTTCACTGGTTCAGCGTCTTAGCTAACTGTTTTGCTGCTTTGTTCGCCGTCTGGTCTCCGTTTTGCTGCTGTTTCTTCTGTATCTTCTGCTCATTGTTCATGTCACTGTCTTAACGTTTCAACGAACTGTTTCGAGTATTTTTTCGTGGTTTTTTAGTGTAGTTTTGTGTGGTTATTTCAAGGGTTATAAGTGCAGTTTATGTTACTGTTTTAAGGGATTTTAGGGACTGTTTTGGGAGTGTTTTGGGCTGCTGTTCAGGTGTGTTTCAAGGGCTGTTTGGGGTGTGTTTGGGCTGCTGTTTGGAGGTATATTTTCGGTGATGGAGGGCTGCTGTATGGGATAGGGTTAGGGTTTAGAGAAGGGCTAGGGTTTCACCTTGTCTCACATGGAAGGGATTTTGGCATTAAAGAGAGATATGATTTGGTGTTTGACAAGGAAAGCAAGGGATTTGATGGGGGACAAAATTTGTTTAGATTAGGAAGTCAATATCTTTAATTCATTATGATTGATTTTAATTAGGCATGATATTTGTTAAGTTTGGTATATGATATATTTGATTTATCTTTATTAGGCATGCAATTTCTTTAATTTGTGTAAGTATTTTTATTATCTTGGTAGGTGATTATTTTGTTTCATTTAATTGGTAAATGGTTTAATTATTTTATTTAATATTTAATTTAATTTCCCATGTGTTTTAAATGTGTTTTATTAATTGGGATGTGTTTTATGGGCTTTGGGGGGCTAATTGGGCTGGGGTGCGAGGCTAGCAGCAAAACCAGAAACACCGACGCCGTTTGAACGCCCATTCGAACGCTACACGAACGTCCGCAATCTACCTGACGTTCGAACGAAGTAACGAACGCAGCACTAACGAAGACAGTGAACTTGTGAAATGAACTTGATGACGTACTCATTCCGAATTTTCCCTTCCGACGTCCGTTTCCCGCGGCTTCCGTGACTTAAAAGGTAGTGCCTCCAACTGAGACTCATCATCGGGTTTCACATGCAAAAATGCAATTCCTACAGTGAATAATATAATTAATGTTATTGATGGTCAGTAATATGATCGAGGTAACTAAAGTGACTGAAGATAAACAATATGACTGAGACATACATAACACAACTTTCAGTTACCAATGTGACTGAGGTAAAAATGTGACTCTGATGGAGATCAATGTGAAGTATGTGCGATTAATAACTACTTTAGGGTTAATTTTTGTTGGACAATTATGACCCATAGCGTCACTATTTGTAAAAGACATTGTGGTTTTTATAAAAATTAACTATGTGACAATGGAAATTGCATTTTATCATTTTGTAATTAGATTACTTATATATATAAATGATAAAAGTCCTTATGATTAGTTCCGGATTATAAGATATGAGACAATATCAATCCATAAGGTTTAATCATTAAATATCCCTAGTCGTAGTATTATCGAGACTGGACATCGATAATGCAGAATAGACTAGTATTGCACTTGTGCGTGTTATGGAAGCGTAACAACATAGTTCTCATATATTTAAGTATTGGATACTTATGCAAGTGTGATAGGAGGTTGTGTTTACCGATGGTATGGAAACATCTTCGCTCTGGATAGACCCCGCAGAATCTCATTGGTAGTATGACTATGTGTCTATGGGAATCCGCTTCAGTGTAGGTGTATTTGGTCTTAACCTGAGACTTGCATCGCTAGTACTTGCGACAATCAATACGCTTTGGTTTTGGTCGTCCGGGACTTTAACATGTTTTATGTACGCCTCTTCTGGATTTATTGAGAATCGTAGTGTATTGGGTGTGATGTCAAGACGGAAGTATCACTTCAGTCATATGGAGATGATGATCACGCAGGGATACATAACCGGTTCTCTATTATATTGCAACTATCGGGATAATATGACAAGGTCATGATTATCCGATTATAGAGACTAGTTGTTTGTGATCTGATATATGCTTCGTACGGGGCAGACACTATTCCATCCCCAGGCCTTGCATGTGACATCTGATACATGATCGCAATACGCAATACTACGTCTACTACGACAGGCAAAGATTATATATTCCTTAAAGAATACTTCGGGAGAATTAGGTAGGCACGACGCTTTGCTAGAAGCCAACTATGTCTCGTAAATCGGTAAGAATGTGGTACCGGGTACGCACGTGTTCGGATAGTCCGACGACCTGATTTACTACCAACATATCCAGGGATCTCATGGGTCGCTTCCCGAAGATTCACCGATGACGTATGACTCGAGAAAAATTTATCTGGGATTAATTACGGCAATAATTTATCTGGGATAAAATTATATTAGAAGAGAGAGAACGATTAATTGGAATTAATCAATAAAATAATATATTCGATATATTAAATGAAATTAGATTTCGACGCGAAATTAAAATTGAATTTTAATTCGGGCGAATGAATTAATTTAGAGTTAATTCGCGAGCGACTTTCGTAATAATTTTGCGAGACACTATTATTTAATTACGTTGCAACGAAAAATTCGTTAATTCGGAATTATCGAACTCGAGCCGGGAATGTGTTTGCGGGCCCACTCGGATTTTGAATTAAAGTGGGGCCCACAAGTCACATCACAAGTCACATCATTAGTCACCTTTTGTGATGGAAATCACATCAACATTGAATGATGTGACACAAGTCACTTTTGGTGATGGAGGTGGTTGAGAGCATTAATTGCAATTTTGGCTCTCAACACTTTTTTGTTTTTGGTTTTGAATAAACCATTTACAACTTTTGGTATTTGACTTAGTAATTGTTTTGAAACAAAAACACAAGTCATTCCTCTCTTTCTTCTCTCCACCATTCACGCCCAAAGCACTTTTTCTTCTTCCTCTTTGCTTGGCCGAGAGTTATAAGAAGGAAAAGGAAATTTTGTAGCAATTTTTTTTCTAAGCTATCACTTAAAATGAATCATACAAAGGTGATAGGGAAACCATCTTTTGAGTTTGGAATCCTTCTCAAGCTTGGAGCTCATCAACTTCATTCTTACATAAGGAAAGCTTGGAGACTTTCTAAGGAGCAAAATTTTTTGTTCTCTACACATCCTCTCTCCCGATCTTTGTAAGTATTATTCTGCTATACTTTTCTTTTGTATTCACATTATTTCATGCTTTAAATGTTATTGGGATGATCTTAGAGACCAACAATTTTGACATTATGTAAATCTCAATTTAACTGTTTTTTTAAAAAGAAAGTTATAGGTAAGTATGTTAAGTATATGTATATTTTTACAGATTGTGATTTAGAGTCCGGATGAAGGAGATATGCTTGTTTGAAAATGAATAATTTGAAATCATTATTCTTTTATAAATATAAGAGTAAATTTTTATCTTTTTTTGTCAAAACATATGGACAATAGGTTTTATTCTATAACTTATGATTTGTAAGTTGAAAAAAATGTAATATTTTTAAAGAAATAATTTATATTTCACGAGATATTTAAGTTTTAAATAAAATGTTTCAAATTTTTTTTTTTTGAGAAAATGTTTTTTTTTTTGTTAATTTATTGTCCATTTTAGTAATTTTATACCTACAAGATTAAATGTAAAATTTTAAGTCTGACTTGGCTAAAAAGGAAAGCTTCTATTCTAAATTGCATTTTTTAGTAAAAGCCTCAAAATTAAATAATATAAAATTTTATATGGGAAAATAGGGAGGGGATGAGGATTGCACCTAATCTTTGTCCCTTCATTGACTAAAAAATTGGTATTAAAAGATTATCATATCCATGTCGAATTTAAATTTTTGAATTTTTCATCTTCAATCTCGGACCCATCTCTTTAGAGATTTCTGTTATCCCTACTAATATCAATGATTTTGCTACAATATGAAATGAAATTATTATATTTTTATTTAAAATTTAAATTATTTTTATGAATTTCTTAAATTAAATCAACTCGTTAAACCTTATACGAGCGAACCTTAGGATAAATTTTTCAATGAGCTCGGGTTGGGTTAGAAAATTTCTAACCTACCTTTGATTGGATTGGGGTTGGGTTGAGCTCCAACATTCACAACCCGACCCGTAACCATTGATCGAAATTATCGTCACCATTCCATCATCATGCAGGCACCTCCGTCATGGCTTTACTCCTCTCCCAAGGTCATCTGAACTTTAAAAAATTGAGCCTAGTCAATAATGAGGTTAAAATAATATGATACGAGTGCCACAGTGTTCAAAATATGTATATAATGGATTTAAAATATGGTGGCGGTATCCAACTTTTGTTTTGACTTGGAGAAGTTTCCTTTGCTCTGAAGAAATTCTAACCGTCAGAAATGACCTAATTATACATGCCTATATATAATCTTTTTCGGTGGCATTTTTTTTGAAGCCGTTGGAAATTAATGGAAGCATCTGAAGGAGGCAATAAGAACATGGAGAAGGGGAAATCAGGGGTTCGATATAGGGGAATCAGGAGGAGGCCTTGGGGTAAATTTGCAGCTGAAATACGTGACCCAACGAGGAATGGGACACGCTTGTGGCTTGGCACTTTTAGCACTGCTGAAGAGGCTGCTCGGGCTTATGACAGAGCTGCTTTTGCTTTCAGGGGTCATTTAGCCATTCTTAATTTTCCAAATGAGCATCAGTTTCATTGCCCAAGCAGCAGCAGCAGCAGCAGCAGCTCTTTGCCATCATTGCCATCTTCATTTGCTTATGATGCTGGTGGTGGCAATGGCAATGGCTCTGTTTCTTCAACAGGGAAAGAAAGTGAAGTCATTGAGTTTGAATATTTTGACAATACATTGTTGGAGGAGCTTCTTGAACCAAATAATCAAGACTGGAAAGGTAAAAGCAACTAATTAAGTTGTGGAAGGGCAATCTTGGATTTGTGCTTTTCTTTAATTTGTATGTGAAATATTTTATTCTTTCCATATTCTCTTTTCTTGAATTTCATTCTGGTTGTTGATTAAATTAAAGTATCAGGTGGTGATTCTTTGAATTGAAACTACTACATTCATCAAAGGATCAAGATCTGAATTCATGTGTTTCACTCAAATTTCACAAAAAAAAAAAAAAAAAAATACCTATCCCGTGAATAAAGTTCCTGCTATAAATAAGATTTAGTGAATATCATGATGTAATTGAGGTCCTATTGAGTTTCTCACCAACCCAAAAAGTTTCACTCATTAATTGGATATGCTAAAAAAAGAACTTTATTCATGATGTTACTGTTCCCACAGGAATGGCTTCTGATAGAGCTATGCCAAATTGACCAGCAAGACAAATTCCTTGAAAGCTATGTGTCTAATATAAAGTCCCAACAAATTTAGTAAAGTAAATAAATAAAGAAACCATAATTGACAAAATACAAGGGCTGTAGGCCTCTAGCTGACTCATCAAGAACTCACATCACATGCCACCTAAAAAAAGATTCAAGAATATACCAGAATCAATCTTTGTTACACATGAAGAAAAATTCAATTAAGCTTTTAATCAATCATTCTTGTTCTTGTTATTGTCTTCAAAATTAAGCAGATCCTCCAACAACTGGTCATCATAGCACTCAATTTCAAATACTTCTTTCCCACCTTCATTAGTACCACCACTTTCAACTTTCTGAAACGCAGAAAAAGAAGAAGATGAAGACAAAGATGGCGACGAAGACGAAGAAGAAGAAGAACTGACCCCAGATGAAAAATGTTCATCAGGGAAGTTTAAAATGGCCAAGGAACCCCTCATTGCAAACGCAGCTCTATCATAAGCACGTGCTGCCTCTTCAGCTGTCTTGAAAGTTCCAAGCCAGAGTCTTGGAGCTCCATACCTTGTTGAGTCACGAATCTCGGCTGCAAATTTTCCCCATGGCCGCCTCCTTACTCCTCTGTAACGCACGCTTGCTTCTTCCTCTTCTTTGTCTTTCCCTTTATTGACATTTTCCATAATGAAACTAGCTGTGAGAAAACTTCACATCACTCTTTGACATTTATATACAGAGTGGAAATATATTCTTTAATTTGGTGACAATGGACTTGAGAAATTTTCAATCTGGTAATAGAAAATTTTGTCATCTGGGTGACGATGGATTTGTTGCATCATCATGTTAACTACATAGATTCGATGGATTGTTTTCAAATCTAATTAATAAAGATAAATCAAATTATTATAATTTGAGGCTTGTGGTGATGAGATCATGTGACTGCGTAAGCGATTAGTTCATCATGTATACGATATTAATTAAGTGTTGTTTGTTAATTGCAAATGGAAACTACAAGGTGAAAAAAAATTATAAAGCCACGAGGTTGAACCGACGAGTCCAAGAAATGATAAATTATAATTAAGCTCGTATTATATTTAATAAAGGGTGGGGTAATGTGGCTTTACTTTTGTGTTCCTTGAATTTGATTATCGTGTGAGGTGACGTCATACGGCTTACGCTTCTGAATTGAATCATCATTGTTGTGCGTTCAATCTCTTATGTCATCAGTTGATGATGAATTGATGATGACGCTATCGAAATCTTAAGTTTGATCCTCGAGTGCTTGTTATGTTTGTTGGTACTTCACAACTTTTAATTACTGGGTGAAGAGCTTTCATCGTCTTATTAATTTGAGATATTACAAAAGATTTTCCGACGGTTGATTCAGCTTATTTGATGAAAAATGTGTCATAGAAAAGAAAAGTTTCATGCTTTTTTCGTCCGCATTTGTTTCTATTTATAAGCATTTATTTGATGGGATGAGAGCTATTCTTTCTCCTGATCTCATATGTCCATTTTCATTAGATCAGTCATCAACTTTCACTAATATACCTCATGTCTTTTCAGTTGAGCATGTGATCTCCGAACTAATTAGGGGGTTGATAAGTGTGGTTTATACCCACTTATTCTTGCATTCTTAGCTTACTATTTTGTTAGATTTCATATAATTTAATGTATTTTATAGTTTATATTATATTTTATTAGTAGGAAGCATTGATACATGGATCTTGGGGGTACTTATATGTGTTTTGGGACCATACTGACGCATCGAAAGCACGCGGGAAAAATAGAAACGCGGAAAACACACAAACCTGGAACCTGCCACGCGTCGCGACACATACATTAGTTTGTCCACAACTCAACGAGGAGGCTAATACACAGCACAAAACACAAAAACACATATTTTTAGAAATCCAATGAGGAGGATTGAAGAGCGACAAGAGGAGACGGAGGAGGTGACGTCCGAAGACGAAGAGAATCAATTCGGGTTAAATCTTCTAGTTTCTTTCTTAGAACTCTAATGATTTCCATTAGATTCCTGACTTGTTTATCATTGTTTTATCTATTGTCATGAACTACTCCTTAATTCTAGAGGAGGATGATGTAATTGATGCTTGAACCTATGTGTTGTTTTCCTATTTTGATTATTATAAAGTTTGATTTAAGTTTATTTATATTCTTTTGAGTTTAATGCTTTTTGGTTGCTGGCCACAATTAAGATGATGAATGTTTAGAATCTATCACTCGAGAGAGGGAATTTTGAATAGATCTAGAGAATATAACTTAGGAGTTTTATAGAGTTCGAGAGAATATATAAGTTCATTTGAAGTCGTTAATATAGAATCACAAAGCGTAATGAGTTGTTAACTACTGGATTTTTATAGAGATATCGAAGTCTGTAGTTGATGATATTTTCACTGATGCTCGAGAGATGGAGTGGATAATTTCGGAGTCTTGACTTATAAACAATTTAACTGAACAAGGATTAATTGGCATGATAAATATATAGGGGATAGCTAGGTGAAATCAAACTCTAGAATCTCTATCGTATTAGTTCCTCCTATCTAATTAATTCATATTTGATTTATTTAATTAAATCTTTGTTAATTATCGTCTAAATAAAGTTAGGATTATCAATTGTAGTATTTAGTGCAAGTTAACGCAATCCATGTGGGTTCGACATACTAAACTCATCTTTACTAAAACTTGACACCGTACACTTGCGGTACGATATAAAATATCACAACAAGTTTTTGGCGACCGTAAGATTTTGGCGCCGTTGCCGGAGATTGTTTGTTTAATTCATATTAATACTACTACAAAGTAATCTTAGCTTTAATTTATATTTTTATCTTTTATTTTTAGTTTATATTATTTTATTTAGTTTATTGATTTTTTTTCTTTCAGTGCTTCAGTGAATGCGAAAATCCACAAGTCTCGACTCGCTCCTGTTTGATCTTGAAATAGAAAGAACATCGAGGAGACTAAGGAAAGAAAGAAAAATTGAATAAGATGCAATGGCAGCTGAAAATAGAGAGATCAACCCACGACAGTTGGCAATCAGAGATCACTTCGAGCCGATCATTGATGATACTTATTCTGGGATTGCCCATCAACCAATCAACGCCAACAATTTTGAGCTAAAACCCGCATTGATCAACATGGTACAAAGAAATCAGTTTGGGGGTTTAGCTGTAGAGGATCCCAACTTGCACTTAAGGATGTTTCTGGAGATCACATATACCATAAAGATAAATGGCATAAGTAAAGAGGCTATCAGGCTACGCTTATTCTCATTCTCTTTACGGGATAAAGCGTGGGATTGGCTGCAATCAATACAGACGGGGAGTATCATGACATGGCAGGATATGGTCACAAAATTTCTTGAGAGGTTCTTTCCACCAGCTAAATCAGCTCAACTGAGGGTAGAAATTAGTATATTTAAGCAACTGGAGACTGAGACTCTATATGAAGCATGAGAGCGCTTTAAGGATCTACTACGAAGATGACCACAACACGATTATGTAGATTGGGTCCAGATTTAGTTGTTCTATAATGGGCTGAATGGTTCGAATAGGACTGTGTTTGATGCAGCAGCTGGAGGAGCTCTATTCAAGAAATCAGTTGAGGACGCCTACAATCTGTTAGAAGAAATGGCCATTAACCATTTTCAATGGCCAAGTGAACGCGCTACGGTGACCAAAGTTGCTGGAATATATGAAGTGGACCCTCTTGTGGCACTTACAACTCAGATTTCCACCTTATCTACTCAAGTAACAGCTCTAACAAATCCACGAGTACCATCTATTAAATCAGCGGTGGCTATAAATATGCGGTTATTGGAAGGAAAGTCTAACTTTGAGCAAGTCCAATATGTGAACAATCGGAACTTCAACAGCTATAGTGGCAATTATGTGCCTAAAATTGAGTAGAAATCCTCCTTGGAAAATTTCATGAGCACATTTGTTGCTAATACTTCAGCGAGGTTTGAGAAGAATAAGTCAAGGCTAGGTAATATTGAGACACACATGGAAAATATCAGGGCAACAATGAAGTCCTTAGAAACACAGATTGGGCAGATTACGTCTTCCATGACCAAGCAGCAGTAAGGGGTACTTGGATAAACTGCCACAACCGCCAAGCTATCATTTTCATGTCAAAGCAGCTAGTGGATACAAAAAAAGAAGCTACAATGACCACCATTTGGGTGGTTGCGTCTAGTTGAAGACGTTAAACTTAGCGCTAGAGGTGAGGCAACCCTTGTATTTATTTTATTAGTATATTCTTTATCTTTATTTTATTTTTAATTTTATTGTGTGCTAATTGTTTATTTATTTGTTTTGCATGCTATTTATGAAGGTATCACGAGACACACAAAGCCCGCGCAACCAAATTCTGACCAGCAAGAGCCTGATAAACTCCATGCACTGTAGTGTTGTTCCTTACTTTTGTTTTGCTATTTTTTATCTTACATTGAGGAAAATAAAAATTTTAAGTTTGAGGGTGTGTGCATGTAGTGATAGTTCCTGCTAAGTTTTAAAAAAAATTGTTATTTCTTCCTTGTTAGTAAAGCATAAGTCTAATGATAAATTTGTTTGCGTTAAATGAAATTTTAGAAACGATAAGTCTCAATTGATTTTTATCTGATGCCTTGAGTAGGTGATCTAGGTTAGACTCGTAAGCACATAATAATAGGTTTTTAGCAGTAAGATCCTATGTAGTTAGAAAAATGATTAGTTGAAGAAATTGTTTGCCGATAATGACCGTTTGCTAAGATATCTATCTCAATATATTAATATTATGATGTATGGTATGATAAGAAAAAGAAACCACTTATAACCGATAAACGTGAAGCTACCCATGGGCGAGTGTTAGGACCACCATGAGGAGAAATGCTACCTTAAAAGGTAGGTGTGTTTGAAAAAAAATGAAAAAAAAAAGCAGAAAAAGAAGAAAATAAAATCATACCATACGAAGCAAAGAAAGGCAAATGCAAAATAAATTTGAGATATCTAGGTTGGTTTGACTTATCGGATCTCAATTTTTGAAACGAAATCATTGAGTTGGCTTACTTTGGAGTCGAGCAGTGAATAAACCTTTACACACACACACACACCAGTGAGTCTGGCTTATAGTTCGTCCACAACTCAATGAGGAGACTAATACACAACATAAAACACAAAAAAAACATATTTTTAGAAATCCAATGAGGAGGATTGAAGAACGACAAGAGGAGACGAAGGCGGTGACGTCCGAAGACGAAGAGATTCAATTCTGGTTAAATCTTCTAGTTTCTTTCTTAGAACTCTACTGATTTCCATTAGATTCATGACTTGGTTATCATTGTTTTATCTATTGTCATGAACTACTCCTTAATTCTCGAGGAAGATGATGTAATTGATGCTTGAACCTATGTGTTGTTTTCCTATTTTGATTATTCTAAAGTTTGATTTAAGTTTATTTATATTCTTTTAAATTTAATGCTTCTTGGTTGCTGGCCACAATTAAGATGATGAATGTTTAGAATTTATCACTCGAGAGAGGGGATTTTGAATAGATCTAGAGAATATAACTTAGGAGTTTTATAGAGTTCGAGAGAATATATAAGTTCCTTTGAAGTCGTTAATATAGAATCACAAAGCGTAATGAGTTGTTAACTACTAGATTTTTATAGAGATATCGAAGTCTGTAGTTGATGATATTTTCACTGATGCTCGAGAGAGAGAGAGTGGATAATTTCGGAGTCTTGACTTATAAACAATTTAACTGAACAATGATTAATTGGCATGACAAATACATAGGGGATAGATAGGTGAAATCGGACTTTAGAATCTCTATCGTATTAGTTCCTCCTATCTAATTAATTCATATTTTATTTATTTAATTAAATCTTTGTTAATTATCGTCTAAATAAAGTTAGGATTATCAATTGTAGTATTTAGTGCAAGTTAACGCAATCCCTGTGGGTTCGACACTCTAAACTTATCTTTACTAAAACTTGACACCGTACACTTGCGGTATAATATAAAATATCACAACAGGTGCTAACCATCGGCCACTATTATGTACCCAATAATAGACCTGGCCGGCATTCGGAACCGAACCGGACGGTTCCCGATTCCCGATTCCATGAGTGTAGAATCGGAACCGGAATCGAACTGTTCGTTTCCGGTTCCGGTTCCATTCAGTTTTTTTTTAAATAAAAAATTGAGATTGAAAAAGTAATTTAATTTAAAATTATGAATTTGAATTTATATAATAAACTTACAGTGTGAACACAAACTTGGGCGACACATGCTGTTCTAGGCTTGCGGCCTAGTCGGGAGTACGGAGTAGCCACGGGGGACTAAACCAGAGAATAATAGAGTCGCCACCCGGTGTGAACCGGGAAAATGAGATTTAAGGCCACACTCACCCCTCGCAAGGGAAGACCTCAAACCGTTGGGTTCGGAATGGTCCCTTATTTATGTCACTTGTAATGAAAGGATTTGTGTAATAATTTAATCAAGCTTAAATAACACTTATTTCCGAGAGTATCATGCTTCTAAATTCATATGCGCAAAAATAAAACTTACACCTAACTTTGCATATATTTCACATCTAAGATTGCATGCTTGAAAATACGTCAAAGTAGCAACGAACATACAACTTCATTGGCATATTGTATTCATGGAAACACAAACACACACTAACCACGCAAGCACACATAAAAGCGAATCAAATAATGGCGAACATGTGATTTCATAGACATATCATACTTATATGTGCGTAAGCATAAACAAATAGCCATTACATGTCCATGCGTAAATAAAAGAGTCAACTAAGTACATAATGCAAAAAGACACTTAAGGATGCAATTAGGCATTAAAGTAAGCATGCTATGACGTGGTGCAAAAGAAGATAACTAATATGGACACAAACACACATGTGAGCACTTTTCCAAGTGGTACGTGAAATTGTATCCCAAGTACAGACCACACTACCGTCCATTCGGAATCGGCTACAGAATTTATGTCTGGGTTTCCATCCGATATACCACAAGAAATAATACTCAAATGCTATCATGACATGGATATATGAATTGTAATACGTTAAGCCAAGATTAAGGTAGGTGATGCATCCAATATATGAAAGACGCGGCAAATATCGTGGTAAATGTAGCCTTTTAGGCTTTTCTTCCCCCAAATGGAGAACCTTTTTAGTCCAACACAATAAGCCCATGCGCTTTTCATTACAATGCGTACAACGACAAAGGTAACTATATGAAACTTCGTATACCCGATTGAACACATCTTACATTCAACCGAATATATATCAACCGGCGCGGTAAAGCATCGTGGTAAAGGATTTTAACCCCTCCAAATAGGGGACCTTTAATCCGACTTACTAAGCCCATGTGCTCGATTGCATCATGCATACAAAGAATAAAGACAATAATATCAAACTTAGTGTGCCCGATTGAACATATCTTACATTCAACCGAACACACATCAACCGGCGCGGCAAAGCATCGTGGTAAAGGGTTTTAACTCCTCCAAATAGGAGACCTTTAATCCGACTTACTAAGCCCATGCGCTCGATTGCATCATGCATACAAAGAATAAAGACAATAATATCAAACTTAGTATGCCCGATTAAACATATCTTACATTCAACTGAACACACATTAACCGGCGCGGCAAAGAATCGTGGTAAATGGTTTTAACCCCTCCAAATAGGGGACCTTTAATCTGACTTACTAAGCCCATGCGCTCGATCGCATCATGCATAAACAAGTAACATGCGGAATTTAAATGACGAATAATAAATAAATCAAAGCAACATAAAACAAAAGAAGGTGCCGTTTACTCAAGCGGTACGTGGAGTTGTATCCCGAGTACAGATCATACTACCGTCCATTCGGAATCGGCTATGAAATTTATGTCCGGGTTTCCATCCGATATATCGCGAGAGTTGACACATCTTTCATTTTATTCCAAAGCCACAACATACAATATTTCGTAATACATGCATATTTATCTACTCAAGGGCCACAACATGCATTTTAACATAATAATCATGCGAACAATACTCAATGAATAATAAAAATAAAACAGAAAATGAATGTGGAAAATACCCTCAGGTCTAACCTTTTTCGTCGATTTTCAGACTTGCGTTTAACGGAGATCGGAAGGGTTAAAGCTCCTTAACTTTCCCGGTTCACTGGTTTGCTTTTTCCCTCGCTGTTTCGCTGCTCAAGCCAGTGTTTTGACTTCGTTTTGCTGCTGTTTGTGATGTATTTTCTGCTCACTGTTCAGGCGTGTTAGTGGACTGTTTTGGCTCGATTTTGGAGGGCTGTTCGGGGCGATTTCTGGACTGTTTTACTGGGTAGTTTCTGGGTTAATTCAGGGTAATTTCGGGGCGGTTTCAGGGTCAAGTTTACTCTCGGTTAATAGGTTGTTTTACTTAGGGGTGAGCAACGGTTCCGGGTCTACCCGGAACCGGTTGGAACCGGACCGATTTTCCGGGTTTGGAACCGGAACCAGTTATAATCGGGTAGGTTCCGGTTCTAAATTGATGGAACCGATTTTATCCGGGTAGGTTCCGGTTCCAAAATGATCGGAACCGGAACCGGACCATGGAACCGGTTTTATGTTGTTGTTCCAAAAATCTTGAGAAAGGGGATACAAACAACTTATCAATCTGTTTATGCCAATGTCTATATCCACATTGAAATACTGTATGTATGATGAGATGCTAAAAATCTCTTCCAATTGTTTGCTGGTTGTGCTCAAATCGTTAAACATGGGTCCAAAGGCAGACATAATCCCTTCCAGTAACACTGAAATGAGAATATGCATTTATCAGAACCATTTCTAAGGAGTATCAGATCCACAAAATATAGCCCATTGCCACCCTCTCCCATCCTCTCTCTGCCCCAAGCAAAAGATAAAGAACTCCAGAACGGATCTTCTATGTTCCTATTCCAACAACCTGGAGACTGTATCTAGCCATGACTCCCACAAGATATAGTGTCTTTTTATTTGCCCACTTTTTTTAAGAAAGCTAATATATGAGTAGCATATCACTCATGAGAAATTGCATATTACATGAAATTTAATATTTTATATGCAAATATATTACTACTAAAACAAGATTAAAATAATAGCACTCGTATTGAATATAGTTTTCATTAAAATATTTTAAAATAGGGTAATTCGGAACCGGACCAGAACCGAATAATAGGGTACCCTGTTTATTGGTAGGTTCCGGTTCCATTAGTGCGGAACCGAATTTTTCGGGTAGGTTCGGTTCCATGCGGAACCGAAACCAAACCGGTTTGCTCACCCCTATTTACTTACCGTTTTAAGGAGTTTGAGGTGCGATAGAAGGGCAGTAGGGGATTGTGTGTTCGGTTTTGGGGCAGTACAGGAGGGCTTTAGGTGCGACTGGACGCGTGAATAGGGTGTTACGTGATGGTCTCAAAGTGGGTTCAACATGCAGTTCGGTGGTTGGACAATTATGACCCATAGCGTCACTATTTGTACAGATCACGGTGTTGTTGTACAAATTAACTATGTGACAAAGGAGATTGTACTCTCATCATTTGTGATTAGATCACCATAGATATATAAATGAAGAGAGGTCCCTATGATTAGTTCCTGGACTGAGAATGATATGAGACAGTATCAGTCCCCGAAGGTTTAATCATTAAATATCCCTAGCCGGAGTATTATCGAGACTGGACATCGATAATGCGGAATAGGCTAGTATTGCACTTGTGTGCGTTGTGAGGGCACAACGGCATAGTTCTCATATATATAAGTATCGGATACTTATGCAAGTGCGATAGGAGGTCGTGTTTCACCGATGGTACGGGAAACAGCTTCGCTCTGGATAGACCCCTCGGAATCCCATTGGTATTATGACTATGTGTCTATGGGAGGCCGAAATCAAGGTAGGTGTGTATAGTCTTAACCTGAGACTTACATCGCTAATACTTGCGATAATCGGTAGACTTTGGTCTTGGTGGTACAGGGCTTTAACCGGTTCTGCGTACACCACTTCTGGGTTTATCAGAGAGTCGTAGTGTTTGGGTGTGATGTCAAGACGGAAGTATCACTCCAGTCATAGTGGAGATGATGTCACGCAGGATACGGTATTAGTGCTCTTAAGTGCTGGCCGGCCATCGGGATATTATGACAAGGTCATGTATATCCGATTATAGAGACTAGTTACCAGACATCCGACATGTGCTTCGGACGGGGCAGACACTTATCCAGCCCCAGCCCTAGCACGTGACTATCCGATACTGGGCTGATATACACAATACTACGGTATACTACGCTTGATACAGATCTATATATTCCTGTAAGAATATTCTGGAGAATTGGGTAGGCATGGCGCTTTGCTAGAAGCCAACCTTGTCTTGTAAATCGGTATAAACGTAGTACGAGGTACTTACGTGTTCGGATAGTCCGACGACCGTATTTACTGCCAACATATCCGGAGATCTCATGGGTCGCTTCCGAAGATTCACCGATGACGTATAACTCGCACTTAATTAATCTGGGATTAATTAGAAGAGAGAGAAAATTAATCTGGGATTAATCAAGGAGATATTTTATCTGGGATAAAATATTAATTAAAGAGAGAGAACGATTAATTTGGAATTAATCGATAAAATAATATATTTGATATATTAAGAAATTGGATTTCGACGCGGAATTAAAATTAGATTTTAATTCGGGCGAACGAATTAATTTAGAATTAATTCGTTAGCGACGTGAATAGTGATTTCGCTAGGCGTAATCATTTAATTACGACGCGACGGAAAATTCGTTAATTTGGAATTAGCGAACCCGAGCCGGGATTATTTGCGAGCGCATTCGCATTTCGAATTCGAGTGCGGCACGCAAGTCAAATCGTGCGTCAAATCGCAAGTCACATCAAGCGTCAAATCAAATGTCACTTTGAGTGATGTGACATGTTGTCACTTGATTTGAGTGATTGATGTAGAAGTTGAAAAAGCAACTTTTGCTTTTACTTTTTGACTTTAGCATTTAATGGAAAGTAAAAGAATTGGTAAATGGTTTTTATTAATTTTAAAATTATAAAAACAAAACACATTTCTTTTTCTTTCTCTCTCTCCACTTTTCTTTTACGCATTTTATTCTCCCTCTCTTTTCTTCTTCCTCTTCTCACGGCTTCAAGCCGATTTCTTCACAAATTTCTGGTTGGACCGAATTTGAGAGAAGCAAGGAAGATGAAGAAGTGCTAGCACACCTTGGGTTATACATAGGTGATAGGGAAACGAATTTATGAGCTTGGAATTCCTTTTGAAGCTTGAAGCTTTGAGCTTCCATGGTGTTCATCAATGGCCGAATCATGGAGGAACCAAACCAGTCAAACCGAGCAGCCCACTGCCTTGGAGAGCTGTTGCGTGAGCTTGGAGGAGGCAAAACGCATCTTGTTCTTCGCATCAAAACCGTTCAATGTGAGTAATGTTTCCGCCTTATTCCTTTGTGTATTCATGCGAATTTTATGCTTGATTTCATGATCTTGGGACCTATATTAGAACTCAACAATGGTATCTTGAGCTATTATCAAGCATGAAAAAGTTAGGGTTAAAATTGGGTAAACTCGATTTAGGCATGATTTGGTTGAATTGTTTGATGAAGTATGCTTGAATGAGGTTGAATTGAAGTTGTGTATGATCAATTTCATGAAATTGGATTGGATTCAATTTTCCCTAAATTTTGGGCATGACAAATTGGGTAAAATCAATTGAAGCATGATTTGATTAAATTGATTGATTAAGTATGCTTAAATGTTGTTGAATTAATGATTGATTGGATCAATTTGAAGAAATTATGTTTGGAACAAATTTCCCCAATTTTTATGTTGGCATAAAGTGACAAATTGGGTAAACTTGATTTTGAGCATATTTTGTGAAATTGGATGAATGAGAATGCTTAAAGTATGTTTAATTTAAGATTGATTGGATCAATTTGTTGAAATTGTGTTTGGAACAAATTTCCCCAAATTGCTTATGTTGGCCGAAATTAAAGAACCCTAAATTTCTTGGTGATTTTGTTTGTTTGATCATTGGATGACTTAAAACAATTGGGTAATGTTGTTTTGAAGTTCAATTTGATTGAATTTTGATTTGGAACATTTTTCCCAAATTAAAGTGGCTTGGCCGAATTCAATTGAATTTGAAATTCATTGTGTTTTTTGATTTTAATTCATTGGATGAATTGAATTGATTTGGGAAATGATGATTGTGGATTCAATTGGATTGAAACCGAATCGGATTGGAAAAACCCCTAATTGCCGAGAACAAAAGCATGTAAATTGGTTTGATTTTAATAAATTGTGTTGGACACTATTTAATGTTAAAGTGCATGATTAAGTATGCTAATTGATGTTTTAGAAATATTAATTGGGTGGTTAATTGTGTATTACACTTAGGTTAATTAATTATGGAATTTAGAATTTTATAAGTTAATTAATTGGGCTTATTTTGGAAATTGGGCCTTAAGGTTGTGATTGGGCTTTTGGGCTTTGTTGTACAAAGTTGAGTTTAGGCAAATTTGGTTGGATCCAATTGGGCCTAAAACCGCATCCATAAAGTCCAATTATGACTTAATGGACCTTAATTATTTAATTGGGCCTAATGGGCCAAAATTGATTTGGGCTTATGGGGTAACTCCCGGATTGGATTTTGGTTGTTCGGTTTGACCCGAGTTGACCAAAAGTCCACGCCTTATAGAAATTAATTAAAAGCCCATTGGACTTTAATTAAATAAACATTAGATGTTAATCGGGCTTTGAGACCCGTTGCGATTAAATTTGGAATTTAAGTCGTAAAGGTTCGTTAATAAAAGTGTAATATTTAATTTGGAATTAAATAGTGAATTAGAATTAAATGCGTATTAAATTGGATTTAATTATGTAGTTTAATTTAATTCAAGAATTCGTACTTTGAGTACTTATTCGCAAAACGAGTTTGACTCACGCAAAAATCAAATCGTTGTTTGAACATTGGATGATCACTAATTATCAGATTAATTAATTGGATTAGATTGATTGATAACATGCTTGTATGAATACATGGTTGCGATGCATGAATAATGTATATCGGATGGATATTAGTCGGGTGGGACAATTTTGGAAATTGTAATAAATTTGATTTATTAATTGGACCTGCGTGTCCAGCCTTATCACCTCTATACTCTTTGTATTCTCTTCTCACCTATTCCCCTCAATGTAAATGAGGTTTCTTTAGAAGTGTAGTGTAACGGGTAGAAGTAAATACATGTGCTAGCTTTGGAGAGAGAAAATGAGAGATTTGATCTAGGATCAATGTAAAGTATCCATCCGCATATCATTATTATTTTATTTCATATGCGCTTTATTATGTGTTTAGAATGCATGTTTAAGGGTGTATGATGATGAGACCTTAATAAAGATAATAAATTGGTAGCCAATTGCACGCGAAAAACCCTCGCTCAATAACAAGTGTTATTCCTTCCATTGAGTGATTCTTACTCAAGATCCGAGATTGGCATTGGGTTGTTGGCCAAAGTCAAGCCCTTGTCCGTCGAAGATGTGTTTGAATCACGAGGCTTTGTTCCATATCGGTGTCTTGTCCAAGTTTTGGTTTGTTGGCCAAAGTCAAGACCACTTCTTGTCCATCGACATTGATTACGAAGCTTTCCATGGTCAATGGGTCACACTTGACTGGGATCACTAGGTTTGTTGTGCCAAAGCCAAGGCTTAGTTGATTCAGAGGAAAAAGGTTAGGTAATACATTGGATGTATTGGCATATATAAGATATATGTTTAGGATTTGGATATCCGCCTACTGGATCTAGGAATTGGATGGGATCCAATTGATCTTCGAGATCTACCTAGTTAATTATCATACAATTTGTTGGCCAAAGTCAAGATTGTGTGATATTTAACGGGATCCTAGCCCACTAGGAAACACGGTTTCCCGAGTACTCGACAGAGGGTTAGAGGCTCGCCGAAAAATAGTGGGAGGCAAGAATTGAATTTGCAATACTCGTTCAATTACTCGCCATACGCGCTCATTCAAATTATTTCGTCGATTAGATTAAATGTTAGTTGGACTAATATTTAAATTGTTGTTTTAATAAACAGTTGGACTGTATTATATTTGATTATATATAATTGGATTATATTAATCAATATATTTGAATTAATTAATTTCAGTTTACAGTTGATTTTATAGTTGGACTATAGTAATCAATGTAATTGAGGTTAATTAATTTAAATTATATTTGATTATATAGTTGGACTATTATAATCATTATAATAAATAGTACCACAAATCGTTGATTAAATAGTTGGACTATTAGAATCAAGATATAATTGAAAGATTGACATTTAAAACATAATCCTGGGGAAAATGTGTTTAAATGGTTTAATTTTCAAATTGGGAATAAAGTTTCAGGATGGTCCTGGAAATTAATAGGTTATTTTATTTGATAAAATAATATATTAAGCTGTAGCGCAAGGCGCACCTTAATTCGATATTCCAGAAACACGAGGCTTGGCCAAAGGCTTCTGGAATGTTGAAACAGGCAAAGGCAAAATCATTATAATCTTCTGGGAAGATAAAGGACATATCCTAAGAAGGAATAGAAGACGAGCAAGGCTCTGACTTCAAATATGATTGTCATAATTATGTTCACAACTAGTATTGAAATTGGATTTTAAATACTTAGTGTGGTACATAAAATATATTGATGTTCAGAATCTGTTTTGAACAGGATACTGACTTCAATAGAGATTTATCTGCGAATTGGAAACAGGACGAAAGTCGCTGTTTTAACCGTAGATACCTGAATTTAGGAACTACCTTCGGGTTAGTACGTAAATTAGGAAACTGTTATAATGTATCTAGTTTGACTAGAAACATTATCTCTATATCGCGTATAACCCGCTGCGGGTGTACCTTTATATTCTAGAACACTAAAGTGTTTCATTATATAAAGATGATATTGAGATAAACACATTAGATGTGAATAACAGGATTTATATTTTGAATATAAATAATATCTCAAATATATAACATGACAAATAAATAGCTCAAACTGATTTGATCAGTTAAGAAACTTAATTGTGGCATAGTTGTCAGGGACACTGATAAACAAGAATCGTATATCCGCACTTTTGAAGAGCGGATACCAGGACTGATTTGATTCCATTCAAATAAAGTCTACGAATCTAGTATTTGGGCAAAGTGCCTAAAACACTATTTACTTGGTAAAAGTGTAAATGCCACCGATCTGTTAGCCCTACTTCATAGTGAAGCAAGTGGGCCCATGTCTAGCTAGGCTAGATATGGATATGAATATTTCGTGACCTGTACGGATGTGGCATCGCGTATGGTTATGTGTTTCTTTTGAAACACAAATCGGAAACTTTTAGAGTTTCGACACGAAATAGACAAATAGATCGGCTAAAGTATTAAACCGTCATGGTAAGACTGTAATGGAAAATACTTAAGCAATAAGTTTCTAGTTTTTATGAAAGAGTATAGTATTCTTTCAAATAAGGACTCCTCCCGGAATACGTCAGTTTGACGGTGTGTCCGAACGGATTAACCGAATTTTGTTAGACATAATAAGGTTAATCACGAGTCGCTCTGAGCTACCATTTCCTTCAACGGATAAGCTTTAAACAGTGCAAGAACTTATTTTGAATAAGGTTCCATAATAATCTGTTTGACAGATATCATATTAGATATGAACGGGAAAGAAACCGGGTTTCTCATTCTTGATAATTTGGGTATGCTAGGCATATGTTTGGATGATACCAAAAAAAACCCAAATAGGATAAGTGCCAAATGTAGGTTATCCTAGGGATACCATAAGTATTGTACTTATACACCTCACAAGAAAACAATTAGATTGTTACTCACCATACGGTTTTCCTGAGAGGAATACCGATATGCAGTGGTAAGTGGGAGGATAGTATAACTCGATGGAAATCGGAGTAATACTGTTCAAGGCACTGAATCTTAATGGAACATGAATAGTTCATCCAGGATGAGACTATTACCATTAATCTTCGAATACACAAGAACCGCGTAGGTCGGACAGAGTCAGAAAACAACCTGGGGTGGGTTTCTGATCTAACCTCATAAAGATGTGAATCTTATTGAGGAATACCAACTGACTACGTATGAGGAAGTGATACAAGATATCAACTCCCTAATTATGGCAAAGTGCCATATAATCCGAAATGGATTCCATGTATATCAACCAGTTTGGATACTAGTTGATGTACCACAAGGCATTGTGCCTAATGGTACTTAAAAGTCTTCTAGGAAGACATACATGGATGGCAACATACCAGCGTATAAAGCTAGGCTTTTAACGGAAAGGTATCGTTATCAACATTGTGTTGATTACGATTCAACCTTTTACCTGTTGCCACGGTAAATCCATTTGGATAATGCAGGTTATTCGATCCATGATTGGATTGAAGCAAGCATTAGGTTCTTGGAATTATCGTTTTGATATAATCATAATGGTGTACGATTTAATTCAAAACGAAAATAATTCTTGTGTATATAAGGAGGTTAGTGGGAGCGCACTGACAGTGGCTGTCCTATAAAATAATGATAATACGTCATTTCTTGGAAATGATATTCCCATAAAATAAATATCGGCGAAAGCTTGGCTTTCGAAATACTCTCCTAGAAACCGTACATTGAAAAATGTACAAGACCTGGTGTATCATACGCTTTGAGCATATGGATTCACAAACAGGCCAATCCGAGTGATAGTCACTGGATTAATATTAAGAACATCCGTTAGTATCTTAGAGAACTAAGGATGTTGTCTTAGTCTATGGAGAAGGAGAACTTAAAGTGACTGGGGTCACTGTAGCAAGTTTCATATAACCGATAAAGACGACTAAAAGTCGCAAACGGTACTATACAGTTTGAATAACGGTACAGTGAGCTGGAAATCTTCCAAGCAAGATATGTTACCGAATAAACAACAAATGCGGGTTGTTGTTGCAGCTGAAGCAGCAATAGAAGTCATTTGGGTCGATATAAATCTAATAAGATTAGATATAGTTCTGTTAGCAGCTGAGCTAGGCGTCAGCACAGGCTAAAGAATTAATGGTCTCATCAACGATCCAGATACATACTTATATTCTCATCTGATTCGTTCGGATCATACATCGTGGCGATGTGATGATCGAATAAATCGCATCAAAATGATAATCATGCAAATCCGCTGACGAAAACATTTTCTCAGCAGTTTGAGCCAACCGTACATAGTTCGGGTGTTAGACACTCGAGTGACTGGCTATAGGCCAAGTGGGAGATTGTTGGACAATTATGACCCATAGCGTCACTATTTGTACAGATCACGGTGTTGTTGTACAAATTAACTATGTGACAAAGGAGATTGTACTCTCATCATTTGTGATTAGATTACCTTAGATATATAAATGAAGAGAGGTCCCTATGATTAGTTCCTGGATTGAGAATGATATGAGACAGTATCAGTCCCCGAAGGTTTAATCATTAAATATCCCTAGCCGGAGTATTATCGAGACTGGACATCGATAATGCGGAATAGGCTAGTATTGCACTTGTGTGCGTTGTGAGGGCACAACGGCATAGTTCTCATATATATAAGTATCAGATACTTATGCAAGTGCGATAGGAGGTCGTGTTTCACCGATGGTACGGGAAACAGCTTCGCTCTGGATAGACCCCTCGGAATCCCATTGGTATTATGACTATGTGTCTATGGGAGGCCGAAATCAAGGTAGGTGTGTATAGTCTTAACCTGAGACTTACATCGCTAATACTTGCGATAATCGTAGACTTTGGTCTTGGTGGTACAGGGCTTTAACCGGTTCTGCGTACACCACTTCTGGGTTTATCAGAGAGTCGTAGTGTATTGGGTGTGATGTCAAGACGGAAGTATCACTTCCAGTCATAGTGGAGATGATGTCACGCAGGATACGGTATTAGTGCTCTTAAGTGCTGGCCGGCCATCGGGATATTATGACAAGGTCATGTATATCCGATTATAGAGACTAGTTACCAGACATCCGACATGTGCTTCGGACGGGGCAGACACTTATCCAGCCCCAGCCCTAGCACGTGACTATCCGATACTGGGCTGATATACGCAATACTACGGTATACTACGCTTGATACAGATCTATATATTCCTGTAAGAATATTTCTGGAGAATTGGGTAGGCATGGCGCTTTGCTAGAAGCCAACCTTGTCTTGTAAATCGGTATAAACGTAGTACGAGGTACTTACGTGTTCGGATAGTCCGACGACCGTATTTACTGCCAACATATCCGGAGATCTCATGGGTCGCTTCCCGAAGATTCACCGATGACGTATAACTCGCACTTAATTAATCTGGGATTAATCAAGGAGATATTTTATCTGGGTTATAAAATATTAATTAAAGAGAGAGAACGATTAATTTGGAATTAATCGAAAATAATATATTTGATATATTATTAGAAATTGGATTTCGACGCGGAATTAAAATTGGATTTTAATTCGGGCGAACGAATTAATTTAGAATTAATTCGTTAGCGACGTGAATAGTGATTTCGCTAGGCGTAATCATTTAATTACGACGCAACGGAAAATTCATTAATTTGGAATTAGCGAACCCGAGCCCGGGATTATTTGCGAGCGCATTCGCATTTCGAATTCGAGTGCGGCACGCAAGTCAAATCGTGCGTCAAATCGCAAGTCACATCAAGCGTCAAATCAAATGTCACTTTGAGTGATGTGACATGTTGTCACTTGATTTGAGTGATTGATGTAGAAGTTGAAAAAGCAACTTTTGCTTTTACTTTTTGACTTTAGCTTTAATGGAAAGTAAAAGAATTGGTAAATGGTTTTTATTAATTTTAGAAATTATAAAAACAAAACACATTTCTTTTCTTTCTCTCTCTCCACTTTTCTTTTACGCATTCTATTCTCCCTCTCTTTTCTTCTTCCTCTTCTCACGGCTTCAGCCGATTTCTTCACCAAATTTCTGGTTGGACCGAATTTGAGAGAAGCAAGGAAGATGAAGAAGTGCTAGCACACCTTGGGTTATACATAGGTGATAGGGAAACGAATTTATGAGCTTGGAATTCCTTTTGATCCTTGAAGCTTGAGCTTCCATGGTGTTCATCAATGGCCATAATCAGGAGGAACCAAACCAGTCAAAACCGAGCAGCCCACTGCCTTGGAGAGCTATTGCCGTGAGCTTGGAGGGAGGCAAAACGCATCTTGTTCTTCGCATCCAAAACCGTTCAATGTGAGTAAAGTTTCCGCCTTATTCCTTTGTGTATTCATGCGAATTTTATGCTTGATTTCATGATCTTGGGACCTATATTAGAACTCAACACGGTGATTATGTGGATGTGTGGCAGTGAGGGGGGCAAGTTAGGGTTCAGGTTTGACTTATTGTACGTGAAGCCATGAATGGTCTGGGTGCGTATGTTGTTGTGTGCTATCTATGGAGGGACGTGAGCTGGGCGTGAAGGCTAGCAGTCAGGCGTGAGGATGATTTGCGTAGGGGGCGTGAGGCAGTTGATGATGCGCTGAAGTTAGTGCGTTGGGGCTGTTTGACTATTGGCGAGAGGGCTGTGTACGTGAGAAGAAGCTGGGCAGTTATGAATGGCGAGTGTTTATGGAGTGTGTTTGCTAGTTAATCGGCTAAAGGGTTTGTGTGTGGACTGGTTGTGGTTTTTGTGTGTCTTGGTTTGTATTTTATTTTATGGTGTTGCCGTGTAGTTGAGAGGAATAGGGTTTTGTGATTTTTGTTTTCAAGTTGCCGTGAGTGAGTGTCCTCTTAGGGTTGCAAATTAGTGTGTGTTTTATAGTTGTCAATTAGGGTTTGCATGGATAAGGATTTGTAATATCTAATTAGTGTCACAAAAGGAAAATATATATTTGATTGGGGGACAAATTTTGGTGAATTAGGAAGGTTGAATATTTGATTGGCTTGGTTTAGGAATACAATTTGTTAGATTAGGAAGTCAATATTTTTAATTGGTTATGATTGATTTTAATTAGGCATAACATCTCCTTAATTTAGTATATAATATTTTAAGTTAGGAAGTTACAATATTTTAATTTGGTATAATTATTTTATGTCTTATTTAATTTGGTATATCAATTATTTAATATTTTATTTAGTTAATGTTTAATTTAATTAATATTTGATTTAATTTGGATGTAATTTAGGGGCTATGGGCGTGTGGGCCTATCTTGGTGGGCTAGGTGTTGTGTTGGTTTGGTGAGTGGGTTTGGGCCAAGATTAAAAGGTTCTGGGTTTTTTAGGCCAAATGTGCTTTAAAACGGAGGTCCAACGAGCGAGCTTGACGCTAAACAAGTGAATAAGGATCTAACGAAATATCGATTCCCTTTCGACGACCGTTTCCCGCAATATCCTTAACTAAAAAGGTAGTGCCTCCAACTAAGACTCATCATCGGGTTTCACATGCAAAAATGCAATGCCTACACTTAATAATTACATTAAATTACAAATAAAATTCTTATCTAAAAAAATTAAAAATAAAATTATTAAATTAAAGAGCTTGAACTTAAATTTTTAAAAACTTAAGTTGCCTATGTATCCTCTAGGGGTGTGAGGAATCAAATCTCACATAGTTCCATTATATTTTTAAGATATTTCCCCTTTGTAAATTTACAATTATTTAATTATCAATCATCATTATCAGTGCATATTGATCATTCAGCTCCTGTTCTACTTGCACTTGCAGATGCATTGTCGAACAAGTCTTCAAATTCATCAGGGGCATCTTCTTTTTCCCTCAAATTAGCTCGGGTTCAATCATCCACACATATTGTTTCTTATAGAGTGCTTGGATGTAATGAAGACCGTCTGACATCAAATATATTGCCTCCCATACTGAAGGCTTGCTCAACCGCAACGGTGGAAACATGTGCTGCCAATATCTCTTTAGCAATAATTGATAATACATGATATACATTTTGATGTCGGTTCCACCATTCATGGATTTGAAAATTTTTACTAACTA
Organism: Zanthoxylum bungeanum; assembly: GCA_019454045.1. Classification (NCBI taxonomy): domain Eukaryota; kingdom Viridiplantae; phylum Streptophyta; class Magnoliopsida; order Sapindales; family Rutaceae; genus Zanthoxylum; species Zanthoxylum bungeanum. Next base: position 175,171 of record SKCR01026391.1, on the reverse strand, counting down.
AACTTTCAGTTGAAAACTCGAAATTTGTAGATAAATAATTATTAATTCCGGGTTATTAGTCGTGTTATCCCTATGTTTTTTATTTCGTTATTTGAAATAATGAAAAATGACCCCTATTTATACAATTTTTGAAAATTTTTGTGATACCTAAAATGCCCCCAAAATTAGCCGTTTTATTAATGTTATTAGGGGTAATTTGGGAAATCCCCTAATTTTTTTTTGTTTACCGTTGGGGCAGAGAGCCCAACAACGACTAGTAGCCGTTTGGGTTGGAACCGCTGGAACCGTTTGGTTCCAGCAATCCAGCAGTTCCAACCGGTTCGGTTAGGGTCATAACCCTAACCGAACATGTCAAATACGGTTCCGGTTCAGAACCGGAACCTTAACCGGGTCTACCCAATAGTATCAAATATCCTTGGGTACAAATATGTTATTTTAACATTTGAATATGCAAGTTAAATCATTAAACATGAAACTAGTTTTATATTTCCAAAAGTTTCATGTTTATTGATAGTGTTTGCATATTTAATGATTTAAGTTGCATGTTCGATGATCAAAGTAGCATATTTATACCCTAAAATATTTGATACTCTTAAGTATTGTGCCCCTAACCATCACATGCTTTTTCATTCGTGAAATTTTTCTTTGATACCTTAAGTCCTTTACTTTTTTACCATTGTGATTTGTAAGGATACGTGGTGTCACGGGCCAACTTTTTCCTTAACAGAAAAAGGGCTCGTGCGGCACTTACCATGGTCACGTCCCGTGTAAGTCAGCCTACCTCCAGCCTCTACACCTAAATTCTCATTGTTGGGGAGGGAACAGACCCGTAATTTTATTGATTTATGAAAGTTCACAAGCTAACTCAACGCATACTCTAGCGGGCCCGTTCAACACCGGGACTCGGTACTCGAATAGCACAACCGGATATAAAATATGGCATTTTCCCGCCAACTCAATCTTGACAATACATCATTGTCCCAACGTTGTCTAAGGGCGAGAGGGTTCACGGCTAAAGCCCCAAGACCACCGAAGCCCCCTTGGCCCTTCCCAAGGTTCACCTAGGCTTCCCCCTCTAATGAGGTTTTAAAGACATTGCACATGTCTCACCAGTATACGCACCTAGCGCTTGAGTTGTCACACCCCCCTCTAAAATCTATCTTAAGAGGAGTTTTCAGGAACTCTTCCGGGCATTCAGTAAGCCACCATATAAGCGACTTTGGGTTAAAATCTCGTCCCTAAACGAGCTCGTCTTGATGGGTTTCCACAACACCCCCACTTTAGCGGAAAAGACCCAAATGTGGGCCTACTGCCAAAATCTCCCGACAAATCTCGGAATCCAACTCTGGGGCTGAATTTTTCCCAGTACAAGTGACCATAAGATTCACTTTGGAACTTGGTCCCACTCGATTCGACACCCCGGGTCGTTAGCTCCTTCACAATGCACCAAATTAGGCTAACGACTAGCGGCAAGCTAGCGTATCTCAAAATCTCCCGCCAAACTTCAGAACGGGACCCCACGGGTGAGAACTTCCCAGTACATCTACCCATAAGAGTTACTTAGGGCTTGGAGCAAGCTCAATCCGGCATTCCGAAATATAGGCTCCTTCACAACGCTGCACAACTAGGCGAGCTCCTAGCGGCAAGCGAGCACGTTTCTAAATCTCCAGGCAAACTTCCGAATAAGGCCTCACGGATGGAAACTCACCAGTACAAGGGTACATGAATGGTACATATAACCCTTAACGACCTTAAACTGATGTCCCGAAACATGAGCTCATTTGTAAAGTGACTGTACGTCCTAGTCTGAAACTAGGACCGTGACATTCTCCCCCACTTCATTCATCGTCGTCCTCGACGATGGCATAACTTGAGGGTTAGGATTGTAACACGTGGCATGGCGTAAGTCCTTTGAAAATAGGGTGTTTTTTAATATTGGCAATCACGGTTGATAGGCAAATTATAGAGACTATGGCGGCTCTTTTGTGAAACAATGATAAATGTTACCCAATGACATTTCCAAGACACAAATAAAATATAAAAAAATATATTTATATTTAGAATATGTTTTTAAATATGCCATTTATTATTGTTCTTTGTGAAATTCGTGGGAACGGTAAGTGAAAAGAACAATCGACAAATCAATGGTGTTTTAATTGCCTAAATAATGATTTAACGCCGATGGCAAATCATCTTGGTTCTAAACCTGTCTCCTTGGTCCCACATAGCCGGCAACTTTATATATTACTTTGGTTAAGGGTCAAAATCAAGATCTAGTGGACTTTTGATAATGGCTATATTGGTGGTGGTCCTGCCAAGCTATTTTGCTCTAGCCATATAGAGGGATTTCAAGAAAGTACAAAAGCTTAACCTACTCTTTAATTGTCAGGAAACCAACCAATCCAATTCCATTTCGAAAAGCATATTCAGTAAGAATCGCATCGCAATCAAATGAAGGCATCACAGACAAGACCTAACCCTAAAGCTACTGCAATATAATAGACAATGAGATAGTAGTAGTATAGTACTGATCTTCAGTGGAATATTTCGTAGGTAATAAATTATAAAAAATGATAAACTTATTCACATTTTTACTTAATTTTATTCTAATTCTCACACTGTAGTTACAGTAAATTACGATAGCTCATTGTAGCTACAGTGAGAGAGTTGAGATAAAATTCGGGAAAAATGTGAGTAAGTATATCATTGCCCATAAATTATTTATTATAAACAACATTTCAAATTTATACCATGGGATTGGACAATGATGCTTAATATGAGATCGATATAGGTGGGATTTTATAACCAATATTGCCGACAAGACAATGTTGGAAGAGCCGCTATTCAAATACATGATTCGTGAATTCACCCAATTGGATATTATGAGATGTCATGGATATTGGTTGTCAAGCGTAGTAGAATGTTAAGATCCCAAATCTCACATGAGTTTAAATAGAATAATATATATTGTAATTACCTACAAACACACACCAAATAAACATATCTATATCCAAGAGGAGGGGGGGGGTGAATTTGGTGATGACATAATATTACATAAATAAAAATTCTTGCCGATTTTACGCTACTAAGTTAGTAGCTCTACCAATTAAGCTTAGGTCAATTTTCTCATTCACAATATATCACATAAATATAAGTTTCTAATAAATATACAAATTCAAAATAAACTTGCGATAATATAAAGGAGTTTAGGGATAGAGAAATTGACAATGTGATTATACTGGTTCAACCAAATTTTTGCCTACGTCCACTCTTCTAAGCCACTCTTTAAGATTTCCACTAAGTTGAATCCATAATTTACGCCGAGTGTTTTGTGGCTCACTCGCAACCAAGAGTTTTGTCCCATAGTTTCACTCCAAATTTTTACAAAAGCGTTTTTCAATAGCCCACTCTTAAACATTTACAATGAGTTTTGTTTCTAGGCTCACTCACAACCATTACACACCCACTCAACAAGGGACCTCCGAACCATAAGTGTTTGAATATGGAAGTTTAAAGTACAACTTGGACACTCACAAATGATAAGAAGATGTAAGTATGAGTTGCTAACCCAAGTAATCTAACCTCACTACAAATGATATGAAGGTGTAGTGTGTGAGCTTGATTATGATAATGTATGATAATGAAGGTGTTGTTTAACTTTCTATTTTTACCTTAGAAGAAATTATATGAAGGTTGAAACAAATTAGATCTCAATTTATAGAGAAAGAGAAAGAGAAAGACAACTTCAACTTTCTATCTGAGACCGGTATATCTGTCTACCAATGTATAACAACTATATTACCGTTGAAGATTCAAATGCAATATCGGATTACTGACCGGTATGGAGGTCGGTATACCGGCTGGCTCACTGGTATGAGGATTGGTATGGACCGTCCCAATTTCAGTGGCTGTGCAAACCCCAACTGATCGGTATGAGAGATCGGTATGGATTAGCCCGGCTCCAAAGAGCATGTAAATCTGCCCAAGACAGAGTAGGGTCATCTGTATGCCGGCGTGAGAGACCGGTATGCTGATCCCAGTGTAGAAAATATAGGATACAAAAGTTGAAAGTATTTTGCACATAACCATAATGTATCTAAATGAATGTGCATATGAGTCATATGAACTTAGAGACTTAAATTATCAACCCAAATTACATAGAGAACCCTAAGGTAAGACCACACAAGATATTCTTCATTTAAGCTCTTGAGTCTTCACATCCATTGCTCTTCATCACTAATTACTTTGACATATTTTTATAATGTCCGCTAATACGTTTCGAAGACTTCTTGTGTTGCATAATCAAAATTCATCTTGAGAATATATCGCTAACAATCTCCCCCTTTTTAATGATGGAAATCTTTAAAACTTGTGAGCTTGGAGAGTATCAAATTTGTTGACGATTAAGCTCCCCCTCAACATTAGCGATTATGCTCCTCCTCAATATTAGCTCCCCTTCAACATGTGATTGTCTTCAATATATCTCTATAAAAAAATAAAAATTAGACAAACACAATAGTATAAATTTGCTCCCCTTTTAATACAAAGGTGATGGTATACAAGTTTTAATCTCATTCCTACGATTTCTCCCCCTTTCAAATTATAAAAAAGAATGGAGAAGGAAAAATTAAGCTCCATGAGATGCCAAAACAATATGTGCATAAAAACATAGGAAAATTCAACAAGCATACATGCACACTATATTTTCTCCTCTTTGCCAAAACATTTATGTGTACGATCATCAAAATCACTCAAATTAAGCAAATATCCATGCATTTCATTTTCAACCAATGAAGATCAATGACAAGGCATGTTCAATACTAAAAATTCAAAAGGATCATATATATCATAAACCAATAAGTCCTATGTGATACCAATTGATATTAAATAAGATTAATAATGTGATTAAGCATAGATAGATACCAATTGAATAATCGAAATTCAAATTACTTAATCACTAGTATGTTTCACAATTAAGTCTAATTTAATACCAGTTGAAGTAATCATACATATTTAAGTTGAAGGAAACTGATCGGGTGAAATCACACACTTAACGCAAGCGCACGTATCGCTCAAGTAGTATAAAATGTATCGATCCCACGAGGACTTAATATCTATGCTATTAATTTATTGAAGTTAAATTTCTACAAGTATCTAAAAATTGATTGTTGTTTGGTTGGTGATTTTAATTAAAGACAAGTAATTAAAACAATGCAAAAGTAAATTATAAAAAGTAATCAATATTATGAAACTATCTAGGGTTGTGAATCCTTCCATTATTCTTCTAAAGATGAAGTGATTATCTTATGTTTGTGTAATATGTCGGCTTATTAACCTGGAACACGAAAATATGCAAAAGTCTTCGTCGATGGTCAGATGCAAATATCCAAAATAACTCAATTAACTATATATCTATGTTAATTAAGAAACTCCGAATTCATTAAGATTAAATTCCAATTATGACTACCCACGCCCAATTGGTATAGGTCTATCCTGGAAGGAAATCTCTAAGGTGAATGTGAGATTGTGAGCTATTGAGTCTACGGCTGAAACATAAAATCCCTTCGTCAAGTTCATTTTAAGTTTACCAAATCAATCTTATTAGTGGCCAATTAACAAGAAGCATTAAGTTTAAGACTCAATAAACAAACCAAAATATTACACAAGACACAAGACAAATCAACTTATAAAACCATTGATATTGGAATTCATCAAAACCCTAGATATTGTATTTAGTTACAACCAATATCTAAGACTACTAAAGACATAAATAAATAAAACATCAAGCAACTAATTGAAAACTAAAAAGGTAAAAATTACAATAATGAAATAAGATGTTGGGGTTTGGGGATCCACTTTTATTATTTCAAATCTAGAAATCTCATTTATTATAATATATAAATTTGTATTATATTATCAACCGACCATATAGGAGATATCTTGATTAAGTCAGATTTTAAATAATTTCAACCAACTATAAAGGCAATAACCATTTAAGTCAGGTTAAAATTAATTTAATTAAGTCCAACCCACCATAAATGCGGTATCCAATTAAGTCAGGTTTTAAGATAATTTATATATTATAATATAAGGCAGATTAATCTAAACTATCATAATAAAAATTTCACCTTTTACCCCAGCAGAAAGAAGTTACATACTCATGCTTAAATAAAAACACACACAATTTTATTGCTAAAATAAAAAGAAAATACAAGAAAGCAGAAAATAAACAAACAAGATACTCTCTTCTTAGTATTCTAAGAAATTCCCCAGAAAAAAAGCATGAAGAAAAGCCTCTCATTTAGGCTGCTATTTATAGGCTTCAAATCGGGTGGGCGTCGCGATGCGCCAAGTCTTCTGCATCACGACGTGTGCTACAGTGAATGGCGGCTGCATTATTTTGTCGGCGTCGCGACGCGTTAAGGGTTGGGCGTCGCGACGCGTGCTATAGTGCTGACATCATGATGACGCAAGTGATGATGCGTGCCGACAGATGAATTATTGGCTCGGCGTCGCGACTTGTGAAGGCTTGCGCGTCACGACGTGTGAACAATAAAATTCCCATTTTTCCCTTTTTCATCTGTTTTTCACCGTTTTAGCCCCGATTTGATTCTAGTAAGTCACGATAGTTTATTTATCTACAAAATAAACACAAACACATCAAAACATTCATAAAACTTGAGAAACTATATAAGATATTAAGTAAAATGGGTGGTAAATATTGATATATTTTCCGCTCATCACACCCCCAAACTTAACATTTTGCTAGTCTTCGAGCAAAACAACAAAATAAAATGCAATAAACAACTTAAAAATAAAATTAATCTAAGCCACCTCCGTAGGGATCACAATTACATTTAGCATATGCAACAAGCCTTTAAACCCCTAGTTGTCCCTAGTGGACGAGTTGTAGTCTCGTGAGGGTTTACAGTGACGATACCCACAAACATCAATCAAATGTACAATCAAACACACAAAACAAAATAAAAAGATAAACAAGTTAGTAACTAAACAAGTGAAATTCTTATCCAAGTTAATAATTATTTTCTTTCTTTCTAAATTACCAAATAAGTAAATTCTCCGATTATTTTTACCATTCTCCATATACACAACCAACAAGGTATAAATAAATTCATTATACCCACAATATTCATAAGTGTAGTTGAAAAGAGAGTAATTATTTTTGTCCTAAGGTTATATCAGAATTCACACCTTTTTGGCAATCGAACTTTTTCTGATTTTTTTTAAAATATAACATCTTCAATCCTTGTAGTCAACGTTGGGCCAGTGACTCCCAAACCAGTTGGCTTCAGGGCACTAGGTGTTAAGACACCCCTACGGACTTAATTACTCGGATTTCAGATGTTAAAAGTTCTACCGTTTGACGCGAACAATCACTGCTTACTAAAACAAAACATACGGTTACTAAGTACAAACTTTATTATTATTAACTCAGGCTTTTACCATTTGACGCGAAAAATCACTACTTACTGAGGCAAGATGTCCGGTTACTAAGTAAAAGCATGGTTAATTATTTATATACACATTTTTTTATTCCATCGCTTTTAGGTGCTATTTCCAATAAAATAGAGCACTGAATATTACAAAATTTCACTCACAACCCATATTCGTATGTTACCATGTATATTGATAATACCTGTCAAATGAGCATATGAAGATCCAATTTAGTCAATATTATGGAGAATTCACGAATTTAAATAATTCAAAAGGAAATAAACAAAAATTAACTAGTTACGAATTAGGTTGAGATACGTCTCAGGAGTAGAAACTCCTTACACAGCTATCTCAAAACACAATTCCACATGGTTAGTCAAGTTAAAAACAAAAAAAAATTATTATTTTTATTATTTTTTTGAATTTTTGAATAATTTCAACAAAGAAAAAACAACACAAAGAAAACTAAAAACAAGATACTAGTCAATTATTCCCCTCCCCTAAACCTAATTGAGACATTGTCCCCAATGTCTAAAAAGAAGAAGAAAAGTTTAGAAGACAGTACCTGGTTAGCGTGGAATTGTACATCTAAAAAGAAAACTAAAGGTTAAGATCCAGATTTATCATACGCTTCTTACCACGATCGTTATCAGACCAGTTCAACTTGGAAGGAATAGGGTCAATATTTGGTTCAAACGTCAAGAGTTGGTCAATTAAATTATTGGCTGTTCTGGCAGTGAAGATGATATCTTTTACGGGTTTTGAAAGGAACCCATTTCTCTTGACATCTTCAAGAAACACAAAAAGAAAGTAAAAAAATCCATCAACATTAAACAATCCAATTGGTTTATGGTGTATGTTCAAATTCGCCCAAGATATCACTGTGAAATTTTCCTCCATCGTGCCTAAGCCACCTGACAAAGCAATAAAAGCGTCAGCACGATTAATCATTTCAACAAGTCATTCGGACATACCTGACACAGTGCATTCTTCTTCGTTTGATTGTCCAATAAGATTCACCTCTGCCAAAGGTTTTGCAATGATCCCCAAAACTTGACTACCTTTTTCCTGTACGGCTTTTGAAACTTACCCCATCAGTCCAAGATTGCCACCGCCATATACTAAGTGCATATTCCTCTCAGCTAAGACTCTACCTAATTCTTTTGCTGCCTCAATAAATTCTGGTTTAGATCTATAACTAGTTCCGCAAAACACAGATAGTCATGATTCGTCTTCTTAAAGTTGCTTCCATTTTATTTATTTACTCTCTCTAATCTAGATATGTTGAAGAGAGCAATGGCGAGCTGAATTTATAGATCCTAAAAAAGGGTGAGTAATAATTGCACTAGTACCTTCCAAATGACAATTATTAGCTGAACAATAAAATAAATCGTGAAAATCAAAAAGTTTGGATCTTGTCGGTGAGAATAAAAGAAAATAACAAAACAAATCACAACAATTGGTTAAAGACAAAGAAATCAAAACAATAATATGTACAGGAAATAACTGCTTGAATGACCTCTATGGGCCAGGGACAAGTTTCCCATCCAATTTTCTTATAAATTGGTAAACAGGGTCTTTTAAAGTCAGATTCCCGAGACTCAATTGTTGTCTTTCTCTTTGAAACTGTGTATGTAAATTGTGAATTGCATGATAGACATATCCACTGGGATACGTCTCAAGAGTCAATGATATATCATCTAAAGACTCCTTACTCATGCCATCCCTAATGAATTTTATTTTATCTTTACGATTTTCAAACACTATTCCTAAAGAACGACAACGAGTATTGCATGTACATCGTGCACATTTATAACAAACACATAATCGTTTAGCTATTCTTTTCTTAGCATAGGTGTTTTTTCCTAAACTAGGCAGAAATGAAATAAAATAGTAGATGACTCACCTGGCAAGCGAAGTTGTGCTTCAATTATCCAACGAATATCACTACGAATACCCTGGATCATGAGAAGCCTCATTCTTTCAATGCGTGCTTTGTAGACTTTCATTAGAGAGTTTTGAGGGAGAGAAGGAAAATGCTTGTGAAGTTTTATGAGAACATCTTCCATCCTGTCTGTGATTTTTCCTACAAAATTAAACACACAAAAATAAAACATACAAAATCTCAATATATACACAAATTGCATGGGTTGCCTCCCTACTAGCGCTAAGTTTAACGTCGTCAGCTAGACATGACTACCTAAATGTTAGGCTAGTTCAGTAAGTGTGAGACTATATTTTTGACGCTTGATGGATTCTCCCCAGTAGTGCTTGACACGTTGGCTGTTGACTTTGAATATATCATTAGAGTTGGGGTCGTATAGCTCAATGGCTCCGTAAGGTAACACTTGGGTGATCTTGGCTGTTGACTTTGAATATATCATTAGAGTTGGGGTCATATAGCTCAACGGCTCCGTAAGGTAACACTTGAGTGATATTGGCTGTTGACTTTGAATATATCATTAGAGTTGGGGTCATATAGCTCAAAGGCTCCATAACGTAACACTTGGGTGATCAAAAATGGATCTGACCATGGTGATTTCAGCTTGCCAGGGAAAATTTTCATCCTTGAGTTGTATAACTATTTTGTGATCATGCCACTTCTTGGTCTTTTCTTTGTACAGTTTGGAATTCTCATAAGCATGGAGGCAGAATTCCTCCAATTCATTCAGTTGGTGGAGCCGTTTCTCTCATTCTATTTGCAGATCAAAATTTAGCTTCTTCAGTGCCCAGTACGCTTTATGTTCGAGATCCACAGGCAAATGGCATGCTTTCCCAAACACCAGTCGATATGGGGACATTCCAATGGGTGTCTTGTAAGCTGTCCGGTAGGCCCATAATGCGTTATCTAATTTTATAGACCAGTCCCTCCTTGTTGAACCAACGGTTCTCTTCAGGATTCTTTTGATTTATCTGTTGGAAACTTTGACCTAACCACTTGTCTGCGGATGGTAAGCAATAGCAACTTTGTGAGTTACTCCGTATTTAGCTAGGAGCACATCGAAGTATCTGTTACAGAAGTGTGTGCCACCATCACTGATGATCGCTTGAGGTGTTCTGAAGCGAGTGAAAATATTCTTTTTGAGGAATTTTAACACCACTTTGGAGTTATTTGATGGCAGGTTGTTGCTTCAACCCATTTGGAGACGTAGTCTATTGCAATCAGAATTTACAGGTTTCTATATGATGGAACAAAGGGTCCCATAAAGTCAATCCCCCATACATCAAATATCTCCACTTTAAGAATACTTTGAAGAGGTCCTTCATTTCTCCTCGAAATATTTCCCGTTCTCTGGCACCTATCACATTGAAGAACAAATAAGTGAGCATCTTTAAACAAGGTGGGCCAGAACAAACCTGGTTGCATTACTTTGGCCATGGTATTATCTCCTATGAAGTGTCCACCGTATGGAGATGAATGACAATGCTGCAAGACACTATTGACCTCCTCATGTGGTACACAATGACGTATTAACTGATCAGCACAACGTTTGAATAAGTACGGCTCATCCCAGACATAATGCTCGACTTCTTAGAAGAATTTCTTTCTCTGCTGATATATCTATTCCAACGGCCATTTCCTCAATACAATGTAATTCATATAGTCAGCATACCATGGGACTTCCTGTTGCATGATGACAAACAACTGTTCATCTGGAAAAGTTTCTTTGATTGTCAGCTCAGTGCCAGTTGTACCTCCATTTTCGAGTCTCGACAAGTGATCTGTAACTTGATTTTATGTCCCATTCCTATCTCGAATGTCCACGTCAAATTCTTATAGTAAAAGCACCCAACGAATCAATCTAGGCTTGGCATCTTTCTTTGCAATCAGGTATTTGATTGTCGAATGATCTTTGTAGACCACCACTTTGAGACCCAACAAATAGTAGTGGAATTTATCAAAAGCAAACATAACTGGGAGTAACTCCTTTTCAGTTGTTGTGTAGTTGAGTTATTTTTCATTTAAAGTTTTGCTGGCGTAGTAGATGGTGTGAAAAACTTTCGCCTTACTTTGTCCCAAAGATGCACCTACAGTAAAATCACTAGCATCGCACATTACTTCAAATGGGTGCGTTCAATCTGGTGCTACTATGATTTGGGTAGATACTAGCTTCTGTTTCAAGATCTCAAAAGCATGGTGACATTCTTTGGTGAAGTGGAACGACACGTCTTTCTCCAGTAGATTGCACAGAGGCTTAGCAATCTTGGAGAATTCTTTGATAAATCTCCGGTAAAATCATGCATGCCTAAGAAAACTTCAAATCCATTTGACGGATGATGGTGGAGGTAGTTTTTCTATCGTATCAATTTTTTCTTTATCTACCTCGATTTTCTTCTGTGAGATTCGATGTCCTAGGACAATTCCTTCCTGCACCATGAAGCGGTATTTCTCCCAGTTGAGTACCATGTTAGTATATTCACATCTTTATAATATTTTTCCCAGATTTTATAAGCAATGGTCGAACGAGTCTCCAAACACTGAGAAGTCATCCATGAAGACTTCCATGCTTTGTTTTATCATGTCAGAAAAGATGGCCATCATGCAACGTTGAAATGTGGCAAGAACATTACATAGTCCAAATGGCATCTTGTGGAAAGAAAAAGTACTATACGGGCATGTGAAGGTGGTTTTCTCCTGATCTTCTGGGGCGATGACAATCTGATTGTACCCCGAGTATCCGTCCATAAAGTAGTAGAATTCATGTCCTGTCAGTCTGTCTAGCATCTGGTCAATGAATGGTAGCGAGAAATGGTCATTCCATGTGGCTTTGTTCAGCTTCCTGTAGTCCATGCATACTCTCCATCCAGTCACTGTCCTTATCAAAATCAGCTCGTTCTTTTCATTGGTAACTATAGTCATTCCTCATTTCTTGGGTACACATTGCATATGACTCACCCAAGAGCTGTCAGAGATGGGTAGATGATGCCTGCATCCAACCATTTGATGATTTCTTTCTTCACTACTTCTTTCATGATTGGATTTAGTCTCCGTTGATGCTCCACTGTGGCTTTGTACTCATCGTTCATCAGGAGTTTGTGCATGCAAAATGATGGACTGATGCCTCGAATGTCTGCTATAGTCCAGCCAATAGCTCTCTTGTGCTCATGTAACACTCTCAACAACTTATCTTCCTGCACCCATGTTAGCGACGAAGAAATAATCACAGGTATATCAGAAAAGTTTTCCAAGTATGCATACCTGAGATTGCTCGAAAGCGGCTTTAATTCCAACTGTGGTGGTTCTTCAATCGAGGGGTTGATTCACTCATTTTTCGGTAGTTCCAAGCTTTCCACTTGTGGTGTCGATCTGAAATGAGAGGCTCCATCAAGATAGTTGATACATTCTAGAATCTAGTCATCTAATTCTCTTTCAGTCATGTTGGTGATGCATGCTTCAAGTTTGTGTTAGGGTTGATGCTCTGAGCGTAAATTTCTTATGTATTTCCCTGTAAATACTTTTGTATATATTTTATTAATGAATAAAATAAACAGTTTCTATAATATAAATTCTTTTATTATATGGTAAAGACATAAATGACTATAGAGTGATTGGTTATGATACAGTTGCAAAAACGTCACAACTGACATTGAGTAGTATCATAACAATATCATTCTTTAACTGTTCCTGGTCAAGGTTTACAATTACTTGGTCAGTAAGTAAACCCGCGTCACAACTGACATTGAGTAGTATCATAACAGTATTATTCTTTAACTGTTCCTGGTCAAGGTTTACAATTACTTGGTCAGTAAGTAAATCCGCTGAGACCGGTACGTGTCGTATATTGGAATGTTGGATTCTAATTGTTTCTCAATGAACCATGAGTCTCAGGATACTCGTATAGACACGTAGCTGTTTATATCGGATAAACACTGAACGACTCGCTGAAGATTCTTAATAGATGGTACACCAACGTCAATAAGAATCTTCTCGGGTTGAGAGAGTATAATGATCCTTCAACTTGAGATACAACTGTGGATATATGAGGTATCCACCACACTTTGATGACAGTCATGTCACCGATCTATTTAGATCAGACGTCCGCTTGTTCGTTGGGTGTGGACTGATCCTCATGATATCCCGTGCGTATCAAGATAAGATCCTTCAGTTCTGTGTACGGAGCATTTGTATCCATTATGGAATTAGCAATCTGTTAAATCCAAGGGCCCGTGGTACACTGTAGAAATCAGTTCTAAGTGTTATTTAAGAGATTGCTAATAGAATCATTGACGAGATTATACCTAAAGAGATTTGACGTTTATATCTATATCTCTGGGATAATCCGAATACCTGTGATGGAAGGATTATACGTATGCAGTGACCTCGACCTCTATGGTTTAGAGATTTTATCCGTGTTCGTCATAATTTACGGGTGGGTAGATAATGGACACGAAATTAGATTTCGTGACGGATATGCCTGAACCTAGAGAGTCTCACTAATGAAATATACTCGTAGAGCACTAGGACAACTTTTATAAATAATACTGATTATTTATAAGTCGTTTAACGATTAAACGAAGATACATGCTTTTGAGATCTTTCGGCCATTTATTAAATTTCGAATTATGATATTTGACATTTATCATTAATATATGTATTTTGATTATTTAATATAAATATGATATATATTTGAGATATTTTTATTTAATTATTTGATTATTTAAATGTTAAATAATTAAATTAATTAAATATTTAATATCTAATTTACTTTAATTAAAGTAAGCTAAATGGCTAATTTTGATTGGTTTTCTTGGCCAATTTTGATTGGTTGGATTGACATGATTTAATTGGTTTATTTGTGATAAGGATTGAATTATTTGATGATTTATTACCACAAATAAAAATTAAATCACTTTCCAATTTGTGAAATAAAAATAAAATACTTGGCCTACATTTGTTTTTGGCAATTTTCGTTGATTTAAAGAAAATATATAAGGCAATTTTTTATTTTTGGTTTCATAATTTGCCAAGAACCCTAAAAATCAAATACAAAGAGAGAAAGAGAGAAAATGAGGAAAAAGGAAGAAAGGCTTTAAAATCAAGCATTTTTAGTAAGTTTTTCTTACTTTTCCTTACATGAAAATTGTTTCTAGCATACTAAGCTTTAACATGTGTAGCCTAGTTTGTTCTCTACTCTTTTATGGATGTGATTTTTTAAATTGTTTATTAAGCATTCTTTTTTAACCATTTGATGGAAGAGTTACTTAGCCACTCATGATTGACCTAGAATTTTTCTTGAGCTATTTCATGATGGTGAGGCTTGATTGGTGTTGTGAGAATTGAATTAAAGTATTGAATTTAATTAATTTGGTGTTAATTTTGTTAATTTGTGAAATTATAAAATTAGGGTTTTTAACCTTCACCAAATTTGGGGCTTTTCATATATGTGATTAGATTTGATGTATATATGATGTATATTAAATTTGGGAATTTTTGGATTTGATCTTGACATGTTTTGAACAAAAATGACCAAATTGCAAATTCTTGAAAGTTTAGGGGCCATTCGGTAATAAGAGGAAAAATTATTTTCTTGAGTTGCAAATTGTATTTTCATGTATTAGACATGTATAAATCATTTTGGGATTCATTTGGAATCAATTATAATTGTATTTGACAATTTTGGATTAAAATGATTAAAATACAAAGTTTTGGGGCAAAACGGTAATTACTGAAAAATCTAATTTTTGGATTAAAATTTCAGTTTTTAACTATTGAGTAATTAAAATAAATTACCCAAGAAAAATTTTTGAAATCGGAAAATTTTGAATTTCCGCGTTCCGCTGCGTTTACCCGAATTACCGCCCAAATCGCCAACAAAAATGGTATCAGAGCAGGTCTGAACCTGAACACATAATATGAATATGCATTTAAATTCAATGTTTAATTATGTTCTTACTTTATACATGCTTGTATTTATTTACTTTGATTAAATTAAATATGTATCATTAGACCCGGCCAAGGTTCCGGTTCAGAACCGGAACCGAACCGGTTGGAACCGGAAGGTTCCGGTTCCAACCGGTTCCGATTCCGGTTCCGGAACCGAACCGGAAAGGGACCGGTTCGGTTGGGGTTCCACCCCAACTCGAACCGATCCGAACCGGTGGAACCGTACGGTTCCACCGGTCGGACGGTTCCAACCGGAACGAACCCAAATTAAAAAAATAAATTATATTTATTATATAAAATATAAATTACTAATGTACCCATAATAACGGTAATAAAACGGTTATATTTAGGGGCATTTTTGGTATCAAAAAAATTCTAAAATTCTATAAATATGATTCATTTTTCATAATTTCATCACACCAAATTCTCAACTCTCTCATTTTCTATAAATCTCTTATCTCAATCTTACTTCAATACAATTCTCTTATAATCTTATATTCTTATTCTCAATCTCAATTCATTTAGTTGTTAATTTGTTATCATTCGCATCGCAATTATTCAATTTTCTTATTTTTCTTCCTAATTTCTCAAACGAAAAATGGCAAGCTCATCTGGGAACATTATGTCAAATATGTCAACCCAAGAGAGCGGCCCTAGTGTCAGTGCACAATCACGGAGAAGAGAAGTTAAGGCTCGGTCCTCGGATATTTTCAAAATTCATTTTACTTTGGAACGCCTAGAAGATGGTTCATAACGAGCAATTTGCAACTATTGTGGGGTTATCTATAAATTTTCTGGTGGATACGGCAATATGATCAAGCACATGGAAAAACATCATCCGGTTGAATTTGACATTGATACGACGCAAACTCAAATGGCCAGGTACGCATCATCTAGTAGAGGTATGAGTAGTGTAGATTTATTTAAATATTCTGATGCAAGAAATAGAGAAGAATTTGCGAAATTAACATGTATGGCACATCTTTCTTTAAGCTTTGGTGAAAAACTCCATTTTACTAATTACGTGCATAATGCTTTAAACCCTGCTGCATGTAGAATGACTCGAAACACAACAAAACGTCATATTTTCAAATTATATAAAGATGGTAAAATTATTTTAAATGAAATATTTAAAGAGATGAAAGGTCGTATTTCTATATGTTCTGATATTTGGAGTGACCATTGGCAAACACACTCATACATGGGTGTGACTTGTCATTGGATTGATGCATCATTTACCATGCAAAAAAGACTTATTGCATTTAGAGTTTTTGATGACCCACATACTGCACATAATATTTATAGAATGATGAAGGTAATTTTTGATGAATATGGTTATTAGAAAAAATTTTAACAATTGGATTTGATAATGCATCTGCAAATACTGCATCAATTCATGATTTAAAATCCTTATGTGAACCAAATTTAGGAGGTCGATTTTTTCATATTCGTTGTACATGTCATGTCATTAACATATGTGTGTGCAAAACGGACTAAAATTATTATCACCTTTCCTTGATCCAATAAAACGGCACTTAACTGTATTTGGTCATATTCTCAAGTTAGGAGAGAATGGACCAAGTTTTGTAAAATAAATGGTATTAAACCGATTAAATTTTCAAGAGATGTTCCAACAGGTTGGAATTCTACTTATTTTCTTTTATGTCAAGCATTTCAATACAAAGATGCATTATGTAGTTTTTTTTCTCAACATGTTCAAAGTATCACACTTTATCCTAGTCAATGGGATATTTGTGAAATTTTTTAGATATTTTAAGAGTTTTTAATGATGCTACTTTAGTTTTTAGCGGTGTTTATTATCCTACAACACATTTATTTCTTCTTGAGAGTTTGAATATTGTTGGCACTCTCGATGAACATGTTGACAGTGACGACCCTAATGATATTGTTTTGCTCGAAGCCATTACTGCTATGAAGGTAAAATGGTTGAATTATTTTAGAGAAATTCCTTTACTTTATCTTATTGCTGCTGTTTTTGATCCTATATTTAAATTAGAAGGTTTGAATGGTGATTTACAAGCTTACTATGGTTATTTAGGAATATTAGATGATGTTGATATTACGAGCATAATGACGAAATTAAGAAGTGATTTAATTATTTTATTTAATGATTATATTGTAAGATATAACTTAGGAACATTAGGTCAATCTAGTAGTAGCGAACCGATAATTCAAACAAGACTTAGCGCAGGTGATCGTTGGTTATTACAACGAAATAAAAAATCTAGGGATACGACAACAACTAATAACCCTGAATTAGATAATTATTTATCTACAAATTTTGAGTTTTCTAATGAAAGTTTATGCAGTAAAAATTTTAAAATCCTTGAATGGTGGAACCGACATCAAAATATATATCATGTTTTATCTATTATTGCTAAAGAGATCTTGGCAGCACCTATTTCCACCGTTGCGGTTGAGCAAGCCTTCAGCTTGGGAGGTAATATATTGGAAGTTAGGCGATCTTCATTACATCCAAGCACTCTAGAAGCAACATCTTGTGTGGATGATTGGACTCGAGCTGATCTGAGACAACAAGAAGATGCCCCCGATGATTTTGAAGATTTGTTCGATAATGCTTCTGCAACAAGTGCAAGCGGAACCGGAGCCGAAGGATCAACTGATAATGATGATTGATAATTGTAAAATTATAATTTACAAAGGGGATATGTCTAAAAGACTAAAACTTGTAATGGAACTACGTGAGCTTTGATTCCTCTCACCATTGGAGGATACGTAGGCAACTTAAATTTTTAAAAATTTAAGCTCAAGCTCTTCAATGTAATAAATTTTTTTATTATAAAATTCATTTCATTTATTTTTATTAATTTAAAAAAAAAATTATTTGAACCGAACCGAACCGGAACCGAACCATTCGGTTCCGGTTCGGTTCGGTGTTTCGGTTCCACTTAAGTGTGGAACCGGAAACTGGCCGGTTCGGTTCGGTTCCGAACCGGAACCGAACCGCCGGCCGGATCTATGTATCATCTTTGCGGAAAATCCATAATTAATAAGGTTTTTAGAAAGTAATATGTATTGTATACATATTTCTTGGTCAGTCTTATCAATACGGTTTGTGGATATCTATTCTATGGCTGCATCTGAGATCCTGCCAAAAAGCGAGTGAGGGTGTAGTGATAGAAATTTATCCAAACCGGATGTATATGTGATACTAGATAAGTTCAAGCGAAAGCGGAAATCCTGAACGTGCCAAAGCTGTCAGGACTACGCAAGTATCTTGAATTTATCATTGACAAGTTTAGCCTTGGTACGCCTCCTTGTGAACATGCCAAAGCTGTCACAACAAGAAACAGCCAGGACCGGAACCCAAGAGTCACTATTGAGTGATTGACAATGAGTTGTCTACCTAATGAATATACGTAGGCGAGATCGTGCCAAAGCTGTGAGCTGAAACATATTCATGGGATCCACCTTTCACTATTAAATTTAATTTGATTAATTATTTATTTGCATTCTGTTTGGGGATTACAACATTGCATGTAATAGTGGGAGGGGCACTGGTAAATTAAAAATCCATGATCTATTTATGCTTTGTTTGATTTATATTATATGAAACTGTTATGTCTGCTAACAATTTTTTGCTATCTATATGATAGATTTGTGATGACGAGACCTGCTTCTAATCCTTTTACTCGTATACTTGATACGAACAAGCTTAAAGGCGCATAAAACTTTACAGATTGGGATTTGGATCTGAGAATTGATATTGGGTCTGAACAAATATAATATGTGTTAAAAGGTCTATTGCCATTTGCCATAGCACCTGATGCTACGCAAGAGGAACACGAGACTCTCCAAAAGTGGAGAGATGATGATAGAAGAGTCAAATCATATATTCTCAGTTCCTTGGCACCGGAGCTTAAGAGGTAATATTTTGGATTACCTGACGCATATACTATGATGATGCGACTACGAGAATCCTTTATGAACGAAGAACAAGTCTCAGTTAATAAAATTGCAATGGAACTGTTCCATGCAAAATTGGAAGAGGGACAGGCTATGAGCCCTCACATGCTACATCTGATTGATTTGATTGAACAGTTGAGGCGCTATAATTTCCCTCTGAATGACACTTTAGGACGAAGTGTCATACTAGGATCTCTGCTAGCATCATATCACCAATTTGTTATATATTTCAATATGAATAGGATTAGATGTTCTTACCAGGAGCTGCATAAGATGCTGCAAACTGCGGAGGAAAATTTAAGGAAGGGAATACTGACTCATCCTCCTAAACCCACTGCCCTTCCTGCTTCCTCCCAATCTAAACAGAAATGGAAGAAGAATAAAGGGAAGAAAAAGAAGGGTACGAATCTTCCACCACATGGTAAGATAGCTAAACCCAAGAGAGCTGCCGAAGATAAATGCCACCACTGCAGCAAGATTGGCCACTGGAAAAGGAAATGTCATGACTATTTGGCACAAATCAGAAAGGAAAGAGCATCTACTTCAGGTACTTTTATTTTTCCCATTATTGATATCTCATTAGCTTGTGAAGCTATGTCGTTCAGTTGGATTTTGGATTCTGCTTGTCCAATTCACATTTGCAATTCTTTGCAGGTGCTGAAGGAAAGTAGACGGCTAAAATCTGGGGAGATGTAATTGCGATTCGGGAGTGGCGACTCTTTGGATCCAGTTGTTGTGGGCTTATGCGAGATTCATCTGCCCAGTGGGAGCCTTTTGTTGTATGACTGCTTTTTTGTACCACGATGTGTTGCGAACATTGTATCACGTTTTGTATTAGATACTGAAGGATATAATGTAAATATTAAGAATCGTTATTTATATTTATATGATAGATATAATGTTCAGATCATTGTTTGTCCAAATGAGCATGGTCATTACATTTTGCATACCTCACAAGATATCTTTAATGCTGGAATTAATAAACGTAAAGTATCTGATATAAATAATACTGAATTGTGGCATATGAGGTTGGGTCATATGGGCGTGAAATGCCTAACCCAGTTGGTTAGGAATGGTTTGATACAAGATCTTACCATTGAACCTTATCCAACTTGTGAATCTTGCATTCGGGGTAAAATGACCAAAGTCCCATTTTGGGGTGAAGGACACCGAGCCGCTGACTTATTGGAACTAATACATTCGGATTTATGTGGTCTCATGAGTCACACTGCTCACAATGGTTTTGTTAGTGTTGGTGCTCAGAGTGCCAATCCAGATCGTATTTATGTCCGGTTCAAAAATAAGAAAAATTCATTTTTCCATAATATTACTTATTTAATGGTAGCACCTCTTGTCTTTTATACACATATTCGATCTAATTGTGATTAGATATCTAATTATGATCAGATTGAAACTAAATCAGATTTAGTGATACGTGTATATTAGACAAAGACCCTAGGATTTACCATGTAGTGCGCAGTTACAACGTAGTTTGTAATTGACATTGGGAAGCGTCACTACAAGTTGTATATCCTTAAATAAAGTTTCTGGTCAAGATTTACTAACACAGGTCGGTTAGTAAAATCCGCTGAGATCAGTACATGTCGTATAGTGTGACTTGGTCCGATGGTTTATCCAAATGAACCATGAGTCTCAGGAGACTCGTATAGACATGTAAGTGTTTATTTGATAAACACTGAATGACTCACTGAAGATTTCCTAATAGATGGTACACCAATGTCAATATGAATCTTCTCGAGTTGAGCGAGCATAGTGGTCATTCAACTTGAGATACCACAGTGGATATATGAGTTATCATGCACACTTTGATGGCAGTCACGTCACCGATCTATTTATATCAGACCTATGTCTGTTCGTTGGGTGTGGACTGATGCTCATGATATCCAGTGCGTATCAAGATAGAATCTGTCAGTCCTGTGTATAGGGCATAGATATCCTACACGTGTCTGCGATCTAGTAAATCCATGGCTGTGGTATAACTTCGGAAATCAGTTCCGAGTGTTATTTAGAGATCGTAAATTTAAAAGTCGACTATATTATATCATACGGATTTGACGTTCTTATCTATATCCCAGGTAAAATATGGATAGCCTGTGACAGAGGAATTATACGTATGCAATGACCTCGACTTGCATAGTTTAGTGAGATTATCTGTGGTCGTCATAATTCATGAGTGGGTGAATTATGGACACGAAATTGGATTTCGTGACGGATAAACCTAAACTTAGAGAGTCCCACAATATAAAGTGTACTCGTTGAGAACTTGGGAAACGCTGTATACAGATTATTCATAATACTTCATCAGATTAAATGAGTTATTTCGAATCGTTTAAATGGTTAAACAAAAACACATGCATAAGGCATTTTTGGACAATCGTAATTACTGTGTATTTGTATTTGATACATAATTTAATTAGATACAAATTAATTAATTTTCAAATGAGACTTTGACACATGCCACTAATATATGTATTTGTTATTTAATGTAAATAAAATACATATATAATAATAATTATATTAATTAATTATTTAGATATTTAAATGTTAAATATTTGAATAATTAAATAATTTCCATATTACATAAATGTTATGCAATATGTTTAATTATTATTGGTACATGTGGCATGTTTTAATTAAGCTTAATGTGTGCAAATTTGATTTGCCAACAAAAAGCTTAATATTATTTAATTGAATTAATTTGTCAAAAATGACCAAAAAGCACCCAAAAGTCGGTCAAGCTAGTTTAAATTAGAAAATTTTGTTTCTTTTTCATGTAAGCTTACCCATGGCCGAAAATGAAGTCTCCAAATACCTCCGAAATTTGGCTTGATGATTCAAGGAAGAAAGTGAAGGAAAAACAAGAAAAAGCTTAGGAAAATTGGAGATTAAAAGGTAATCTTTAATATTCTTGAGTTTAGAAATTTAGTTTCTTGTTCTTGTGTTCCTAGAATAGTTCTAGGGTTTTCTTTACTTGTTAAAATTGGGGCTTTTGGTGTTGGAAGATGGATTTGGAAATGTTAAGCATGTTTAAAGTAGAATTGGATAATATTATTGTAATATTTATTCAATTTGATCATTTGATGATATGTTGCCATTCTAGAGTGTTGTGACCACTCTTGTAATGCCTAGAATTGTTCTTGGGTTGTTCATTTGTGGTGACTTTGGTTGGTGTTAAGATTAATTAGATTAATGTTGGAAAATTAGATTTTAAGCATGAAACATTGATTATTTTTGTTGCAAAATCAGATCTGGAAAAACTGGGTTGATTGTGATGAAAATGATGTCATTTGAATGTATTGGATGTGTTTTGGGTGTTAGAACAATTACCGAAAATTATTTCGGAGTTGAAATAAGCGAAAACTGCGAAAAACGGTGTTATCGGGTGACTTTTGAGCCAATCGTATGACGGCTGCCCAAACAGTGAATTGGTCACTGTTCGGGCAGCCCATGAACTTCCCTAATACTATTTTGGCTGACCTGGGGAGCCCTCATGTGTATTGAGTGGTCGGTTCGGTCAAAAATACGTTTTATGCCATTTTACGGAAAAATATTTTCGTAAAAGTTTCGCGACGTTTCCTAACTATATATGTCTTTATTTGATATCGAATAAATATGTTTAGGTGAAATACGAATGAATTATTCATATTGGATATTGAATAATTTATTCGGTAATTTTAAAAGTTTTAAAATTATGATTTCGCCCGAACAGTGCTTCCGCCACGTCCTTTGCCCAAAACCCCAAAAAAAATGGTATCAGAGCAGGTCTGATCCTTCATCCATAACCCAAAAAAAAATGATATATAATCCAATTTTGATGTTTGTACTTGCACGTAATCTATATGTTTCTTGACTTTTCGGTTCTACGCTAACGGGAAACGTAACGAAAATTTAATAGTTAAGTTAAGTTATGTTTTCTATAGGTAGAATTGAATTTTTTAGAAAATGATCTAGATTAAAAAAATTCTACATATGATTTAGAATAAAGCTTCCTTGATGAATATCCCCGCTTAAATAAGGCTGTAAAGTAACGTGTATTGGATGCATATTTCTTAGTCCATCTTGTCAATACGGGTTATGGGTATCTTTCTATGGCTGCATCCGAGAAAGTGCCAAAGCAGTGAGGGTGTAGTTGATAGAATTTTATCCATGTCGGATGTATAATTAATACTAGACAAATTCAAGTGAAGGTGGAAATCTTGAACGTGCCAAAGCTTTCAGGACTATATCGGTAGCTTGAGTTTGTCATTGGCAAGTGAAGCCTTGATACGCCTCCTTGTGAACGTGCCAAAGCTGTCATAACGAGAAACGGTCAGGACCAAAATTGGGAGTCACTGGTGAGTGATTGACAATGAGTTGTTTACCTAATGAATATACGTAGGCGAGATCGTGCCAAAGCTGTGAGTCAAAATATATTCATGGGATCATACTCTCACTATAAAATTCGATTTAATTATTGAATTCCTGTTCTCCGTTGGGGATTACGATATTACGTAAGTAGTGGGAGGCACTGCTGGGTTAAAAAAATCCATAACTAAAGTAGTGTGTAATTTTATGAAAATTGCCGCTTGTTTATTTTCTTTTATTCTATATTGTTAATAGAATTATAATTCTAATCCACTGTATGCATATTATTTGAATATGTTTTCTGACTTCACTTATGGTTGCGTATTTCAAGAATAGGTTCTAGAATGTAAGTAGACTTGGATATTGTTAGATTTAGTCAAAACCATCGGGAATCGTTATTCCATTTTTCTTGAAAATCAAGATGGTTAATGACTTAGTTACTAAGTCACGATAAGTAATCTAAATATATATCCATTTTAGGATATAATTGTCTATAGAGTATAGTTTCTTGTGCGGTAAGTATTGATGTGAATTAGTTCATGTCTCGAGATTCTTGACTGGCATTAAGAAAACTTCATTAGGTATTTATTTATCTTATAATGACATTTCTTGGCTTTAGTGACTTTTAGAAGTCACGTGTTTGACACGGTTTGCTAATCAATTATTTGCAATTGTTGTTAATAATTGAAGGCAACTTATAAAGCTAAAGAAATGAGATGTGTATAATTGTGTATAGAGAATATTGATTCTCACAATACGATAACTATAGGTATTGGATACCAGATCTCCCATCTAGTTATTTACAATAATGTTTAATGATTGTTTTGATATTTGATATCAGAACTTGCGACTATTGGATAGTTACTTGTTCTTTATAAACAGTTGTTATATATTTTAATATGACTAGTAGTGTCCTTGATGAAAAGATAAAAATTAAGAAAATAATCAGTTAACTAAATAACTTCGAACAATGTTTTATGAGATTTTATCACATAAGTATTAGATGTTTATTCCGTATGGTAAATGATGGTCTGATATGAGATCACACCCCATATCCTTATCCATTTAATGAATATTGTATTCAAGATGTGATTAAATCTCATTTAACCAATGATCGTCATTGGACCACAAATTTATTAAACTAATACTTTGGAAGTATGTAGTTTAATGAATTGTAAATTGCCATAGATAGTTTTCTTTACTTCCTAACTTAGTTAATGAATTGTCATGACTTAGTTGCGTGTTTCTAGAAGAATATATATATTGAACGTCTTAAATGGTTCGAGAACTTTCAATATGTTTCTGATGAAACGCGGATAGAATATTTTGAATGGTTCAAAGATATTCTATTTGAAGTGTTAAAAACTATATTTTAAAATTCATCGTGAATCTTTGAATTATTCAAGGATGTTTGATATGATCAAACATATGAATTTATGGCAATTAGTTCTAAAGTTATTTAATAAATGTGATTCTTACTCAATATGATTCTTCTACGATTCCATCGTGATGGAATTGGTCAGTGGGAGAAATCGAATCTTGTATGCTTTGATTCGTTTGATATTGAGTGTTACCGAATTAGTTTCGATACTCTTGTGGTTATGCTCCAGTTACACTAATTCATCTTTTTAATTAAGGTTCCATTAGTTTCTATAGTTACGTATATGATATGTATAAGTAGAAAATTCGAATCTGAAAAGGTTTGAGATTTGATTCTTTCTTTTGTATAATGGTTATATAATTGAAAGTACTTGCTCCTCGGAGGTACAAGTAAAAGTTATCATTTATTCTATTTAATAGAATATTGTATTCTATTTGATAGAATATATTTTCTACGATCCCGAGTAATAATTTTTTTTATTACTTGGTGTGTAACATCGAATGTTGACAATTGTAGAAAAGACTTGACTTATTGAAGTCAAATGTGAAAGTGATAAACTGTAATGGAACTACATAATTAATTAGATGAAATGACCCTTAGTCAATTTCCATATAAGTCCAATAGGATGTCAGAATCATTTGCGAAGTATTTGATACTTAATGGTTCTGTTGTTTTCTTATCGAAGGAAATTATCCTATAACTTATAGTGGGAGCGATATTTGATATCGATTTCGGAAGTTAGCATTGAACTATAGATCTAAGATTGTTCATAGCTTACTACGATCAAGTTATTGAACTTGATTAAGCTTTCGTTATGAATCGTTCATAAAATGTGCAAATTGTTTGCGTAGCAAAAGCAAAGTGAGCTAGTTAAAGTTTTGACCCTTATAGTATGACAATGAGAAACGTTATACTCAGTGATCTATTGTAGATTCTGAGGAACTTGTCACAAGTCACACTAATTGAAAAATTAAAGATTTTTTGGTTAATGTTGATATTAAACAATGTATTTTGGCTAAAGAATGCAAAGTGGTGTTCCTGAATGTTTTCTTTGAATGAGAGATTCGTTGTGGCTTCTTTGTTTGAAGAGTTTATTCTAGAATGGCCCTAGAGTTTGTATTCTGCTGAGATCACAGTTTGATATACTGGCTTATAGAGCCTATTGTAGACTCAGATAAGCTTTACGAAAATCTGTGTTTTCTAATTTTGATAACAGTCAGATTGTCTGATTTTATCAAAGCACAGAGAATACATTTTTGATAGTAGGGTCAGTGGGAGCGTACACATTTCTTTCTAGTGTTATATATCCTAACGACATTATCATTATTAATGTAATAATGAAAGTTTTGTGAGGTAAAAGGTTTACCTAAGTCTTCTTTTCTTCGTGATAGCAGTGTGAGTAGTCTCTGTTATATTTGATATAAAGTTTTATATATGATCTAAAACTAAGAGACTTGTGAGAAACTCTCATCAGTTGTGCATTAGATATGATCTAATAAAGGACACAGCAAGACTATCTATATGGCAGTTAGTATAACTGTTTGACAGTTAATGTGTCTCTTGTATATAGTATTAATCTTTCGTAAAAGATGATTCCTTTGTCGAAAGAGAAATTGATTAGAATGTCTAGTCAATCTGATGCATTATAGAATGATGGCATAATGAATATTGTATCATGTACGATTAAAGATATCAATTTAATCGTAATTGTTGCGAGTTATTTTGATATGCTGTAGACCATAGAATGTGTCTTGAAACATGTTCTTTATTATCCTTGAGATATTAAGAACATGTTTCTTATTCATGGAGAATATAATCCGCAACCATTAGGGTTATATTAGTTTTGAGTCTAATTATGACATTAGATGGTCTATGTCATATAAAGTCAGAAAAGATGCAGTGGGAGTGTCACCATTGATTCTACTGAATTAGTGGAATTTGTTGTCACTTATGAAGTATTGACTTATGAAGTTGCATGGTGGCCTTATAGATTAGAAGTTTTGTATTAGTGTTGTGTTTGCAGTTGTCTGCATAGTATTTGGATTTGATCCTTAAATACATAGACAACATAGTAGCTATAGCACAATATTGATGTCGCATCTAAGTCATATTGATGTAGAACTTGGTTATACGAAATATGAATGATGTTGGTTAAGGAAAACAATTAGGTTTGTTGGACAGACTCAATTTGTAATAGCGGGCTTACTTGTTGTTGCCTACCTCTTGAGTGCTAGGTGAGCTCTTGAGGACCATGAGTATGTGATACACTTTGAGATGTGTATATGATACCGTGGATTGACACTAGAACAAGTGGGAGTGCCAATTCGGATCGTATTTATTTCCGGTTCATAAATACGAACAATTCTTTTTTCCATAATATTACTTATTTAATGGTAGCACCTCTTGTCTTTAATACACATATTCGATCTAATTACGATTAGATATCTAATTATGATTAGATTGAAACTAAATCAGATTTAGTGATACGTGTAGATTAGAAAAAGACCCTAGGATTTACCATGTAGTGTGCAGTTACAACGTAGTTTATAATTGACATTATGAAGCGTCACTACAAGTTGTATATCCTTAAATAAAGTTAATGGTCAAGATTTACTAACACGGGTTAGTTAGTAAAATCCGCTGAGACTAGTACATGTTGTATATCGTGACTTGGTCCGATGGTTTATCTCAATGAACCATGAGTCTCGGGAGACACGTATAGACATGTAAGTGTTTATTTGTGACCGGCGTAAACACACACGTATAACGCAAGCACACGTATCGTTCAAGTAGTATAAAAATATCGATCCCACGAGGACTTAATATCTAATCTATTAATTTTATGAGGTCAAATGATATACTAGTATCTAACAGGTTGTTGGATTGATTTGAAATGGTAACCATTCTAAATTTAAAAACAAGTAAATAAAATTGTTCGAAAGTAGATTTAAGAAAATTCAATATTAAAAACTATCTAGGGTTGTGATTTCTTCCAATATCATTTTAAAGATGAAGTGGTTATTTTATGTTTGTGTAATAAATCGGTTTACAACACTGGAATACTAAATTATGCAAAAGCCTATGTCAATGGTCAGACGCAAATACCCAGTTTAACCCAAATGAACCAAATGTCTATGTCAACCAAATTATCTGGATTCATTAAGGTTTAAGTTCCAATTATGCTACCCCCGCCGACATGTATATGTCTATCATGTAGGAAATCTATTAAAGGGTTATCTATCCTCAAGGAAGATCGTGGGCTATTGAGTCTAAGGCTGAAACCTAAAATTCCTTTGTCAAGTTTATTTTAGATTTACCAGATCAATCTTATTAATGGCCAATTAACAAGACGCATTAAGCTTAAGATTAAATAAGTAAACCTTTAAATTACCCAAACTATAAAATAACCCCTTATAAACCGGTGATATTAGATTTCATCACAACCCCAGATAACTGGCTTAGTTACGACACATATTTACGGGTAGTAAAAACTTAAATAAAATAAAAGACATAAAGTAAAATGCTGAAAAGTAAATTGCTGAAAGTAAATGACGGAAAGTAAATGCTGAAATTAAATACTGAAAATTAAATGCTGAAAAGTAAAATGCTGAAAAGTAAATTACTGAAAAGTAAAAGCTGAAAGTAAATTGCTGAAAAGTAAATTACTGAAAAGTAAAAACTGAAAATTAAAGAAAGAAAAGTATTGTGCGTAAAAGTAAATTGCGGAAAGTAAAAACTGAAAAGTAAAGAAAAGAAAGTACGAAAGCCGAAATTAATTACTAAAAGTTATAAATAAACAAACAAGATACAATCTTCTTAGTATTCTTAAGGAATTCCTTAGAAGAAAGTATGAATTTTACAAATGAAATGGCTTGGTATTTATAGGCAAAATTTTGCCTCCTTCAAATCATCCACCAAATCAATTATTAATTGCTCCACTAATTGCTCCACCAAATCCATTATTAATTGCTCCACTAATCTCTTATCATGTTTGGTGATGATTTGATAATTTTTATTATTTATTTATTAATTTATTTTTTTGCTTTGAAAATGATTGAAAGTGATTTTAATAATTACACACAACACACTTCTGGATGGTTCATCAATTTCGGGCATGAAATCTTCAGAATTCGAAATATTTTCTCTTTGAAAGCTGTATATCTTTGAGTCTTCTTTAATCTGGAACTTGAATTAGCGCAATCTGATATCGGAGTAAAACGTTATGTACAAATTACGAAAGATGCACAAAACTGAAATTTCCAAAACTGCACTTCGTCAAAAACGGCCTTTCAAGTTTCCAATCTCCAAAATTAAAATATCAAGTACAATAACTGCCCTTATTTGACCCATATTTCATCCTAATGATTTCATTGAGACCCGATATTATTTTATCTGCAAATAAAAATAAAACACATCAAAACGTTCATCAAACGCGAGAAACTAAACAAAATATTAAGTTAAAGGGGCGGTAAATATTGATATATTTTCCGCTCATCACACCCCAAACCTAACATTTTGCTAGTCCTCGAGCAAAATAATAAAAAAATACAAGAAAACAATTAAAATTAAACTAAGCCACTTTCGTAGGGATCACGGTTGCATTTAGCGTATGCAACAAGCCTTTAAACCCCTAGGTGTCCCTAGTGGACGAGTTGTAGTCTCGTGAGAGTTTACAACAAAGATACCCACAAACATTTTGTAAAAGTAAAAAGGTAGTGAAACTAATGCACACAAAAGCAAAAAGACAAGCGAAAAGTGAATAAAGAAGTTAGTGACTAATTATGAGAAACTTCTACTCCAAGTTACTAGTTGTTTTGTTTCTTTTTAAATTACTGAATAAGTAAATTCTCCGATTATTTTTACTATTCTCCATATACACAGTCGACAAAATATTAATCAACTCATTTTTGCCCACAACAGTCACAAGTGTAGTTGATAAGAGAGTAATATTTTTGTCCTAAAGTTTTATCAGAATTCACATCTTTTTGCAGCAATAGAATAATTTTTCTGATTTTTCTGATTTTTTTTTTTGATTTTTTTATACAATATTTTCCGTCTATGTAGCGAGCTTTGGGTCGGTGACTCCCAAACACGTTGGCTTTAGGGCACCAGGTGTTAAGACACCCCTACGGACTTAATTACTCAGACTTCAGATATATATATTTTTGCAGCATGTTTGATCCATGTAGCGAGCTTTGGGCCAGCGACTCCCAAACCAGTTTGTTTTAGGGCACTAGGTGTTAAAACACCCTTACAGAGTTAATAACTCGGACCTCAGATTTTATTCTTTTTTTACTCCATTGCTTTTTGAGATGCTTCCTCCAATTAAACTAGAGCACTGAATATTACAAACTTTTCAATTTAGTCATGTCCGTATGTTTTTATGTATGTTGATAATATCTGCTAACTGAACATATGAAGATCCATTTTAGTCCGTTTTATGGAGAATTTACAAATTAAATAATTTAAATTGAAATAAAGAAAAATTAACTTATTTCGAAAATAGGCTTGAGATACGTATCAGGAGTGGAAACTCCTTACTCAGCTATCTTTCACCAATTTCACCATTTTAGTCAAAATAAAAACACAAATATTTGTGTAATTTTTGAAATATTTTCATTTTTTTTTTGTATTTTTCGAAAAATTTTGGACTAAAAATAAAAAGAACACACAAACAAAAAATAAGGTACTGATCAACTATTACCTCCCCCAAACCTAAATGAGACATTGTCCCGAATGTCTTAAACAGTAAAAGAAGAGTTAAGAAGGTCGTACCTGGTTAGCTGAAAATCTACAGGAAATTAAAGGTTAAGATCCAGATTAACACGACGACGCTCTTACCACGATCGTCCTCAGACCAATTTATCTTTGAAAGATAGGATCAACTCGTGGTTCATAGGCTAAGAGTTGGTCAATTAGATCCGGAGCAGTTCTGGCAGTAAAGAGGAGTTCTTTCAAAGGTTTTGACACGAACCCATTTCTCCGGGCATCATCAAGAAATACAAAAAAAATCATAAAATCCATCAACGTTAACAGCCCAATTGGTTTCTGGTGTATGTTTAGGTTCGCCCAAGATAACACAATAAAAATTTCCTCCAATGTACCCAAGCCACCTGGAAAAGCAATAAAAGCATCAACACGGTTAATCATTTCTACCAGTCGTTCAGACATACCTGGCACGATCAGTTCCTCTCCGTTTGATGGTTTAATAAGATTCGCCTCTGCCAAGGGTTTTGGAATGATTCCCAAAAAGTGACTGCCTCCTTCTTGTACGGCATTTGAAACGATCCCCATAAGTCCAATATTGCCTCCGCCATATATTAAGTGCATATTTCTTACAGCTAAGACTCGACCCAATTCTTGTGCTGCTTCTACGTATTGTGGCTTAACACCAACACTACTGCCGCAAAACACACAGATGTTTTCAACTCGTCTTCTTGAAGTGGCTTCAATTTTTTTTTATGTATTTCTTTCTCAACTCTGGATGCATTCAAAAGTGCAATGACGGGCTGAATTTATAGTACCTGAAAATGGTGAGTAAAAATAGCACAGGTATCTTTTAGAGGACGATTAGTAGCGAAATAATATCGTGATAGTCAAAAAGGTCTGGATCCTGTCGGAGAAAATAAAAGAAAACAACAAAACAAATTACAATTATTAAGAAAATACAAAGAGATATAATATTTACAAGAAAAGTAACGGCTTGATTAACGTCTATGTGTCAGGGACAAGCTTCCCATCCAATTTTCTTATAAACTGGCAAACAGGGTCTTTTTGAGTCAGATTCCCAAGACTTAATTGTTGTCTTTCTTTTTGGAATTGTGTATGTAATTTGTGAATGGCTATGTGAACATATCCACTGGGATGCGTCTAAAGAGTTGAAGATATATCATCTAAAGACTCCTTACTCAAGCAACCCCTAATGAATTTAATTTTGTCTTCACGATTATCAGACACCATTCCTAAAGAACGACAACAAGTATTGCAATTTCAGCGTGCAGATTTGTAACAAACACTCATTTTCTTAGCTCTACGTTTCTTTACATAGGTGCTTCTTCCAAAACCAGGCAGATGTGAAATAAAAGAGTCAGAAGACTCACCTGCCAATCGAACCCGTGCTTCAATTAACCAACGAATGTCAGTAGGAATAACTTTAATCATCAGTAATCTCATCCGTTCCAAGCGAGCTTTGTAAACTTTCATCAGAGATTTTTGAGGGAGAGAAGGAATTGCTTGTGAAGATTTGTGAGAGCTTCTTCCATCTTGAAATGTCTTAATCTGCAAAAACTAAACACACAAAATTAAATCACACCAAATCACAATATATACAAAAATTGCATGGGTTGCCTCCCTGCGAGCGCTAAGTTTAAAGTCGTCAGCTAGACGTGACTTCTCGAACGTTAGGCTAGATATGAAAGTGTGACACTTTCTTTTTGTCGCTCAAATGATTCTCCCCAGTAGTGCTTAACACGCTTGTTTTTAACCTTGAAAGTTTTGTTGGAGTCAGGATCATGTATCTCAACGGCTCTGTCTGGTAAAACCTTGGTGATCACAAATGGACCTGACCACCGTGATTTGGTGGTTTCCACGGGAAGAATTTCCCCCTTGATTTGTTTAACAGTACCTTCTACCCAGGTTCCAGTTGTATGCGCACTAACTTCTCATCATGTCTTTTTCCTTGCCTTTTCCTTGTACAATTTGGCATCCTCAAAAGGCTGTATGTGAAATTCCTCCAATTCATTGAGC
Source organism: Zanthoxylum bungeanum (assembly GCA_019454045.1). Lineage (NCBI taxonomy): Eukaryota > Viridiplantae > Streptophyta > Magnoliopsida > Sapindales > Rutaceae > Zanthoxylum > Zanthoxylum bungeanum. The sequence continues at coordinate 142,391 of SKCR01026391.1, read as the reverse complement.
TGGTGGAACTTTTTCTCTTTTGTTGCTTGTAGTGCAAGAATAAGCTTCTTCAGTACGCAGTGCACTTTATCTTCAGGCTCCACAGGTAATTGACATGCTTTAAGTTTGTCAGTAGAACTTTATCTTTCATCAGAGTTCTGAACGGTACTATGTATCACATCAAGTCTGAAACATTCCTCATTTTCATCATCTGGGAAATTCATGGCTTTGAAAACATTGAATGTTACTTCTTGGTCTTGTACCCGCATGGTTAGTTCTCTTTTTTATACATCAATAATGGTTCGACCTATAGCCAAGAATGGTCTCCCGAGGATGATTGGCACGTCTGCATCTTCCTCCATATCAAGGACAATAAAATCTGCTGGGAAAATGAATTTGTCAACCTTGACCAGCACATCCTCAACTACGCCTCTTGGAAATACGAGCGTTCTATCAGTAAGTTGTTGTGAGACTGAAGTGGGCATTGTTTCTCCAATCTGCAGTTTCCAGAAAATAGAAAAAAGGCATCAAGTTAATACTTGCACCTAAATCACATAAAGCCTTACCAAAGTTATGTTCTCCTATGACGCAAGGTACAGTGAAACTGCCAGGATCTTTCAACTTTGGGGGAAGTTTCCTCTGAATGATAGCGCTGCATTCTTCTGATAATGCTACTGTCTCGTAATCTCCCAATCTCCGCTTTCGTGAAAGAATGTCTTTCATGAATTTGACATAGCTGGGCATTTGTTCCAACGCTTCTGCAAATGGAATGTTGATATGCAGCTTTTTGAAGATCTCCAGGAACCGAGAAAACTGCTTGTCCAATTTATTCTTCTGAAGACGTTGAGGAAAATGTGGAGGTGGAATGATCTGTTCTTTTTCCTTTGCTTCTTTTTCCTCCATTTGTTGCTTTGTTTCTTTTGGAACTTCCTCAGCAGTTGTTTTGGCTCCAACATCTTTGTTGATTTCAGTACCGCTTTTTAACATGCTGGCATGACATTGCTCCTTCCCCATGTTCCTTGGATTTGGTCAGTGTTGCTAGGAAGGTTACCTGGTGGTCTGTAACTATGAGTATTGGCCAGTTGTCCAATTTGATTCTCTAGTGCTTTAATAGAAGTAGATTGACTTTGAATTAATGCTGATTGGGATTGAAACATAGCATCATATCTTCTTGCTGCTGAGATTGAAACATAGTATCATATCTTGCTGCTTGAGAGTCGTGTTTTGCTTCTATCTTTTTCAAGTGGGTCAACACTTCTGTTATTCCTGGTTCATTTGCCTGCTCCTGGCTTTTGTTCTGTTGCTGGAATTCAGGTGGTGGATAATTCTGCTGTTGGCCTGAATTGTACTCCATGAAAAATTGGGATGATTCCTCCACCATGGGTTGTAGGTGTTGGAATATGGATTGTTCCCCTGTCTGTTGAAATTGTTGACATAATTCACCGTCTCTTCAAGTTGGTTCGACTCCGGTGCTCCTCCATATGGTGAACTTGTGGATCCAGTGGTAAGAGTCTCCATGAATTTGCATATCTGATCTAGCTTGGCGTTGACTGCTGTATTGGCTCCACTTTCATAAATTCCTGCAATTCTTTGGATCATGCTCCTTTCTGTTGGCCATAAGGAATTGTTGTGGGCCATTTCTTCGATTAGGTCCCAGGCTTGATCTTCTCCTTTTTCATTAAAGCTCCTCCAGCAGCAGCATCGATTGTGGTTCTCATTATTCCAGAAAGTCCATTATAGAATGTTTGGACTTGAAGCCATTTTGGAATCTCATGGTGAGGACATTTTCGAAGTAAATCTTTGTACCTTTCCCAAGCTTCGTAGAAAGTTTCTGAGTCTTGTTGCACAAAGGATGTGATGTCATTCCTCAGCTTTCCAGTTCTGGCTGGTGGAAAGTACTTTGCAAGAAATTTGGTGGCTAAAGTGTTCCAAGTTTTGATAGAACCTGCTGGTAGTGAATATAGCCAAGCTTTAGCTCAATCCTTCAAGGAGTATGGGAAAACACGCAGTCTCATTGCTTCTTCTGATGCTCTGTTGTAGTTGAAAGTACCGCAAACTTCCAGGAAGTTACTGATGTGGGCATTAGGATCTTCAGTTGCATTCCCCCCGAACTGAACTGACTGCTGAATCATCTGAATGCATGTTTTGATGTCACACGCATTTACTGGTAAGGGAGAAAGTACAATACAGGAAATGAGTCTGTCAACCACCGAAATGGTTCTGTCTCGAATAGGAATTGGTGGTGCAACCTCCAACGGTTCAGGTTCCATGTTAATGATTGCTTCTTGGCCTTCTTGCGTTTCCCTTCTCAAATGTCTGATGGTTCTTTCAATTTCTGGGTCAAGCGGTCGGAGTTCAAAGCTTCTGGTTCGTCTCATGTAGTTTCTGAGAACCTGAAACACAAGAAAACAAAAACAATAAGTAAAAAGAAAATTAGAAACAAGTAAAAGTATCAAACCTCTAAACTAATAGTGAAAGATAAATAAGTCCCCGGCAACGGCGCCAAAAACTTGACCGGCGTAAACACACATATAAAGCAAGCGCACATATCGTTCAAGTAGTATAAATATCGATCCCACGAGGACTTAATATCTAATCTATTAATTTTATGAGGTCAAATGATTACTAGTATCTAACAGGTTGTTGGATTGATTTGAAATGGTGACGATTCTAAATTTAAAAACAAGTAAATAAAATTGTTCGAAAGTAGATTTAAGAAAATTCAATATTAAAAACTATCTAGGGTTGTGATTTCTTCCAATATCATTTTAAAGATGAAGTGGTTATTTTATGTTTGTGTAATAAATCGGTGTACTAACCTGGAATACTAAATTATGCAAAAGCCTCTGTCGATTGTCAGACGCAAATACCCAGTTTAACCCAATTGAACCATATGTCTATGTCAACCAAATTATCTGGATTCATTAAGTTTAAGTTCCAATTATGGCTACCCCCGCCCGACATGTATATGTCTATCCTGTAAGGAAATCTATTAAAGGGTTATATATCCTCAAGAAAGATCGTGGGCTATTAAGTCTAAGGCTGAAACCTAAAATTCCTTTGTCAAGTTTATTTTAGATTTACCAGATCAATCTTATTAATGGCCAATTAACAAGACGCATTAAGCTTAAGATTAAATAAGTAAACCTTTAAATTACCCAAACTATAAAATAACCCCTTATAAACCGGTGATATTAGATTTCATCACAACCCCAGATAACTGGCTTAGTTACGACACATATTTACGGGTAGTAAAAACTTAAATAAAATAAAAGACATAAAGTAAAATGCTGAAAAGTAAATTGCTGAAAAGTAAATGACGGAAAGTAAATGCTGAAATTAAATACTGAAAATTAAATGCTGAATAGTAAATGCTGAAAAGTAAATTACTGAAATGTAAAAGCTGAAAGTAAATTGCTGAAAGTAAATTACTGAAAAGTAAAAACTGAAAATTAAAGAAAGAAAAGTACTGTGCGTAAAAGTAAATTGCGAAAGTAAAAACTGAAAAGTAAAGAAAAGAAAGTGCGAAAGCGGAAATTAATTACTAAAAGCTATAAATAAACAAACAAGATACAATCTACTTAGTATTCTTAAGGAATTCCTTAGAAGAAAGTATGAATTTTACAAATGAAATGGCTTGGTATTTATAGGCAAAATTTTGCCTCCATCAAATCATCCACCAAATCAATTATTAATTGCTCCACTAATTACTCCACTAATTACTCCACCAAATCCATTATTAATTGCTCCACTAATCTCTTATCATGTTTGGTGATGATTTGATAATTTTTATTATTTATTTATTAATTTATTTTTTGCTTTGAAAATAATTGAAAGTAACTTTAATAATTACACACAACACACTTCTGGATGGTTCATCAATTTCGGGCATGAAATCTTCAGAATTAGAAATTATTTTGTCTTTCAAAGCTATAGATCTTTGAGTCTTCTTTAATCTGGAACTTGAATTAGCGCAATCAGATATCAGTGTAAAGAGTTATGCCCAAATTACAAAAGATGCACAAAACTGGAATTTCCAAAACTGCACTTCGTTAAAAACGCCCTTTCAAGTTTCCAATCTCCAAAATTAAAATATCAAGTCCAATAATTGCCCTTATTTGACCCATATTTCATCCTAAATGATTTCATTGAGACCCGATATTATTTTATCTGCAAAATAAAATAAAACACATCAAAACGTTCATCAAACCCTAGAAACTAAACAAAATATTAAGTTAAAGGGGCGGTAAATATTGATATATTTTCCACTCATCAATTTGATAAACACTGAACGACTCACTAAAGATTTCCTAATAGATGATACACCAACGTCAATAGGAATCTTCTCGAGTTGAGCGAGAATAGTAGTCCTTCGACTTGAGATACCACAGTGGATATATTACTTAGCCTATACACTTTGATGGCAGTCACGTCACCGATCTATTTAGATCAGACCTCCGCCTGTTCGTTGGGTGTGGACTGATGCTCATGATATCCAGTGCGTATCAAGATAGAATCTGTCAGTCCTATGTACAGGGCATAGGTATCCTACATGTGTTTGCGATATAGTAAAACAATGTCCGTGGTATAACTTCGGAAATCAGTTCCGAGTGTTATTTAGAGATCGTAAATTTGAAAGTCGACTATATTATACCATACGGATTTGAAGTTCTTATCTATATCCCAAGTATAATATGGATAGCCTGTGATGGAGGGATTATACGTATGCAATGACCTCGACTTGCATAGTTTAGCGAGATTATCCGTGGTCGTCATAATTCATGAGTGGGTGAATTATGGACACGAAATTGGATTTCGTGACGGATAAACCTAAACTTAGAGAGTCCCACAATATGAAGTGTACCCGTTGAGCACTGGGGCAATGCTGTATGAATAATACAGATTATTCATAATTCTTCATCGGATTAAATGAGTTAATTCGAATCGTTTAAACGGTTAAACGAAAACATATGCATATGGGCATTTTTTGTCAATCGTAATTATTGTGTATTTGTATTTGATACATAATTTGATTGGATACACATTAATTAATTGTCAAATGAGACTTTGACACATGCCACTAATATATGTATTTTTTATTTAATGTAAATAAAATACATAAATAATAATAATTATATTAATTAATTATTTAGATATTTAAATGTTAAATATTTGAATAATTAAATAATTTCCATATTACATAAATATTATGCAATATGTTTAATTATTATTGGTACATGTGGTATTTTTTAATTAAGCTTAATGTGTGAAAATTTGATTTTCCAACAAAAAATTGTATGATATTTAATTGAATTAATATGTCAAAAATGACCAAAAAGCCCCCAAAAGTCGGTCAAGCTAGTTTAAATTAGAAAATTTTGTTTCTTTTTCATGTAAGCTTACCCATGGCCGAAAATGAAGTCTCCAAATACCTCCCAAATTTGGCTTGATGATTCAAGGAAGAAAGTGAAGGAAAAATAAGAAAAAGCATAGGAAAATTGGAGATTAAAAGGTAATCTTTAATATTCTTGAGTTTAGAAATTTAGTTTCTTGTTATTGTGTTCCTAGAATAGTTCTAGGGTTTTCTTTACTTGTTAAAATTGGGGCTTTTGGTGTTGGAAGATGGATTTGGAAGTGTTAAGCATGTGTGAAGTAGAATTGGATAATATTATTTTAATATTTATTCAATTTGATCATTTGATGATATGTTGCCATTCTAGAGTGTTATGACCACTCTTGTAATGCCTAGAATTTTTCTTGGGTAGTTCATTTGTGGTGACTTTGGTTGGTGTTAAGATTAATTAGAATAATGTTGGAAAATTGGATTTTAAGCATGAAAAATTGATTATTTTTGTTGCAAAATCATATCTGAAAAAATGGGTTGATTATGATGAAAATGATGTCATTTGAATGTATTGGATGTGTTTTGGGTGTTGGAACAATTGCCGGAAATTATTTCGGAGTTGAAATAAGCGAAAACGTTGAAAAACGGCGTTACCGGGTGACTTTTGAGCTAACCGGATGACGGCTGCCCAAACAGTGAATTGGTCACTGTTCGGACAGCCCATGAACTGCCGTAATACTATTGGGACTGACCTGGGCAGCCTTCATGTGTATTGGGTGGTCGGTTCGGTCAAAAACGCGTTTTATGTCTTTTTACGGAAAAATGTTTTCGTAAAAGTTTCGCGACGTTTCCTAACTATTTATTTCATTATTTGATATTGATTAAATATGTTTAGGTGAAATACGAATGAATTATTCATATTGGATATTGAATAATATATTTGGTAATTTTAAAAGTTTTAAAATTATGATTTCGCCTGAACAGTGCTTCCGCCGCGCCCTTTACCCAAAACCCCAACAGGTTTTTTGTACTTCGTTACCTTTACCGATGATCTGTCACGGTATGGTTATGTTTATTTGATGAAATAGAAATCGGAAACCTTTGAAAATTTCAAAGAATTCTGAAATGAAGTAGAAAAAAGACTGGTAAATATATTAAATGTCTTCGATCTAATCGAGGCGGTGAATATATGGGTGGTGAGTTCACCGATTATTTAAAAGAGACTGGGATTCTCGCTCAATATACTCATTCGGGTACTCCACAGCACAATGGAGTGTCCGAAAGGAGAAATCGGACTTTATTAGATATGGTTCGATATATGTTGAGTTTTATAGATTTGCCCTATTACTTATGGGGATATGTGTTAGGGATATGCCCTATACCCAACTTGTGGATGGGCTATATGTACATGTATTTGTAATATTTTAATTAATTAATTAAATGGCAATATTTTTTATACGTGTCTTACATAACTTATATGAATCATCAACACTGTAATAAAGCCCTTGGAGTAATAAGACGATGGCTTCCACGCCTTATGAGAATAATTACTCTTAAATGTTCCTAGTCATAGTTTTGTGAATAATCTGAGCGTTCACAAAGTGGAGAGACTAGCATGATGATATGATCCGCCCTTAAGTGGGGTAGCCGATCTCATAGGCTACTAGCGGAGATCCGTCCGCTTGGTGTATCACATGGATGCATGAGTTGCTCGTGTCCATCGAACTGACCGCCGAAAGTTTTCATTTGGAGTGTTTATCCCATGTGTCTGTGAGAACATTCATGTATCGATTATATGACTAGTCCTTAGACTTGAGGTCTTTACAATCTTATTTGTGGATCAAATAACTTTGACATTCTCCTTCCTCGGTTCAAAAGATCCGGTCATAAGGGTATGATTGGGTCATTTGTTGAAACACATGAAGTTTGTAAAGATACAACAGAGAATCGCCAATCTCTCGGATAATATTTTCTTATAAGAGTAGTATTCCAGTTCGCGGGTTGATATGTGTGATCAGTGCTTGAGACTGTGGCCACAACGGAAGAATAATGTGAGATTCTTGGGTTATCACGATTCATGACACTATCAACATCATACCTTTGACCATATGGGTAGACACTTTATGTACCCTAGGTCAATAGGTGGGGATACAGTGAGGTGAGAGACCGTATCATATGTAAATCGCATACAGAATGAGTATATATATCTTTATTTCTCATTTGGGGTCTTTGGCTTGTTGCGAGATGTCCACTTTGGTCATTGAAATCGAACGAGTATCTGATCGGAGGATAATTTATGTTCGATTAAATTATCACGATTCATTTCATGTCCAACTTGAGGGGAACCCAAAAGGTCACACACAACAAAGTCGAAATCAATGGTTAACAGTGCACATTACATATTTAACAACATATATGATTGCTGTAGGAATTGTTCATAAATGGTTCAATTATTGAACAGATCATTTATGAGGTTTCATAGTGGCTTAGGGATTGGTGAATGACGATAGGGGCACTTTTGGAATTGGAATAAATTGATAAAAAAATTACTATTCACATGAATAGTACCGCGTGAATAGAAATTTTTTTTTATTTACTTTTGTTATTTGTTTTGAATTCCAATTCGGCCCAAACTCTTATTAGGGTTTTATAATCTCATTAAACCACTAAATTAAGATCCAATGGCTAAGATTAAATTGGCTTTTATCCCACATCGGATTCGTAATTAATTTTGTTGTCTTTGGAGCACTATATAAACCCAAAGAATTCTTCACAAAATTTTACACCAAAACCTTTCATATATTGGGTTTATATAAGTGAGCAACTCTAAATTTTAAGAGTAAGCCACTGATTTTGAGGATCCTTAAGTCTAATTGACTAGAGGAATCTCGAGTTAAAAGTTTTGAGGTATTTGCCTAGGCTAGCACCAAAGGCAAAATACCCATGCACTCAAGGCGTAGTCTTGCCGTTGAGTTTTGGCTTTGGTGTGTGCATATTTGGAGGCCACACACTTGGGTGGCTCTTTGGAACATGGAAGAGCTTGCTGAGTTCGAGAAAAGCTTGTAGATTGGAGGGAGGACTGGATGAGTCTTCGGTTCAAGTAAGTTTTTTCTTTCTTTATTTTAATTAGAGTTCTTATGATAGTTAACATGTTTAGGTTTATGTTCTTTACATGTTTTATGAGTTTTATGCTTAGAATATATAGTAACATGTCTAGGCTTGTATAATAATCAAAACAAATGGGTCTTGGGCAAAGGGAAAGCGGCATCATAATTTTAATAATTTTTAATTTTTCCGCTGCGCACTCGCGGCCGCTTCCCAACAGTGGTATCAGCGCGCCATTTTGGTTTTGATTATTTCTTACTCATTTGAACTCTAAATTGGGTGTTTAAAAGCTAGTTGGAAAGATAACACCCTGAACTTAATTTTAGGCACAAGTTTTTCATGATTGGTTAAGATCTGAATTGTGAAATTGCATTTAATGTTCACGCGTCTGCAGGAAAACGTGAATAGTAAATTTATTTGAATAAAATAAAATGCAATATCATAATTAAATATTAATCAAAGTTATTTAATGCCTAAAATAATTTCAACATAATAAAACTCATATGCTTGATGATTCTATGTATGATTAGAATTGGCATGATTATTTTAGGGTGTAAGCATCTAGAGACTTTCTAAGAAATAGAGAGTGTATTGTTTATCCCTTAGCTAAGTAATTATTCCATGATGAACTTAGAGATTTATTATCTTTAAGGCGGCTAATAATATAATCACTTGTTTATAATAAAAGACATTATAAAAGATACAAGTGGGTTGGGACCAAGGGGTTAATAAAATTTTCCAAACTAAAGTTAATTAACCAAAGGTATTACTAGAGTTAGATAATGATTTGGTATCTTCCTTCACTCACTACCTTTTTATAGCCAAAAGGAAAAGCTGTGAAGACATCTAGATAATCATTTACTCAAAGCTTACCTTAAAGCATATTTAAAGTGTTGGACTAATTTGGAGGATCTATTGTTTATTCCGGTCACCAAGGCAATAAGAGCCTAAGAGATAAGGGTATTTAAGAGAGTTCGCTCCACCCTCCCTCTGGGGAATTTTCAATGGAGGAATCCATTTGACAGTTATTCACTTAAACTTGCTAAAATCCCCAATAATAATTTAAGTCTAAAATTTGCCTCCCATTGTAAAGTATAGACCCAAAGGGCTTAAACCGTATTGGCAGGACTAGGCTTTACCAGACTGACCAATACCAATTTGTCCCTAAATCATACTATTGACAATAGTTTGACTTTTCTGAGTCATAAGACGCAGCGACCCTTACGCGTGGTCTTATAACTTAGTGGCAAAGATTGGGTGTCCACAAGGACTAGCATAAGCTATGACATGTTTGATTGCCCAACCCAATGATCAAGGAATTGTGATTTATATCATAAATTGGTTGGGAACCTACCTAATTATCATATTTTATAACAACCGGCCCTAGTCGGAGTTATGAAATGATGATAATGGGATCCTTGCCCACAATAAATCCATCATATTGGGGTTGATGCGATTTGCTTAAAATTTTAAAACAATTGAGTGGGAGCAAATTCATAATATTAAAAGCCCATGTTATTATGAAATATTAATGAAAACATATTCCTAATTTTAACATTCTCTCTTAACAGGTGGGTTAAAATATTTCACAAACATTCAAATGGCAAACAGAGTATCACTTCGTTCCATCCTTGATGAGCATAAGCTCAAAGGGGACAACTACAATGACTGGTTTAGAATCCTTAAAATTATCTTACGACAAGAAAATATTTTCTATGTTCTTGAAAGACCATTTCCCACTGAACCCGCAGAAGATGCTGACCAAGATACATTTGATGCTTGGAAGAAACACGTCGATGATGATGAGCAAGCAGTTTGCATAATGCTTGGCTCTATGTCGGACGAACTTCAAAAAGCTCACGAAGATATGGATGCTCAAACCATCATCTTTCACTTGAAGGAGTTGTATGCAACTTCCGTTCATACCGTGAGATTCCAAGTGTCATGTGCCTTATTCCAAACAAGGTATAAGGGAGTATCTGTTAGTGGACATGTGCTTAAGATGATTGGCCACATTGAAAAATTGTCCAACCTTGGGTTCATCATGGATCATGAGATAGGTCACGATCTAATTCTTCAGTCCTTACCAAAAGAATTCTCTAAATTTATCATGCAGTTTCATCTGTCTGATAAAGAAACTACTTTAGCATGAAACTACATCAACATTGTACAATCTGAAACAAACAGCAGAAAATGACTTGAAACAAGAGCTTAAAACCTCCGTCATGCTTACGGGTACGGACCTGAAGCCACGAGGCCCAAAGAAAAATAGGGCAAGGCCAAGGCTCCAGATCACCTAAAGCCCAATGGTAAGGTGGAGAAGAAAAATGGAAAGAGGAAATGTTTCTTTTGTGGAAAGAATGGTCATTGGAAGAAGACCACAGATCCTTGAAAGCCAAGGAAGTTAGGGAAGCCCAAGAGGCCAATAAGCCCAATGCTTCAGGTATGTTGTATATGATTGAACTATATTCTCAAAACTCTGAACCTTCTACTTGGGTGCTTGACACCGGTTGTGGGACTCACTTGTGTAACAATGTGCTTGGCCTGAGAAACAGTAGGAGACTCCGTCATGGGGAGGTTGACTTACGTATGGGTAATGGAGAAAAACTAGCTGCATTGTGCGTGGGGACTTATTCATTGGTTTTGCCAAATGGTTTAGTTTTAGACTTAGAAGATTGTGTTTATATACCTTCTCTAGTAAAGAACATCATTTCAATTTCTTCTTTATGTAATAAAGGTTTTCATGCCTACTAAGTTGTAATGAATGTTCTATTTATTTCAATGAAATAAAATATGGAGATGGTATTTTGAATAATGGTATCTATGTCTTACAAACTAACAAAGAATATTCAACCTCTATATATAACAACGTTAACTCGAATAATCTCAATGAATCACTTCTATGGCACAGTCGCTTAGGTCATATCAATGAAATAAGATTAACTAAGCAACATAAGGATGGATATTTCAAACCCTTCAAATATAAACCTTATGGAACTTGTGAGTCTTGTTTACTTGGTAAAAATGACCAAATTACCCTTCAAAGGTAAATGACAACGTGCAACGGAGACATTAGAACTCATACACTCTGATGTATGCGGACCAGTGTCAGTCACCGCTAGAGGTGGATTCTCATACTTCATTACCTTTATCGATGATCATTCGCGATATGGGTATGTGTACCTTATGCGGTACAAATATGAAGCCTTTGAGAAATTCAAAGACTTCAAAGCTGAAGTAGAAAAACAGCTTAATACAAGTATTAAGTCACTAAGGTCTGACCGAGGTGGTGAATACTTAAGCAATGAATTTCAAGATTACTTGAGAGAAAATGGCATTGTTTCCCAGTGGACTCCTCCGGGAACTCCACAGCATAATGGGGTCTCCGAAAGGAGAAATTGGACATTATTAGATATGGTCCGATCAATGATGCCATACACGGATCTACATCTTTCTTTTTGGGGTCCTGCTTTAGAAACTGCAACACTACTACTAAACCAAGTTCCTTCCAAGACTGTTAGACAAACACCATATGAGTTATGGTCTGGGAAACGTCATAGTCTTAGTTATCTAAGAGTTTGGGGATGTGACCTATATGTCAAGCTCACACAAACAAACAAATTGCATGATAGGGTAGTTAAATGTAAGTTTGTATGATATGCCTTGAACTCAAGAGCATACGTGTTCTACGTCCCAAATGAACAAAGAACATTTGTCTCACGAAATACTAAATTTCTAGACAATGAATTCCTTCTCAAGAAATATAGTGGGAGTAGACTTGACCTCGATGAGGTACGAGAAGAACAAACTAACATAGAACTAAACCCCAGGCCCCTCAAAAGGGCAGCGACGGAACAACCACAAGGTTATGAACTCAGAAGGTCTGGTAGGGAAAGACATGAGCCTGAAAGATATGGTTTCCATATTGATGAGGGACATGATCAGGTCATTGATAATGACGATCCCACCAGTTATGACGAAGCAATGCGTGACATTGATTCAGTCAAGTGGCTTGAGGCAATGAAATCCGAAATAGACTCTATATATCAGAATCAAGTCTGGGACTTGGTAGATGCACCTGAAGGGATAAAACCCATAGGCTGCAAGTAGATTTACAAGGGTAAAACTGATGCAGAAAGTAACATCCAAACCTATAAGGCTAGGTTGGTGGCGAAAGGTTATAGAAAAATCATAAAGTATGCAAGCTTAAATGATCCATTTATGAACTCAACCAAGCCTCCAGAAGTTGGAATATACGATTTGATGAGACAATCAGAGAATTTGACTTCATCAAAAATGTAGACGAGCCTTGTGTTTACATGAAAAGTAGTGGGAGTGCTGTTGTATTTCTCGTATTATATGTTGATGACATATTAATCATCGAGAATGATATTCCCATGATGCAAGCCTCCAAGCAATGATTATCTCAGAATTTCTCCATGAAAGATTTGGGAGAAGCAGCCTACATCCTCGCATTAAGATCTACTATGATAGATCTAAGAGGTTGTTAGGACTTTCTCAATCTACGTACATAGGTAAAGTTTTGAAAAGATTCAAAATGGAAGATTCCAAAAGAGGTAATTTACCTACTTGTCATGGAATCAAATTATCTAAGGAGCAATGTCCACATACTCCTTCAGATAGAGAGCGTATGAGTAAGATCCCTTATACTTCAGCAATATGATCGATCATGTACGCCATGCTATGTACAAGACCTGATCTCTCTTATGCTCTTAGCATAACGAGCAGGTATTAGACAAATCCTGGTGAGCAACACTGGGCAGCTTTCAAATAATCCTCAAGTATCTGAGAAGAACTAAGGATGTTTTTTTGACATACGGAGATTGTTCTGAGGTGAAAGTCATTGGTTACTGTGATGCGAGCTTTCAGACCGATAAGGATGACAGCAGATCGCAAACAGGATATCTGTTTACTTTGAATGGCAGTACTGTCAGTTGGAAAAGCTCAAAGCAGTCAACTACAACGGACTCCACCACTGAAGCCGAGTATATTACATCATCTGAGGCTGCTAAAGAAGTAGTCTGGATAAAGAAGTTCATCATGGAGCTGGAAGTACTTCCCGTGATAAAGAATGGCGTCACGATGTACTGTGACAACACGGGCGCCATTGTTCAATCAAAGGAACCAAGGTCCCACCAGAAATCCAAACATGTACTCAGGCAATTTCATCTTATAAGGGAGATTTTTGAGAGAAAATAAGTTATTATAGAGAAAATACCCACAGAAGATAATCTTGCAGATTCTCTGACTAAAGGGCTGACTCAACAAAAGCATGATAGGCACACCCGAGAGTATGATGTCCAGATTCATACTAGTTGGCTATAATGCAAGTGGGAGATTGTTAGGAATATGCCCTATACCCAACTTGTGGATGGGCTATATGTACATCTATTTGTAATATTTTCATTAATTAATAAAATGACAATCTTTATTATACGTGTCTTACATAACTTATATGAATCATCAACACTGTAATAAAGCCCTTGGAGTAATAAGATGATGGCTTCCACGCATTATGAGAATCATTACTCTTAAATGTTCCTAGTCATAGTTTTGTGAATAATCTGAGCGTTCACAAAGTGGAGAGACTAGCATGATGATATGATTCGCCCTTAAGTGGGTAGCCGGTCTCATAGGCTACTAGAGGAGATCCGTCTGCTTGGTGTATCATATGGATGCATGAGTTGCTCGTGTCCATCGAACTGACCGCCGAAAGTTTTCATATTGAATGTTTATCCCATGTGTCTGTTAGAACTTTCATGTATCGATTATATGACTAGTCCTTAGACTTGAGGTCTTTACAATCTTATGTGTGGATCAAATAACTTTGATATTCTCCTTCCCCGGTTCAAAATATCCGGTCATAAAGGTATGATTGGGTCATTTGTTGAAACACATGAAGTTTGTAAGGATACAACAGAGATTTGCCACTCTCTTAGATAATATTTTCTTATAAGAGTAGTATTCCAGTTCGCGGGTTGATATGTGTGATCAATGCTTGAGACTGTGGCCACAACGGAAGAATAATGTGAGATTCTTGGGTTAGCACAATTCATGACACTATCAACATCATACCTTTGACCATATAGGTAGACACTTTCCGTACCCTAGGTCAATAGGTGGGGATACAGTGAGGCGAGGGACCATATCATATGTAAATCGCATACAGAATGGGTATATATATTTCCTTCTCATTTGGGGGCCTTGGCATGTTGCTAGATGTCAACCTTGGTCATTGAAATCGAATGACCATCTGATCGGAGGATAATTTATCTTCGATTAAATTATCATGATTCATTTCATGTCCAACTTGAGGGGAACCCAAAAGGTCACACACAACAAAGTCGAAATCAATGGTTAAAAGTGCACAGTACATATTTAACAGCATATATGATTGCTGTAGGAATTGTTCATAAATGGTTCAATTATTGAACCGATCATTTATGAAGTTCCATAGTGGCGTAGGGATTGGTGAATGACGATAGGGGCACTTTGGGAATTGGAATAAATAGAAAAAAAAATTACTATTCACATGAATAGTACCGTGTGAATAGAAATTTTTTATTTTATTTAATTTTTTTATTTGTTTTGAATTCCAATTCGGCCCAAACTCTTATTAGGGTTTTATAATCTCATTAAACCACTAAATTAAGATCCAATGGCTAAGATTAAATTGGCTTTTATCCCACATCGGATTCTTAATTAATTTTGTTGTCTTTGGAGCACTATATTAACCCAAAGAATTCTTCACAAATTTTTACACCAAAACCTTTCATATCTTGGGTTTATATAAGTGAGAAACTCTAAATTTTAAGAGTAAGCCACTGATTTTGAGGATCCTTAAGTCTAATTGACTAGAGGAACCTCGAGTTAAAAGTTTTGAGGTATTTGCCTAGACTAGCACCAAGGGCAAAATACCCGTGCACTCAAGGCGTAGTCTTGCCGTTGAGTTTTGGCTTTGGTGTGTGCATCTTTGGAGGCCACACACTTGGGTGGCTCTTTGGAACGTGGAAGAGCTTACTGAGTTCCAGAAAAGCTTGTAGATTGGAGGGAGGACTGGACGAGTCTTCGGTTCAAGTAAGTCTTTTTCTTTCTTTATTTTAATTAGAGTTCTTATGATGCTTAGAATATATAGTAACATGCCTAGGCTTGTAGAATAATCAAAACAAATGGGTCTTGGGCAAATGGAAAGCGTCATCATAATTTTAATAATTTTTAATTTTTTCGCTGCGCACTCGCGGCCGCTTCCCAACAATATGCTCTTTTAACTACTGCTCATCTTTTGAATAAGATTACTTCCAAGGCTGTTCCTACAACTCCGTATAAGATATGGACTGGTAGGAAACCAAATCTTAATTATGTTAAGATTTGGGGTTGTCCTGCCTATGTCAGGATGGCTCAGCCAGATAAGCTTTCGCCTCGAGGGCAAAAGTTTAGGTTTGTTGGATATCCTTCAAATACGAAATGATATTTATTCTATGATACCGAGCATCGAAATGTGTTCGTAGCTCGCTTCGCAAAATTTCTAGAAGTATAATTTTTGTCTGAAGGAGGTAATCATAGACAAGTTGAACTTGATGAAGTATAACCTGGAACCAACGAACCATTGGAGGAACCTGAAGTTCAAATAGATGAAGAGCCTTCAACACACACACTCCGTAGGTCCCAAATGGTGTCTAGACCTCCTGAACGCTTGTATTTGATATAAGAAAAGAGTCTAGATGTTCTCTTAATTGAAACGACTGACCCTTACACCTATAGAGAAGCAATGTTGGACATCGACTCTGCGAAGTGGCAAGAGGCCATGAAATCAGAGTTAGACTCTATGAATCAGAATCAAGTTTGGAACTTGGTTATGCTTCCTGAAGGAATTATTCCTATCGGTAGTAAATGGGTTTACAAAAGAAAGCGTGGGCCTGATGGAAAGGTTGAGACCTTTAAGGCCAGACTAGTAGATAAAGGTTACACG
The DNA here is from genome assembly GCA_019454045.1 of Zanthoxylum bungeanum. NCBI lineage: Eukaryota > Viridiplantae > Streptophyta > Magnoliopsida > Sapindales > Rutaceae > Zanthoxylum > Zanthoxylum bungeanum. The sequence goes on along the minus strand of SKCR01026391.1, from coordinate 125,973 downwards.
CAGCGACCTGGAGTCGACTACGATGAAACTTTTTCGCCAGTTGCGATGCTAAAGTCTATAAGGATTTTATTGTCTATTGATGCTTACCATGATTATGAGATTTAGTAAATAGATGTCTAAACGACTTTTCTAAATGGGTTTCTTGACGAAGAAATCTATATGGAACAGCCGGAGGGTTTTATATCCAGCGAAACCTCAGCATGGTTTGTAAGCTTAAGAAGTCCATTTATGGACTTAAGCAAGCTTCGCGAAGTTGGAATCTTTGATTTGATGAGATTATTAGATTGTCTGGTTTTCTTAAGAATACGGAAGAATCCTGTGTGTACCAGAAGGCTAGTGGGAGTATGATAGTATTTTTGGTTCTCTACGTTGATGACCTCCTAATCATTGGGAATGATATATGGATGATGCAAGACGTCAAAGCTTACATCTGTAAGAATTTCTCCATGAAAGACCTAGGTGAAGCTTCTTATATCTTGGGTATAAAACTCTATAGGGATAGAGAATGAAGCTTATTGGGTTATCCCAATAAACGTACATAGATAAGATCTTAGAATGGTACAATTTGACTAACTGTAAGACAACAAATATACCGTTCAGACATGGCATTCATCTTACGAAGAAAATGTGTCTGCAAACAGAAGATGAGAAGATTGGAATGTCTAATCAGCCTTATGTTTCATGTTTGGGTAGCATTATGTATGACATGTTATGTACGAGGCTTGATATTAGCTACGCGGTTAGCGTAACCAGTAGATATCAGTCCAATCCAGGTAATGACCACTGGATGGCCGATAAACATATCCTGAAGTATCTTAAAGGTACTAAGGATAAGTTTATCATTTATGGAGGAAATGAACTGCAGGTTAATGGGTATACGGATTCTGATTTCCAATCGAATCCCGATGATAGAAAGTCTACATCAATATTCATATTTACCCTTAACGGAGGTGCAGTTTGTTGGAAGAGTTCCAAACAGGGGTCTACAACTGATTCCACCATAGAGGCAGAATATATCGCTGCTTCTGAAGCTGCAAAAGAAGTTGTTTGGCTTAAGAAGTTTATCACAGAACTGGGAGTTGTCCCGAGTATCGAGAATCCGATTCCGTTATACTATTATAATACTGGTGCCATTGCACAAGCAAATGAACCGATGGCACATCAGAAATCAAAGCATGTGGAACGAAAGTACCACATTATTTGAGAGATTGTGTCACGAGGTGACATTGTCGTGTGTAAAGTTCCTAGTGAAGATAATGTAGCAGACCCGCTCACGAAGACCATACCTCCGAAGTTATTTGATAAACATGTGGAGTCGATGGGTATTGGATACAATCGATATTGGCACTAGAACAAGTGAGAGATTTTGTTAGGGTTGGTACTCTGAGCGCCAATTTCTTATGTATTTCCCTGTAAATACTTTTATATATATTTTATTAATGAATAAAATAAACAGTTTCTATAATATAAATTCTTTTATTATATGGTAAAGACGTAAATGACCATAGAGTGATTGGTTATGATACAGTTGCAAAAGCATCGCAACTGACATTGAGCAGTATCATAATAGTATCATTCTTTATCTGTTCCTGATCAAGGTTTATAATTACTTGGTCAGTAAGTAAACCCGCTGAGACCGGTACGTGTCATATATTGGAATGTTGGATTCTAATGGTTTCTCAATGAATCATGAGTCTCGGGAGACTCGTATAGACTCACAGGTATTTATATCAGATAAAAACTGAACGACTCACCGAAGATTCTTAATAGATGGTACACCAACGTCAATAAGAATCTTCTCATGTTGAGTGAGCATAATGATCATTCAACTTGAGATACCACTGTGGATATATGAGGTATCCTCCATACTTTGATGGCAGTCACGTCACCGATCTATTTAGATCAGACCTCCGCCTGTTCGTTGGGTGTTGACTGATCCTCATGATATCCTGTGTGTATCAAGATAGGATCCGTCAGTTCTGTGTACAGAGCATATGTATCCATTATGGAATTAGCAATATGTTAAATCCATGGGCTCGTGGTACACTGTAGAAATCAGTTCTAAGTGTTATTTAAGAGATTGCTAATAAAATCGTCGACGAGATTATACCTAAAGAGATTTGACATTTATATCTATATCTCTGGGATAATCCGGGTACCTGTGACGGAAGAATTTTACGTATGTAGTGACCTCGACCTGTATGGTTAAGAGATTTTATCCGTTTCGTCATAATTTACGGGTGGGTAGATTATGGATACAAAATTGGATTTCGTGACGGATATGCCTGAACCTAGAGAGTCTCGCTAATGAGATATACTCGTAGGGCACTAAGGCAACTTTTATAAATAATACTGATTATTTATAAGTCGTTTAACGGTTAAACGAAGATACATGCGTTTGAGATCTTTCGGCCATTTATTAAATGTCGAATTGTGATATTTGACATTTATTATTAATATATGTATTTTGATTATTTAATGTAAATATAATATATATATTTGAGATATTTGTATTTAATTATTTGATTATTTAAATGTTAAATAATTAAAATAATTAAATATTTAATATCTAGTTTACTTTAATTAAAGTAAGCTAAATGACTATTTTTTATCGGTTGGATTGACATGATTTAATTGGTTTATTTGTGATAAGGATTGAATTATTTGATGATTTATTACCACAAATAAAAATTAAATCATTTTTCAATTTGTGAAATAAAAATAAAATACTTGGCCTACATAATTTTTTGGCAATTTTTGGTGATTTAAAGAAAATATATAAGGCCATTTTTTATTTTTGGTTTCATAATTCCAAGAACCCTAAAAATCAAATACACACACACACAGAGAGAGAGAGAGAGAGAGAGAGAGAGATATAGAGAGAGAGAGAGAGAGAGAGAGATGAGGAAAAATGAATAAAGGCTTTGAAAATAAAGCATTTTTAGTAAGTTTTTCATACTTTTCCTTACATGAAAATTATTTCTAGCATACTAAGCTTCAACATGTGTAGCCTAGTTTATTCTCTACTCTTTTATGGATGTGATTTGATGATTGAGAACTTGGATGAAAGATGGAAGCATGTAAATTATTTTAGATTGCTTTAAATTGTTTATTAAGCATTCTTTTTTAACCATTTGATGAACGTTGCCATTCTAGAGTTACTTAGCCACTCATGATTGACCTAGAATTGTTCTTGAGCTATTTCATGATGGTGAGGCTTGATTGGTGTTGTGAGAATTGAATTAAAGTATTGAATTTAATTAATTTGGTGTTAATTTTGTTAATTTGTGAAATTATAAAATTAGGGTTTTTAACCTTCACCAAATTTGGGGCTTTTCATATATGTGATAAAATTTGATGTATATACGATGTATATTAAATTTGGGAATTTTTGGATTTGATCTTGACATGTTTTGAACAAAAAGGACTAAATTGCAAATTCTTGAAAGTTTAGGGGCCATTCGACAATAAGAGGAAAAATTATTTTCTTGATTTGAAAATTGTATTTTCATGTATTAGACATGTATAAATCATTTTGGGATTGATTGGGAATCAATTAGAATTGTATTTGACAATTTTGGACTAAAATGATTAAAATATAAAGTTTTGGGGCAAAACGATAATTACTGAAAAATCTGATTTTTGGGTAGAAATTTCAGTTTTTAAGTATTGAGTAATTGAACTAAATTAGTTTATTTTAATTACTGAAGAAAAATTATTGAAATCAGAAAATTTTGATTTTCCGAGTTCCGCTGCGTTTACACGAATTACCGCCCAAAACCCCAACAGTTTGTCAGTGGAAAATTGCATTACATCTGTGTTCTGGATGATACTATCTATTACATCAAGTCTGAAACATTCCTCCTCTCGTTCATCATTTGGAAATTTCATGGCTTTGAAAACATTGAATGTTATTTCTTGGTCATGTACCCTCATGGTTAGTTCACCTTTTTGTACATCAATGATGGTTCGACCTATAACCAAGAGTGGTCTCCCGGGGATGATGGGTACGTCTTTGTCTTCCTCCATGTCAAGGACAATGAAATCTGCTGGGAAAATGAATTTTGTCGACTTTGACAAGTACATCTTCCACTACACCTCTCGGAAATGTGAGTGATTTGTCAGCAAGTTGCAGAGTGACTAAGGTGGGCTTTGCTTCTCCAAGCTGCAGTTTCCTGTAAATAGAAAAAGACATCAAGTTAATACTAGCACCTAAATCACACAAAGCCTTACCAAAGTAATGTTCTCCTATGGTGCAAGGGATGGTGAAACTTCCAGGATCCTTCAACTTTGAGGGAAACTTCCTCTGAATGATGGCGATGTATTCTTCTGTCAGTGCTACTGTCTCGTAATCCCCCAATCTTCACTTTCATGACAGAATATCTTTCATGAATTTGACATAGCTGGGCATTTGTTCCAATGCTTCTGCAAAGGGAATGTTAATATGCAGTTTTTTGAAAATCTCCAGGAGTCGAGCAAATTGCTTGTCCAGTTTGTGATTCTGGAGACACTGTGGAAAATGTGGAGGTTGGGTAAATCTTTCTCGATCATTTTCTTTTGCCTATTTTCCCTCCATCTGTGGATCTGCTTCATTGCTTTCTTTTGGAACATTCTCAGTAGATGCCTTGACTCCAACATCTTTGTTGATTTCAGTGCCACTTTTCAAAGTGATGGCTTGGCATTGTTCCTTCCCTCTGTTCCTTGGATTTGGTTCTGTGTTGCTAGGAAGGGTACCCTGCAGATTGTAACTCTGAGCATTGGCAAGTTGTCCCATTTGATTCTCCAGTGCCTTCAAATATGCTGCTTGATTTTGAACCACAGCTGCTAAAGCGTCGTATTTGGCTTCTTACTTTTTCATCTGGGCAAGCACTTCTGCTATTCCTGGTTCTTTTTCATACTCTTGGCCTTTATTCTACTATTTGAATCCGGGTGGTGGATTGTTCCTTTGCCTCGAAGTATTGCTCCATGCGAAATTAGGATGATTCCTCCAACCTGGGTTGTAGGTATTGGAATATGGATTATTTCTCTGTCTGTTGAAGTTGCTGACATAGTTCGCAGTCTCATCATGTTGGTTGTAAGATTCTGCCTCTAGTGCTCCTCTATATGGTGAACTTGTGGATCCAACATTAACCTGCATGCTAAGAGTTTCCATGCATTTACAGATTTGATCTAGCTTGGCATTTACAGCTCTGTTGACCCCTACTTCGTGGATTCATGCTATTCGATGGATCATGCTCCTGTCTGTTGGCCATTGTTGTTGGCCATTTCTTAAATTAAGTCCCATGCATGATCTTCTCATTTTTCCATTAATGCTCCTCCAGCAGCAGCATCTATTGTGGTTCTCATTAGTCTAGAAAGCCCATTGTAGAAGGTTTGGACTTGTAGCCACTTTGCAATCTCATGGTGAGAACATTTTTGAAGCAATTATTTGTATCTTTCTCATGCTTCGTATAGGGATTCTGAGTCATGTTGCATAAAGGATGTGATGTCATTTCTCAATTTTGCTGTTCTGGCCGGTGGAAAGTATTTTGCAAGGAATTTGGTGGCAAGAGTGTTCCAAGTTGTGATGGAACCTCTGGTAGTGAATGGAGCCAAGCCTTAGCTCTGTCTTTCAAGGATTATGGGAACACATGCAAACACATTGCTTCTTCTGTCGCTTGGTTGTAATTGAATGTGCCACAAACTTCCAGGAAGTTACTGATGTGGGCATTAAGATCTTCAATTGCACTTCCCCCGAACTGAACTGATTGCTGCATTATCTGAATGCATGTTTTGATGTCACACACATTTACTAGTAAAGGTGGAAGTACAATGCATGATATGAAGCCATCAACCACCAGAATTTTCTGTCTCGAATGGGAATTGGTGGTGCTACCTCCAAAGGTTCAGGTTCTTGATTGTTCATGTTGATCAGTGCTTTTTGATCTTCTCGCCTTTCCCTTCTCAACTGTCTGATAGTTCTTTCAATTTCTAGGTCAAGCGGACAGATTTCAAAGTTTCTACTTCTTCTCATGTAGTGTATGGGAACCTGAAACACAAGAAAACAAAAATAATAAGTTAAAAACAAATTAGAAACAAGTAAAGTATCTAACCTCAAAATAAATAACGCAAGAAAATAAGTCCCCGGCAACGGCGCCAAAAACTTGATCGGGTGAAATCACACACGTAACGTAAGCGCACGTGATAAGTGCATGAAAGTTTAATTTGAACAGTGCTAACTCGGCTTGATTATCTTGTATTTAATCTTAATTATAGTTTATTTTATGTTTTATTATTAGGAAGTAATGAAACATGAAGATTGGATCAGTTACACATGTTTTGGGACCTTACGGACGCATCGGAAGCGCGCAGGATGAGTAAAAACACATGAATCATTATCCTGCAAAGCTGGCCACGCTTCGCGATGCGCAAAGGCCATGCGTTGCGACACGGAAACGTTTTCCAGGGTTTTTGCTTAGTTTATTTTTTAAGCAAATAAGGCCTCCGGGACTTCTCTATATAAACCTAAGCTCGTCCAAAACCTAGAGGGAGAGAAAAATGGAGAGAAGAGAAACACACATCAAAGAGCCACAAACACAAGAGGGATTCTTGAAGATTTGCTGTTTATCTTTACTGATATTCTTCAACGTATCTTCCATAGTTTTTATTTTATATTATCAATTCAATCATAATCTTTTCATATAGTTACTGCTAACGTTTTGTTTAAGTAAGTCAGTTCTTTGTAACCATCTCTCTGAGGAATCGACACCCCAACTATACTGCTATAGCCGCAAGTACTTTTTTGGGCGTAATCAAAATTTGGCGCCGTTGCTGGGGAGATGGTTTATAAATAACAGGAGCAGGTTTGCTTGGTCAACAACAAAAGATATAACTTTGTTCCATATCATTTATTATTATTATTATTATTATTTACTTATTTATTTTATTTTATTTCAATTTCAGTTTTTGGGTAGGCACAATGCTTTGCTAGAAGCCAACCATGTCTTGTAAATCGGTAAGCACGTGGTACGAGGTACGCACGTATTCGGATAATCCGATGACCGTATTTACTGCCAACATATCCAGAGATCTCTTGGGTCGCTTCCCAAAGATTCACCGATGACAGTTGATTCGAATTAGAATTAATCTGGGATTAATTAAGAGAGAGAATTAATCTGGGATTAATTAAGAGAGAGAGAAATTAATCTAGGATTAATTGAGGTATTATTTAATCTGGGATTAAATGTGTTCGGAAGAGAGAGAACGCGATTAATTTGGAATTAATTGGTAGAATAAATTTAATAGTTAAATTTGATTTTTCTATTTAATTTATTCGTATGGGCTAAAATTAATATATCGGATATATTAATATGAATTGGATTTCGTTACGAAATTAAAGTTGGACTTTAATACGAATGAACGAATTAATTTAGAATTAATTCGTAAACAACGTTCGTATATATTTGCGAGGCATCGTTATTTAATTAAATTAAATTTAATTATTTAGCGACGAGAATTCATTTAATCGGATTAAACGGATCCGAGCCGCGGTAAATATTCGTAGAGACATTTGAATTTTGAATTCAAATGTGGGGCCCACTTTAAATGTGGTAGTTGGGAGAGTGGTTGGCATTTATGCCATACCATCCACTTTCCAACCACCTTGGAATGGTTTTGGCAAAACCATTTACCCAACCACCTTGTTTAGGTGAAAAGGTAAATTGGCTTTTACCAAAAACCCTTCTCTCTCTCTCATTTGTGTATGAATCACACAAAACACACATGGAACAAAATGAAACCCTATACACTCTCAAATGGGCGTGAACTTGGTGCCTCTTCTCTTTGATTTTGTGGCAAAATCAAGTTAGCTAGCACTTCAAGGAATCAACAAAGGTGATAGGGAAACCAACTCAAAGCTTGGAATCATCAAAGGAAGGATCTTGAGATCTTCATTCTAACAACTCAAAGCTTGGAATCATCAAAGGAAGGATCTTGGAAACCAACTCAAAGCTTGGAATCAACAAAGGAAAGATCTTGGAGATCTTCTTCTTCTCAAAATTTTAAAAGCTCAAATCCATTCAATGTAAGTAATTCCGCAACTTATAATGAATTTATGAACATCTTTTCTTGCTTATTAGACTCTTGGCATGTTCTAGGAACACTAACAATGGTATCATAGCCAATTTTAAGCATGAAAATTTTAGGGTTCATGAGACTAAAATTTGGGGCTTTTGTGTTTTGAGCATGATTTCTTCAAATTGATGCTTTGAGCATGCTTAGATTATGTTAACTTAGAGTTGTGCATGATTAGATTTGGAAAAAATTGATTGGATCAAATTTTTTAATTTCCCTTAGCATGGCCGAAACTACTTGTAATTGGACTGCAGTTTTTTTTTTTTGTAACATGAAATGATGTGTTTAAATGCATGTTTAAATGTTGATTGTTGGTTTGATTGGTTTAGAATCAAAGTCAATAAAGTTCATGTTAAAATCAAAGAGCATGTTGAGCATGAAATGATGAATTTTGGATTCAATTTGTGTTGAGCATGAAATGATGTGTTTTGGCTTCAATTTGTGTTAAGCATGAATTGATGGATTAAGCATGATTAATTACGTTAATTGGTATTTTGGAAATATTGAGTTTAATTAATTAATCATGGCTAATACACTTTAATTAAAGTAATTGTGATTTTTGGAATATTATAATTATGTTAATAAGCCTTTAATTATGAATTGGGCTAAAAGTGTGTATTTGGGCTTAATGGGCTTGGTTTGACTAAGTTTGGTTTTGGACTTTTGGATTGGATCCAATTGGGCCCAAAACCAATTCCAAGTCCAAATACATCACTTGGCCCTTTAAAGAATTTAATTGGGCCTAATGGGCCTAAATTGATTTGTTGGCAATAGGGTGATTCCTATTGGGCCTTGGCATTTTGGGTTTGATCCATTATGGCCAAAGTCCATGCCTTAAGAATTAATTAAAAGCCCATTGGACTTTAATTAAAATGACATTGGATGTTATTGGGCCTTTGAGACCCATTAAGATTGGATTTGGAATCCAAGTCTTTAGGGCTTATAAGTAAGTGTATATATTTAATTTGGAATTAAATTGGAATTAGTATTGAATACAAATAAATTGGATTTAAAGTTGTAGTTCAATATAATTCAAGAATACTCACTTTGAGTATTTATTCTTAAACGAGTTTGACTCGAGCAAATCAAATCGTTGTTTGAACATTGGATGATCATTAATTCAAAGATTAATTAATGGATTGGATTGATTGATTGATTGAATAACATGATTTGTATGAATACATGAATAATTGTCATGAATAATGTATATCGGATGGATATTAGAGGGCGAGGGCAATTTTGGAAATTGTAATAAATTTAGAATTTATTAAATTGGACCTGCGTGTCCAGCCTTTTATCTCCTTATTCTTTTTATTTCTCTTCTCACCAATTCCCCTCAATGTAAATGAGGTTTCTTTATTGTATATTATAATTGGGTAGAAGTTAGAATAGTTCTAGCTGGGGAGAGGAGGAATAGAGTGAGTGATTTGTTCTAGGAACAATTTGTGACATATCCATCCGTATATCATTATTAATTTATTTATTTATACGCGTTTTATTATGTATTAGAATGCATGTTTAAGGGTGTATGATGATGAGACCTTAACAAAGATAATAAATTGGTTGCCAATTTGCACGCGAAAAACCCTCAAAACATATTAAGCGTTTTTCCTTCCGTTGAGTGATTCTTACTCAAGATCCAAAGTTGGCATTGGTTTGTTGGCCAAAGTCAAGACCTTTGTCAATTGCGGATGTGTTTGAATCATGAGAGTTTTGTTCCATATCGGTGTCTTGTCCAAGTCGTGATTTGTTGGCCAAAGTCAAGATCACTTCTTGTCCATCGACATTGATTACGAAGCTTTCCATGTCAATGGGTTCCGCTTAACTGGCATCATTAAGTTTGTTGTGCCAAAGCCAAGGCTTAGTTGATTCAGAGGAAAAAGGTTAGGTAATATATTGATATATTGGCATATATAAGATATATGTTTCGGACTTGGATGTCCACCTACTGGATCTAGGAATTGGATGAGATCCAATTGATCTTAGAGATCTACCTAGTTAAGTATCATACAATTTGTTGGCCAAAGTCAAGATTGTGTGTTATTTAACGGGATCCTAGCCCACTAGGAAACATGGTTTCCCGAGTACTCGACAGAGGGTTAGAGGCTCGCAGAAAAATAGTGGGAGGCAAGTATTAGATTTGCAATATTCGTTTAGTTACTTGCCATACGCGCTCAATCAAATATCATTCGTCAAATAAATTATATATTAGTTGGACTAATATTTATTGTTGTTTTAATTAAACAGTTGGACTGTATTCAAACCCCTTCATTTATAGTTGATTATATAATTGGATTATAGTAATCAATATATATTGAATTTTACCCTTCATTTATAGTTGATTATATAATTGGATTATAGTAATCAATATATTTGAATTTTACCGATCATTTATAATGATTATATAATTGGATTATAGTAATCAATATATATTTGATTTTAACCAATAAAATTGTAATAAGTTATATAGTTAGACTATAGTAATCATTACATTAGATTGTACCTGAAATCGTTGATTAAATAGTTGGACTATTAGAATCAAGATTAAATTGAAAGATTAGTGTTTAAAACATTATCCTAAGGAAAATGTTTTTAGACGACTTTAATTTTCAAATTGGGAATAAATTTCAGGATAGTCCTGAAACTAAGAAGTTACTTTATTTGATAAAATAACATCTTAGGCCTAAGCCCGGAGTTAAGCAAATAGTAGAGCATGATCTTTGGAAGATTCATGTGATGATAACTTTAATGTTTAATCCATTATGCTTGCCATAAAGACTCCTTAATTTCCTAATCAGAACTAAGGATTAGATCCTTAAAGTATGATGAAGAAATTGAAGGATCTTCATAATCTATTCTTAGATCTTAGAAGTATTAAATTGCAATTAATAACTCTTGGAGAGTTAATGGCTATTCTCAAGGAGGTAAAGCCAAAGTTTGCAATAAGGCAAGTAGCGCAAGGCGCACCTTACTTAGATATTCTAGAAACCCAAGGCTTGGCCAAAGGCTTCTGAGATATAGAAAAGAGCAAAGGGAAAATCATTACTGTCTTCTAGGAAGACAAAGGACATATCCAAAGATGTCTGCTTAAACTGTTGCAAATGGGATCACTAAAGCGTGACTGCCGTATGGACAAAGTAGACATGAAGGAATTGAAGACGAGCAAGGCTCTGACTTCAAATATGTTTGTCATAAATATGTTCACTACTAGTATTAAAATTGGATTTTAAATACTAAGTGTGATACATAAATATGCATTGATGTTCAGAATCTGCTATGAGCAGGATACTGACTTCAATTGAGAATTAATTTGCGAATCGGAAACGGGACGAAAGTCGTTGTTTTACCTCAGATAACTAAGTTTAGGAACTACCCTTCGGGTGTGTACTTAAATTAGGAAACTGTTATAATGTAACTAGCTTGACTAGAAACATTATCTCTATATCGAGTATAACTCGTTGCGAGTACACCTTTATATTCTAGAACACTAAAGTGTTTTATTTTATAAACACATTAGATGTGAATAACAGTATTTATATTTTGAATATAAATAAATCTCAAACATATAACATGACAAACAAATAGCTCAAACTGATTTGATCAGATGAGACTTATTTGTGGCAGTGTTGTCTGGGACACAATCAAACAAGACTCGTATATCCACACATTTGAAGAGTGGATACTAGGACGGATTTGATTCCATTCAAATGAAGTCTACGAATCTAGTTTATTGGACAAAGTGCCTAAAACACCTTTACTTGGTAAAAGTATAAGTGCCACCGATCTATTAGCCCTTGTTCATAGTGACGTAAGTGGGCCCATGTCTAGCTAGGCTAAAGGTGGATATGAATATTTCGTGACCTTTACGGATGTGGCATCGCGTTATGGTTGTGTTTCTTTTGAAGAACACAAATCGGAAACTTTTAGAGTTTCGACACGAAATAGACGAACAGATCGGCTAAAGTATTAAAACATCACGGTTGACCATGATGAAAATACTTAAGCAATAAGTTTCTCATATACTTGAAAGAGTATAGTATTCTTTCAATGAGGACTCTTCCCGGAACACGTCAATTTGACGGAGTGTCCGAACGGAGAAATCGAATTTTGTTGGACATGATAAGGTTAATCATGAGTCGCTCTGAGCTACCATTTTCCTTCAAAAGGGATAAGCATTAACAGTGCAATACTTATTTTGAATAAGGTTCCATAAAAATCTGTTTGACAGATTTCATATTAGATATGAACAGGAAAGAAACTGGGCTTTCTCACTCCTGATGATTTGGGAATGCTATGCTAGGTATACGTTTGGATGATACCAAACTGGAACCCAAATTGGATAAGTGCCTAATGTAATTGGTTATCCTAAGGGAAACCAAAATATAATACTTATACAACTCACTAGAGAACATTGTAATTGTTGCTCACCGTGCGGTTTTCCTAAGAGGAATACCGATATGCAGTAGTGGTAAGTGGGAGGATAGTAAAACTCGATGAAAAATCGGATAGTAGTTATATGTTCAAGGCACCAAGTCCTTAGTGGAACACAAACAGTTCATCAAGGATGAAGCTATACCAATAATCTTCGAATACACAAGAACATGTCGGTCGGAGAGAGTCAGAAAACAACCTGGGGTATGAGTTTCTGATCTCACCTCATAAAGATGTCAATCTTATTGAGAATACGAACTGACTACGTATGAGGAAGTGATACAAGGTATCGACTCCCTATTATGGCAAAGTGCCATGAGTCCGAAATGGATTCCATGTATAACAACTATGTTTGGACAATAGTTGTTGTACCGCAAGGCATTGTGCCTATTGGTACTATATAAGTCTTCAAGGAAGACATACGTGGATGGCATCATACTAACATACTAAGCTAGGCTTGTAGTCGAAAGATATCATTATCAACATTGTGTTGATTACAACGAAATCTTTTACCTGTTGCCACGTTAAATCCATTTGGATAATGCTTGCTGATGTTGCATGTTTCATTTATGAAATATGGCAGCTGAACCAAAAATCGCTTTCCTGAAAAGGAAACCTTTTGGAGGATGTTTACAACATCCTGACGATGTTTTGTCGTATCAAAACTAGCAAACAAGGTTTGCAGGTTATTCGATCCATGTTTGGATTGAATCAAGCATTAGGTTCTTGGAATTATCATTTTGATGTAATCATAATGGTTTATGATTTAATTCAAAACGAGAATGATTCTTGTGTATATAAGGAGGTTAGTGGGAGCGCACTGAAAGTGACTGTCCTAAATAATGATGATATGTCATTTCTTGGAAATGATATTCCCACATTACAATCGGTGAAAGCTTGGCTTTCATGAAAATTCTCCGTAGAATTCTTGGGAGAAACAACCTTTTTTCTAGGAATAAAGATCTATTGGGATAGATTTAAAGTTGTTAACAGTCTCCGAGAACTCGTACATTGAAAAATGTACGTGACCTAGTGTCTCATACGCTTTATGGAGTCATAAACAGGTCAATCCAAGTGATAGTCACTGGATTGATAATAAGAACATCTGTTAGTATCTTAGAGAACTAAGGATGATGTCTTAAACTATGGAGATGGAGAACTTGAAGTGACTGGGATCACTGTTGCAAGTTTCCTAACCGATTAAGCGACTAAAAGTCGTAACAACGGTACTATACAGTTTGAATAACGGTACAGTGAGCTGGAAATCTTCTAAGCAAGATGGTTGCCGAATAAACAACAAATGCGGGTTATTGATGTGGCTGAGGCAGCAATAGAAGCCATCTGGGCCATTAGCAAATCTAATTAGATTAGATATAGTTCTGTTAGCAGCTGAGCTAGGCTACAGCGCAGAATAAAGAATTAATGGTCTCATCAACGATCCAAATATATACTTCGACTATTCATCTGATTCGTTCGGATCATACATCGTGGCGATGTGATGATCAAATGAATTGCATCAGACGATAATCATACAAATCCGCTGACGAAAGCATTTCCTCAGCAGTTTGAGCGAACCGTACATAGTTCGGGTGTAAGACACTCGAGTGACTGGCTATAGGCCAAGTAGGAGATTGTTGGATAGTTATGACCCATAGCGTCACTATTTGTACATATCATGGTGTTGTTGTACAAATTAACTATGTGACAAGGAGATTGCGCTCTTATCATTTGTGATTAGATCACCTAGATGTATAAATGATAGGAGGTCCCTATGATTAGTTCCTGGATTGAGATGATATGAGACATTATCAGTCCTCGAAGAATTAATCATTAAATATTCCTAGTCGTAGTATTATCGAGACTGGACATCGATAGTGCGGAATAGACTAGTATTGCACTTGTGCGAGTTGTGGGAGCACAACGGCATAGTTCTCATATATTTAAGTATTGGATATTTATGAAAGTGTGATAGGAGGTTGTGTTTACCGATGGTGCGGAAACAGCTTCGCTCTGGATAGACCCCTCGGAATTCCATTGGTAGTATGACTATGTGTCTATGGAAGTCCGAAATAAGGGTAGGTGTATTTGGTCTTAACCTGAGACTTGCACCGCTAATACTTACGACAATCGGTAAGCTTTTGTTTTGGTCGTCCAGGGCTTTAACCGGTTCTATGTACGCCTCTGCTGGGTATATTGAGAATCGTAGGTATTGGGTGTGATGTCAAGACGGAAGTATCACTCCAGTCATAGTGGAGATGATGTCACGTAGGATACGGAACTAGTGCTCTTAAGTACTGCAGTCATCGGGATGATATGACTAGGTCATGTTCATCCGATTATAGAGACTAGTTACCAGACATCCGACATGTGCTTCGTACGGGGCAGACACATTCCAGCCCCAGGCCTAGCACGTGACATTCGATACTGGATTGCTATACGCAATACTACGTATACTACGCCTGACATAGATTATATATTCCAGTAAGAATATTTCTGAAGAATTGGGTAGGCACAGTGCTTTGCTAGAAGCCAACCATGTCTTGTAAATCGGTAAGCACGTGGTACGAGGTACGCACGTATTCGGATAATCCGGTGACCATATTTACTGCCAACATATCCAGAGATCTCTTGGGTCGCTTCCCAAAGATTCACCGATGACAGTTGATTCGAATTAGAATTAATCTGGGATTAATTAAGAGAGAGAATTAATTTGGGATTAATTAAGAGAGAGATAAAATTAATCTAGGATTAATTGAGGTATTATTTTCTGGGATTAAATGTGTTCGGAAGAGAGAGAACGCGATTAATTTGGAATTAATCGGTAGAATAAATTTAATAGTTAAATTTGATTTTTCTATTTAATTTATTCGTATGGGCTAAAATTAATATAACGGATATATAATATGAATTGGATTTCGTTACGAAATTAAAGTCGGACTTTAATACGAATGAACGAATTAATTTAGAATTAATTTGTAAACGACGTTCGTAATATATTGCGAGACATCGTTATTTAATTAAATTAGATTTAATTATTTAGCGACGAGAATTCGTTTAATCGGATTAAACGGATCTGAGCCGCGGAAAATATTCGTAGAGACATTTGAATTTTGAATTCAAATGTGGGGGCCCACTTTAAATGTGGTAGTTGGGGAGGTGGTGGCATTTATGCCATACCATCCACTTTCCAACCACCTTGGAATGGTTTTGGCAAAACCATTTACCCAACCACCTTGCTTAGGTGAAAAAGGTAAATTGGCTTTTACCAAAAACCCTTCTCTCTCTCTCATTTGTGTATGAATCACACAAAACACACATGGAACAAAATGAAACCCTAATACACTCTCAAATGGGCGTGAACTTGGTGCCTCTTCTCTTTGATTTTATGGCAAAATCAAGTTAGCTAGCACTTCAAGGAATCAACAAAGGTGATAGGGAAACCAAAGCTTGGAATCATCAAAGGAAGGATCTTGGAGATCTTCATTCAAACAACTCAAAGCTTGGAATCATCAAAGGAAGGATCTTGGAAACCAACTCAAAGCTTGAATCAACAAAGGAAAGATCTTGGAGATCTTCTTCTTCTCAAAATTTTAAAAGCTCAAATCCATTCATTGTAAGTAATTCCGCAACTTATAATGAATTTGTGAACACCTTTTCTTGCTTATTAGATCCTTGGCATGTTCTATGAACACCTTGACCCATAGCATCACTATTTTGTAAAGAACATGGTGTTCTTGTACTAAATTAACTATGTGACAAAGGAAATTTCTCTTTTATCATTTTGTAATTGGATTACTTAGATATATAAATTATAAAAGTCCATATGATTAGTACCTGATTAATAAGATATGAGACAATATTAATCCACGAAAGGTTTAATCATTAAATATCCCTAGTCGTAGTATTATCGAGACTGGATATCAATAATACGGAATAGGCTAGTATTGCACTTGTGCACGTTATGGAAGCTTAACGGCATAGTTCTCATATATTTAAGTATTGGATACTTATGCAAGTGTGATATGAGGTTTTGTTTGCCGATGGTACGGGAACAGCTTCGCTCTGGATAGACCCATCGGAATCCCATTGGTAGTATGACTATATGTCTATGGGAATCCGAATCAGGGTAGGTGTATTTGGTCTTAACCAGGTGTATTTGGTCTTAACCTGAGACTTGCATCGCTAATACTTGCGACAATCAGTACGCTTTGGTTTTGGTCGTCCGGGGCTTTAACAGGTTCTGTGTACGCCTCTTCTGGGTATACTGAGAATCATAGTGTATTGGGTGTGATGTCAAGATGGATGTATCACTTCAGTCATATGGAGATGATGATCATGTAGGATATGGAACTAGTACTCTTAAGTACTGCAGTCATCGGGATAATATAACTAGGTCATGATTATCCGATTATATAGACTAGTTGCCAGTGATCCGATATATGCTTCGTACGGGGCAGACACATTTCCAGCCCTAGGCCTAACATGTGACATCTGATACTGGATTGTAATACGCAATACTTAGTATACTACGCTTGATAAAGATTATATATTCCTTTAAAGAATATTTCTAGAGAATTGGGTAGGCACGGTGCTTTGCTAGAAGCCAACCATGTCTTGTAAATCGTTAAGAACGTGGTACCGGGTACGCATGTGTTCGGATAGTCCGATGACCGTATTTACTGCCAACATATCCAGGGATCTCTTGGGTCGCTTCCCGAAGATTCACCGATGACATTTGACTCAAACAAAATTAATCTGGGATTAATTATAAGAGAGAGAAAATTAATCTGGGAATTAATTACGGCAAGAATTTATCTGGGATAAAATTCTAATAGAAGAGAGAACACGATTAATTTGGAATTAATCGATTGAATAATATATTAGATATATTAATTGAAATTAGATTTCAAAGCCGAATTAAAATTGGATTTTAATTCGGAGCGAACGAACTAATTTGGAATTAATTCGCAAGCGACATTCGTAATAATTTTGCTAGGCATTATTATTTATAATTAGATTTAATTACGTCGCGCGACAGAAAATTCATTTAATCGGATTAAACGAATCCGAGCCCGAGCGAAGTTGCGTGTTGAGTTATTCGACTTAAATTTGGAATTTAAAAGTGGTGGGACCCACTTGACTTACATCAACATGTTTCACATTTGATGGAAGTTGTTATTAGTTGAGTAAAGCTTAGATTGCTTATAATACACTCAAACCAAATCCAACACACAACCTTGATATTTAAAGACAAGTCAACTTTGGAAGTAAGACACTTTTACTATTCACAACATTCTCTCTTCTCATTCTTCCTCATTGGTGTGACTTTGAGCTTCTCTTCTCCATTGATTTTGTTTCAAAATCTTCCAAGCTAGCACTTAAGGAGTTTTGTGAGGTGATAGGGAAACTCATCATTGAGTTGAAAACAACATAGAAAGCTTGGAGCTTCTTCACATCCATGGAAATTTTTGAAATTCAAAGCCGATCAATGTGAGTATTCCGCAACTCTTTTTGATTAATTCTCACATGATCACTCTTAGAGATCCTTGGCATGTTCTAGGTGTTGGTTTCTAATGTGGTCCCAAGATCATATATCCCGATGGTTGCCAACAAATTTAGAGTACCAGTTCTGTATCCCTGCGTGATCATCATCTCCATATGACTGAAGTGATACTTCCATCTTGACATCACACCCAATACACTACGATTCTCAATAAACCCAGAAGAGGCGTACACAGAACCTGTTAAAGTCCTGGACGACCAAAACCAAATCGTATTGATTGTCGCAAGTACTAGTGATGTAAGTCTCAGGTTAAGACCAAATACACCTACCCTGATTTGGATTCCCATAGACACATAGTCATACTACCAATGGGATTCGCGGGGTCTATCCAGAGCGCAGCTGTTTCCGTACCATCGGTAAAAACAACCACCTATCACACTTGCATAAGTATCCAATACTTAAATATATGAGAACTATGCTGTTACGCTTTCATAACACGCACAAGTGCAATACTAGTCTATTAGGCATTATCGATGTCCAGTCTCGATAATACTATGACTAGGGATGTTTTAATGATTAAACCGTTATGGATTGATACTGTCTCATATATTATCAATCCAGAACTAATCATAAGGACTTTTATCATTTATATATCCAAGTAAATAAATTACAAAATGATAAAAGGCAATTTCATTGCTACATAATTAATTTGTACAAAAACCACAATACCTTTTTGAAATAGTGACGCTATGAGTCATAATTGTCTAACAATCTCCCACTTGGCCTATAGCCAGTCACTCAAGCATCTAATACCTGAACTGTGTACATGTCGCTCAAACTTTTGCTGAGGAATATCTTTCGTCAGCGGATCTTCTATGTTGTCCTCTGATGCGACCTTCTCGATCTCACGAATCAGATGGAAACGTCAAAGAAAATGATTGGATCGTTGATGAGACCGCGGTTCCTTAGCCTGCGTTATAGCCCCGTTATTGTCATAATACAATGGAACGGGCTCAGCTGCTAACGGAACTACTCCTAATCCAATTAGGAATTTTCGGATCCAAACTGCCTCTTTTGCTGCTTCACCTGCAACAATATACTCCGCTTCTGTTGTTGAATCGGCAACAGTCTCTTGCTTGGAAGATTTCAACTTACTGCTCACTGCTCCGTATTCAAACAAAATATATACCCGGATTGTGACTTGCAGTCATCTTTATCGGTTTGGAAACTTGCATCGGTGAACCCAGTTACCTCAAGTTCTCCATCTCTATAGATTAAGAAAGCATCCTTAGTTCGTCTAAGATACTTAAGGATATTCTTAACCGCCATCCAGTGACCATCACCTGGATCAGCCTGATAGCGAATACACATGCTCAAAGCATATGAGAGACATCATGTCGCGTACATATCATGGCATACATGATCGATTCGACTACCGAGGTGAACGGTATCCGACTCATGCTGTCTCTCTCATCTTGAGTTTTAGGACAAATGTCCTTAGATAGAGTGACGCCATGTGACACTGGCAACAGTCCCTTCTTGGACTGATCCATGTTGAATCTCTTCAACACTTTGTCAACATATGTACTCTGGGAGAGTCCAAGCAGCTTTCTAGATCTATCCTGGTAGATCTTTATTCCTAAATAAAGGCTGCTTCTCCTAGATCTTTCATGGAGAATTTTAATGAAAGCCAAGCTTTCGCTGACGTTAACATGGGAATGTCATTGTCAATAAGCAATACATCATCAACGTAAAGGACAATGAATGTTAGTGCGTTCCCACTACCCTTCTTATATACACAAGGATCATCCTCATTTTGAACGAAATCATATTCTTTTATGATCTCATCAAAACGTTGGTTCCAAGAACACGATGTTTGCTTCAATCCATAAATGGATCGATTTAACTTACAAACCTTGTTTGCAAGCCTAGGTACGACAAAACCGTCAAGCTGTTGCATATAAACATCCTCCAAAAGGTTTTCGTTAAGGAAAGCAGTTTTGACGTCCATCTGCCATAGCAAGCATTATCCGAATGGATTTAATCATGGCAACGGGTGAAAAAATTTTCGTCGTAATTGACACCATGTCGTTGACGATACCCTTTTGCTACAAGCCTAGCTTTGTACGTTTGTATGTTTCCATCCATGTCGGTCTTCCTCTTGAAGACCCATTTACATCCAATAGGCTTTACGCCTTCAGGTGCATCAACTAGTGTCCAAACTTGGTTGGTATACATGGAATCCATTTCAGAATTCATGGCATCTTGCCATAAACTGGAGTCGATACCTTGTATCGCTTCCTCATTCGTAGCCGGTTCGTCTTCCTCAATAAGATTAATATCCACATGAGGTGAGATCAGAAACCCATACCTCTCAGGTTGTTTTCTGACTCTCTCTGACCTACGCGGTTCTTGTGTATTTGAAGATTGTGGTACAGTTTCATCCCTGATGGACTGTTCATGTTCCGTTAAGGATTCTGTGCCAGGAACAGTATCACTCCGATTTTCATCGAGTTCTACTTTCCTCCCACTTATCACTGCATTTAGGAATTCCTTCTCAAGGAAAACCGCATGTAGAGAAACAAATACTTTGTTCTCTTGTGGGTGATAGAAGATATCCTTTGGTTTCCCTAGGATATCCTACAAATAGGCTTTATCCGATTTGGGTTCTATTTTGGTACCTTCCAAACGTTTGACGTATGCCCAGCAACCCCAAATCTTCAGGAATGAGAAACCCGGTTTCTTTCCTGTCCATATTTCATACGAAGTCTGTTGAACAGACTTTGACGGAACCTTATTCAAAATAAGTATTGCATTGTTCAATGCATATCCCCAGAAGGAAATAGGTAGCTCTGTGTGACTCATCATAGACCTCACCATGTCTAACAAAGTTTGGTTTCTCCATTCGGACACACCGTTTAATTGCGGTGTTCCAGGAGGAGTCCACTGTGAAAGAATACCATATTCTTTCAAGTAATCAAGAAAATCATTGCTCAAGTATTGGCCACCACAGTCCGACCGTAATGTCTTAATACTTTTACCGGTCTGTTTTTCTACTTCGTGTCGAAACGCTTTGAATTTCTCAAAAGTTTCCGACTTGTTTATCATAAGATACACATAACCAAAACGTGATGCATCATCCGTAAAGGTTACGAAGTATTCATATGCACCTCTAGCATGGCTAGACATGGGCCCACAAACGTCAATATGAACAAGGGCTAACAATTTGGTGGCACGTGCACCTTTACCTCTAAAAGGTGATTTAGACATCTTGCCTAATAAACAAGATTCGCAGACGTCATATGAATTTGGATCAAATCCGTCCAAGTACCCACTCTATGAAAGTGTGGATATGCGTGTCTTATTTATGTGTCCCAGACGACAATGCCACATATAAGTTTCATCTTTGTTAATTACTTTAAGCCTTTTTTGTTACATTATATGTTTGAGATTGATTTTTATTCAAAATATAAAGACCATTATTTGCATCAGCAGTGCAAATTTCCATATCATTTTTATACATAAAACACCCAGTGTTTCTAAATACAAAAGTATACCCATATTGGGCTAACATAGATACAGAAATAATATTCCTAGTCAAACTAGGTACAAAATAACAGTTTATAAGTTCAAGTACATGCCCCGAGGGTAGTTCCAAAACATAAGTGCCCATGGCCAAAACGGTAACTCGAGTCCCATTTCCAACACGGAGGTCAAGCTCTCATGAGGAGTCTCCTGCTAATCCGTAGATCCTGCACATCAGTACATATGTGAGTACCATAACCAGAATAAAAAATCCAATTTTTAAAACTAGAAGTAGACATGTTTATTTCTATAACAAACATACATGAAGTTGGTGCCTTGTCCGCTTTGATTTCCTTCATGTGTGCCTTGTACTCGCGGCAGTCACGCTTCCAGTGACCCCGCTTCCCGCACTACTAGCATACATCTTGGATTTGTCCTTGGGTTTCCAGAACCCTTTGACGATTTGGCCATGCCCTTCTTCTTATGCTTCTTCTTCTTAACACCTCCAGTCGCCTGGGCCAAGCCCTTGGAGTCTGAGATGTTGAAGCATAGTGCGCCTCGCGCTTCTTGCCCTTAAGGAGCTCATTTTCTGCCTCACGCAGAGTGGACATCAAATCTCCAAGAGTCTGGTATTGGTTCAACATGTTATAGTTCATGATGAACCCACTCCAAGTGTCAGGAGAGAGACTGTAGGATCAAATCCACTGAAGTCTCAGCCTCGAAGACTATGCCCATCTGTCCGAGCTACTCAATGTCAGCAATCATCTGTGAGACATGGTGCTCAACAGACATACCCTCTGACATGCGAGCGTGGAAGAGCTTCTTCTGTAACTCGTATCTTTGCGATCTAAGGTTAGATCGGTGGAGATCGTGCAACTTTGCCATCATCTCATAGGGATCCAACCCCTTATTTTGATGACGGAATTGTGGAGTCATAGCGGCAAGCATTACCGATTGAGCAGTTACATTATCATCGCTATGAGTCTTCCAAAGCTCTAGCTCTAGCAACTGATCAGGTTGGGGCTTAGGCCCAAGAGGTCGCTCTATAGTGTAGAGTAACTTCTCGGATCCCAGAATAATTCTAAGATTCATATCCCAGTCCTGAAAGTTTGTGCCATTAAAGACGTTGTCGCCCATGACAATATCTCTAATGCTTAACTTTCCAGTCATCTTAACCGCAATAGTCCAACTATTCGATTAACGATGTATGCGTACAGTCTAACTGTTACAAGAAAAATAATAATATATTAGTCCAACTAATAAAATAATTTGAAAGCGCATAAAGCTAAGTATTTGAACGAAATTACAAATTCAATACTAGCCTCCCACTATTTTTCGGTTAGCCTCTAACCCTCTGTTGAGTACTCGGGAAACCTAGTTTCCTAGTGGGCTAGGATCCCCTTAAATAACACACAACCTTGACTTTGGCCAACAAGCTGTATGATATTTAACTAGGTAGATCTCTAAGATCAATTGGATCTCATCCAATTCCTAGATCCGGTAGGTGGACCTCCAAGTCCGAAACATATATATAATATATATGCCAATATATCCAATATATTTTCCTAACCTATTCCTCTGAATCAACTAAGCCTTGGCTTTGGCACAACAAGCTTAATGATTCCAGTTAAGCGGAACCCATTGACTTTGGAAAGCTTCATAATTTATGTCGATGGACAAGAAGTGATCTTGACTTTGGCCAACAAATCACAACTTGGACAAGACACTGATATGGAACAAAGCCTTCATGATTCAAACACATCCGCGATGGACAAAGGTCTTAATTTTGTCCAACAAACCAGTGCCAATCTTGGATCTTCAGTAAGAATCACTCAATGGAAGGAAAACGCTTAATATTGTTTGAGGGTTTTTCACGTAATTGGCAACCAATTAATTATCTTTATTAAGGTCTCATCATACACCTTTAATCATGCATTCTAAAAACATAATAAGGCGCGGAAATAAAATAATAACGATATACGGATGGATATTACACAGATTGTTCCTAGAACGAATCACTCCATTTCCTCTCCCCGGCTAGCACTATTCTTACTTCTACCCAATTATAATACAATAATAGAAACCTCATTAACATTGATGGGAATTAGGTGAGAAGAGAATACAAAGAATCAAGAGAGATAAGGCTGGACACGCAGGTCCAATTTAATAAATTCTAAATTTATAACAATTTCCAAAATTGCCATTCCTTCTAATATCCATCTGATATACGTTATTCATTCAACACATCCATGTATTCATTCATAGCATGTTATTCAATAAATCTAATCCAATTAATTAATCTTTGAATTAAGTGATCATCCAATGTTCAAACAACGATTTAATTTGCCCGAGTTCAACTCGTTTGAGAATAAGTACTCGAAGTACGAATTCTTGAATTATATCGAACTACTCTTTAAATCTAATTTAATTCGTATTCAATACTAATTCATTTATTTAATTTCAAATTAAATATCTACACTTTTTAATGCGCTTTAACGACTTAGATTCCAAATCTAATCTAAACGGGTCTCAAAGCCCATTTAACATCCAATGTTGTTTAATTAAAGTCCAATGGGCTTTCAATTGATTTCATAAGGCATGGACTTTGGTCAATATGGGTCAAACCCAAATACCAAACCCCAATTAAGGAATCACCCTTATTTGCCAAGAAACCAATTTCGGCCCATTAGGCCCAATTAAACTTTTAAAGCCCATTTGTTAAATTTGGACTTTATGGAATGGTTTAGGCCTAATTTGGATCCAATCCATTTGGCCCAAACCAACTTGGCCCAACCAATCCCATTTTTCCAAATACAACAATTATAAGCCCAATTCAAAATCAAGCCCAATTTATTAAATTCCAATTTTCCAAAATTCATAATTTAATAAATCAAAGTGTTTAGCCATGATTAATATTTTAAATTAACATTTCCAAAATACTAATCTAATCCATTAATCATGCTTTTCATCATCAACACATGTCCAACATAATTGATTCAAAAAATCATCTCATTTCATGCTATCAAGCTCACGGCATTCTAGGGTTTTTATTTCGATTTCGTTTCCAATCCGATTGAATTACAAATCAACATTATCCCAAGTCTTTAAACTCATCCAATGATCAAAAGAACAAAAAAATACCATGACTTTAGGGTTTAGTAAGCATTCGGCCAAGCCATTTATTTGGGGAAAAATTAATCCAATTCATTTTTCATGAAATTGACCATGCATAACACTATGTTATAATCATTCAAGCATACTCAATCAATCAATTTTATCAAATCATGCTCAAATCATTTTTACCCAAATTTTAGCATAAGAACCATAATATTTTTCATGCTCAAATTAGGCTCTGATACCATTGTTGGTTTCTAATGTGGTCCCAAGATCATATTTAAGCAATGAAAAGAATGAATACTCAAAAAAGTGAGGCGGAATCACACTTACATTGAATGGATTTTGAAGAAGATGAACACAAAAATCTCTTTGTTGAATTCGGCCAAGGTGATCCTTTGTAGAAGATGAATGAGCTCCAAGCTTTTGAAATGATTCCAAGCTCCAAGGTTGGTTTCCATATCACCTTTTATGTTCCTTTAAAGTGTGCTAGCAAGTGTAGAAAGAAAACAATTTTCTTTGTTCTTGGTGGATGCTCACGGCAATGAGCAAAGGGAGAGAGAGTGTGTGTTTTGATTTTGTTTTCTAAAAACAAGTTATTCCAAAAGTGTTACCAAAGTTTGGTATATGGCTTTCAAAAAGTCAAAATTCAAATTTGGAGCCAAAATGGCATTAAAGGCTCTCAACAACCAACATCATGAATAGTGACTAGTTGTCACTCACCAAAAAGGTGAATGGACATCCATCACTAAAGTGACATGTGATGTGACGAGGGATATGACTTGTGGCCGCACTTGATTCAAAATCGGAGTGGCCTCGTAAACACATCCCAGGCTCGGTTTCGTTAATTCCGAATTAACGAATTTTTCCGTTGCGACGTAATTAAATCAAATTTACTATTCAGGTCGCTCGCGAATTAATTCTAAATTAATTCGTTTGCCTGAATTAAAATCAAATTTTAATTCCGCGTCGAAATCTAATTTCGATTAGTATATTGAATATATTATTTTAACGATTAATTCCGAATTAATCTTTCTCTCTCTTCTAATAGTATTTTATCCTAGATAAAATATCTCCATAATTAATCCCAGATTAATTAAGTTCGAATCATACGTCATCGGTGAATCTTCGGGAAGTGACCCAAGAGATCCCAGGATATGTTGGCAGTAAATCCGGTCGTCAGACTATCCGAACACGTACATACCTCGTACTATGTTTTTACCGATTTACGAGACATGGTTGGCTTCTAGCAAAGCACCGTGCCTACCCAATTCTCCAGAAATATTCTTAATGGAATATATAAGCTATATCAGGCGTAGTATACGTAGTATTGCGTATATCGATCCAGTATCAGATGTCACATGCAAGGCCTGGGGCTGGAATAATGTCTGCCCCGTACGAAGCATATATCAGATTCCAAGCAACTAGTCTCTTTAATCAGATAATCATGACCAAGTCATATTATCCCGGTGGTTGCAATAAATTTAGAGTACCAGTTCTGTATCCCTGCGTGATCATCATCTCCATATGACTGAAGTGATACTTCCATCTTGACATCACACCCAATACACTACGATTCTCAATAAACCCAGAAGAGGCGTACACAGAACCTGTTAAAGTCCTGGACGACCAAAACCAAACCGTATTGATTGTCGCAAGTAATAGTGATGTAAGTCTCAGGTTAAGACCAAATACACCTACCCTAATGTGGATTCCCATAGACACATAGTCATACTACCAATGGGATTCCGCGGGGTCTATCCAGAGCGAAGCTGTTTCCGTACCATCGATAAACACAACCTCCTATCAAACTTGTATAAGTATCCAATACTTAAATATATGAGAACTATGCTGTTACGCTTCCATAACACGCACAAGTGCAATACTAGTCTATTCCGCATTATCGATGTCCAGTCTCGATAATACTATGACTAGTGATGTTTTAATGATTAAATCGTTATGGATTGATACTGTCTCATATCTTATCAATCCGGAACTAATCATAAGGACTTTTATCATTTATATATCCAAGTAAATAAATTACAAAATGATAAAAGGCAATTTCATTGCTACATAATTAATTTGTACAAAAACCACAATGTCTTTTACAAATAGTGACGCTATGGGTCATAATTGTCTAACACTAGGAACACTAACAATGGTATCAGAGCCATCCTAAGTTTGATTTGAATTCTAGGGTTTATGGACTTTAATTTGGGATTTTTCCTTGGAGTTTGAAAATGCCTAAATTGATTGTGTGGTTATGTCTATATGATGTTGAATTGGATTTGTGCATTAATGGATTTGTGAAAATTTGATTAGATCAAAAATCCCCAAATCCTTTGATATGGCCGAATATACCCGAGGTTGTGCTCATGGTGAATTTTTGAAATTTGACAATTAGATATGTTAATTTGCATGAAATGAATGTTAGATGTTGATTTAATTGGATTGAAATCAAATTGCATGATGAATTCTTATCAAAACCATGAGCTATAAGCATATAGAATGAATTGGTTTGCTTCAATTAGTGTTGGACATGAATTGGAATTAAAGAGCATGATTAATTGGATTAATTGGTGTTTTGGAAATATTAGATTAATTGATTAATTATGTTAATTACACTTGAATTGAATTAATATGTAATATGGAAAAATATATTAATTTAATTATTGTAATTGGGCTTAATGGGCTTGGTTGGGCCAAGTTTGGTTTTGGACAATTGGGTTGGATCCAATTGGGCCTAAAACTATTTCCATAAAATCCAAATATGACAATTGGGCCTTTAATAATTTAATTGGGCCCAATGGGCCAAAACTGATTTTTGGAAAATGGTGATTCCTTATTGGGCCTTGGCATCTTGGGTTTGATCCATAATGGCCAAAGCCCACGCCTAAAGAATTAATTAAGAGCCCATTGGACTTTAATTAATAGTATTGGATACTAGATGGGCCTTTGAGACCCACGAAGATTGGATTTGGAATCCAAGTCTAAAAGGCACTATTAAAAGTGTAAATATTTAATTTGGAATTAAATATGAATTAGTATTGAATACAAATTAAATTAGATTTAAAATTGTAGTTCGATATAATTCAAGAATACGTACTTTGAGTATTTGTTCTTAAACGAGTTGGACTCGCGCAAATCAAATCGTTGTTTGAAAATTGGATGATCATTAATTCAAAGATTAATTAATTGGATTAGATTGATTGAATAACATGCTTTATGTGA
Source organism: Zanthoxylum bungeanum (assembly GCA_019454045.1). NCBI lineage: Eukaryota > Viridiplantae > Streptophyta > Magnoliopsida > Sapindales > Rutaceae > Zanthoxylum > Zanthoxylum bungeanum. The sequence goes on along the minus strand of SKCR01026391.1, from coordinate 98,057 downwards.
ATACTTGGATGTATTTGTATGAATAATGTGTATCGGATGGATATTAGAATGGTGAAGGTAATTTTGGAAATTATTGTAATAAATTTAGAATTTATTAAATTGGACTTGCGTGTCCAGCCTATTATCTCTTTTCTCATTGTATTTCTCTTCTCACCAATTCCCCTCAATGTAAATGAGGTTTCTTTTAGTGTTATGTAATTGGGTAGAAGTATGAATAATGCTAGCGGGAGAGATTTGTTCTAGGAATAAATTTAATATATATTCATCCGTATATCATTATTAATTTATTTCACGCCTTATTATGCTTTTAGAATGCATGCTTAAGGGTGTATGATGAGACCTAATCAAAGATAATAAATTGGTTGCCAATTACGTGAAAAACCATCATCAAATATTAAACGTTTTTCCTTCCATTGAGTGGTTCTCTCTCAAGATCCAAGATTGGCATTGGTTTGTTGGCCAAAGTCAAGATCAATGTCCATCGCGGATGTGTTTGAACCACGAAAGCTTTGTTCCATATCTCATGTCTTGGGCGGTTGTGACTTGCTGACCAAAGTCAGGTCACCTCTAGTTCATCGACGCGGATTACGAAGCTTTCCCACTGTTAATGGGTCCCGCTTAATTGGAATCATTAAGCTTGTTGAGCCAAAGCCAATGCTTAGTTGATTAGAGGAAATAGGTTAGGAAATATATTGGATATATTTACATATATTGGATATGTGTTTCAGACTTGGAGGTCCACCTACTGGATATAGGAATTGGATGGGATCCAATTGATCTTAGAGATCTACCTAGTTAAGTTTCATACAACTTGTTGGCCAAAGTCAAGGTTGTGTGTTATTTAACGGGATCCTATCCCACTAGGAACTAGGATTCCCGAGTACTCCACAGAGGGTTAGAGGCTCACCGAAAAATAATCGGAGGCAAGTATTAAATTTGGAATTTTGTTTAAATACTTGCCAACACGCTCTCTTTTATTTAATTTATTGTTGTTATAAATAATTAGTTGGACCAATATTTAATATTGTTTTCTTTGAACAGTTAGACTGTACATGATAATCCTCCACTTGTAGTTGGTATAGTCGAACTATAGTAACCATTGCATTTTGAGTATACCCAAAATCGTTGATTGAATAGTTGGACTATTGCAATCGAGATGGCTGGAAAAATTAGTGTTAGAGACATCATCATGGTCGATAATATCTTTAACGGCGTAAATTTTCCAGATTGGGAAATGAATCTCAAGATAGTCCTGGGAGCTTAGAAGTTACTCTATTGGATAGAGAAACCTCTCGGGCCTGAGTCCGGAGTTGAGCAAATAACAGAACATGAGCTTTAGAAGACTCATCGTTATGATAACTTTAGTGCTTAATCCATCATGCTTGCCGCAATGACTCATTATACCATGATGTTGAAATTAAAGGATCTTCATAGATCTAACCTTAGATCTTAGAAGTATGAATTGCAAAAGAAGCTCTTTCGCTCGCGCATGTCAGAGGGTACATCTTTCGAGCACTAGGTGTCGCAGATGATTGCTGACATCGAACAGTTAAGGTTAGCTGGGCATTACCTTCGAGGCCGAGACTTCCATTGATTTGATCTTACAGTCTCTGCCCGAATGCTGGGGCGAGTTCATCATGAACCAAGAGAAAACTCTTGGAGAGTTAATGGCTATACTCATTGAGGCAGAGCCAGAGTTTCCAAAAGGGCAAGAAGCGCAAGGCGCTTCTTACTTCGACATCCCAGAAGGCCAAGGCTTAGGCGAAGGCTTCTGGGGTTGTGAAGAAAATGGCAAAGGCAAAATCGTCACAGTCTTCTGGGAAGTCTAAGGATATATCCCAACATGTCTGCCTAAACTGTGGCAAACGGGGTCACTGGAAGTGTGACTGCCGTATGGACAAGGCAGACATAAAGGAAGTGAAGGCGGGTAAGGCTCCGACTTCAGGTATGTTTGTTATAAACATATCCACTGCTAGTTTTAAAATTGGATTTTGATACTGGGTGTGGTACATACATATGTACTAATGTGTGGGATCTGCTGATTAGCAGGAGACTAGCTTCAGATGAGATTGACCTGCGAGTCAGAAATGGGACGAGAGTCGCTGTTTTGGCTGTGGAAACCTAAGTTTTGGAACTACCCTTTGGGCATGTACTTAAATTAGGAAACTGTTATAATGTACATAGTTTGACTAGAAAAATTATCTCTATATCTAGTTTAACCCGTTGCGGGTGTACGTTTATGTTCCAGAACAGTGGGTGTTTTGTTTATAAAGATGATATTGAGATATACACATTAGATGTGAGTAACAGTATTTATATTTCGAATATAAATGAATCTCAAACATATAACATGACAAACAAAATCTCAAACTAAGTAAATCAGATGAGACTTATTTGTGGCATTGTCGTCTGGGACGCATTAACAAGACTCTTATATCCACTCTTTTGAAGAATTGATACTATGGACAGATTTGATCCTAAATCATATGACGTCTACGAATTTTTTTTATTAGGCAACGTGCCTAAAGTGCCTTTTAGTGGTAAAGGTACATGTGCCACCGAGCCGTTAGCCCTCATTCATGGTGACGTATATGGGCCCATGTCTAGCTAGGCTAGAGGTGAATATGAATACTTCATAATCTTTAGGGATGTTGCATCGCGTTAGGTTATGTGTTTCGTAAGAAACACAAATCAGAATTTTTGATAAATTCAAAGCGTTTCGACACGAAATAGAAAAACAGACTGGCAAAAGTATTAAAAAATCATGGTTGGATCGTGGTGGAAAATACTTAAGCAATAAGTTTCTCGATTACTTGAAAGAGTATGGTTTGAGCATATGGAGTCACAATCAGGCCGATCCAGGTGATGGTCACTGGATTGATGTAAAGAACATCCTTGAGTATCTTAGACGAACTAAGGATGATTTCTTAATTTATGGAGAAGGAGAACTTAAGGTAACTGGGTTCACCGTTGCAAGTTTCCAAACCGATGAAGATGACTTTGAGTCGCAATCAGGGTATGTATTTTGTTTGAACAATGGAACAATGAGATGGAAATCTTCCAGGCAAGATATTGTTGCCGATTCAACAAAAGCGAATTATATTGCTGCAGCTGAGGCAGCAGAAGAATCATTTTGGATCTACAAAACTCCTAATTAGATTAGGAAGTAGTTCTGTTAGCAGCTGAGCTAGGCTATAGCACAGGTTAAAGAATTACGGTCTCATCAACGATCCAAGTATGTACTTAGATGTTTTTATTTGATTCGTGAGATCATACATAGTGGCGATGTGATGATCGAATAAATCGCATCAGATGATAACCTTCTAAATCCGCTGGCGAAGCGATATCTCAGCATAAACATGAGCGACCCGTACATAGTTCAGGTGTTAGACACTTGAGTGATTGGCTATAGGCTAAGTGGGAGATTGTTGGACAATTATGACCCATAGCATCACTATTTTGTAAAGAACATGATGTTCTTGTACAAAATTAACTATGTGACAAAGGAAATTACTCTTTTATCATTTTGTAATTGGATTACTTAGATATATAAATGATAAAAGTCCATATGATTAGTACCAGATTAATAAGATATGAGACAATATTAATCCACGAAAGGTTTAATCAATAAATATCCCTAGTTGTAGTATTATCGAGACTGGACATCGATAATGCGGAATAGGCTAGTATTGCACTTGTGCGCGTTATGGAAGCTAACGACATAGTTCTCATATATTTAAGTATTGGATACTTATGTAAGTGTGATAGGAGGTTCTGTTTGCCGATGGTACGGGAACAGCTTCGCTCTGGATAGACCCCTCAGAATCCCATTGGTAGTATGACTATGTGTCCATGGGAATCCGAATCAGGGTAGGTGTATTTGGTCTTAACCTGAGACTTGCATCGCTAATACTTGCGACAATCAGTACGCTTTGGTTTTGGTCGTCCAAGGCTTTAATAGGTTCTGTGTACGCCTCTTCTGGGTATACTAAGAATCATAGTGTATTGGGTGTGATGTCAAGATGGATGTATCACTTCAGTCATATGGAGATGATGATCAAGTAGGATATAGAACTAGTACTCTTAAGTACTGCAGTCATCGAGATAATATGACTAGGTCATGATTATCCGATTATAGAGACTAGTTGCCAGTGATCCGATGTATGCTTCGTACGGGGCAGACACAATTCCAGCCCTAGGCCTAACATGTGACATCCGATATTGGATCGTAATACGCAATACTTAGTATACTACGCTTGATAAAGATTATATATTCATTTAAATAATATTTCTGGAGAATTGGGTAGGTACGGTGCTTTACTATAAGCCAACCATGTCTTGTAAATCGATAAGAACGTGGTACCGGGTACGCACGTGTTCGAATAGTCCGATGACCGTATTTACTGCCAACATATCCAGGGATCTCTTGGGTCGCTTCCCTCAGATTCACCGATGACATTTGACTCAAACTGAAGTAATCTGGGATTAATTATAAGAGAGAGAAAATTAATCTGGGAATTAATTACGGCAAGAATTTATCTGGGATAAAATTCTAATAGAGGAGGGAACGCGATTAATTTGGAATTAATCGATTGAATAATATATTAGATATATTAATTGAAATTAGATTTCAAAGCGGAATTAAAATTGGATTTTAATTCGGGGCGAATGAACTTATTTGGAATTAATTCGCAAGCGACTTTCATAATAATTTTGCTAGGCATTATAATTTAATTAAATTAGATTTAATTACGTCGCGACGGACCCGAGCGAAGTTACGTGTTGAGTTATTCGACTTAAATTTGGAATTTAAAAGTGGTGGGACCCACTTTACTTACATCAACATGTTTGACATTTGATGGAAGTTGTTATTGGTTGAGTAAAGTTTAGATTGCTTATAATACACTCAAACCAATCCAACACACAACCTTGATATTTAAAGACAAGTTAACTTTGGAAGTAAGACACTTTTACTATTCACAGCATTCTCTCTTCTCCTTAGTCCTCATTGCCGTGACTTTGAGCTTCTCTTCTCCATTGATTTTGTTTCAACATCTTCCAAGCTAGCACTTAAGGAGTCTTGTGAGGTGATAGGGAAACTCATCCTTGAGTTGGAAACAACATAGAAAGCTTGGAGCTTCTTCACATCCATGGAAATTTTCGAAATTCAAAGCCGATCAATGTGAGTATTCCGCAACTCCCTTTGATTAATTCACACACGAATCACTATCAGAGATCCTTGGCATGTTCTAGGTGTAGGAAACGCTTTCCTCGCGCAGCGGATGCGGCTAAAGCACACGGATCGACCTTGAAAATTTTTTCTGCCCTTCTTCTTTGAATCCAGAATTTTTCCACCCAAAATCCCAGATCCGAACAGCCCCATAATTTTATTCACTGCCGAATGCATGTTAAGCTGTGTAACACACGCACGCACCAAATCCATTGGAACCATTCGTACACACAGCCTTGTGGCTGTTCAGCTCCCATGCATTGTCTTCAAATAACCACACACTGATCTGCTTCATCACTTTTAAGCCACGCATATACATATAAACAACACATGAATAGGCCACACATCACGCATATTAATCCATTTTGATGATGAATTGCGCATGATCATTAATTACAGCCACAAGTGATTTGCGCATGATCATATTAATCCATTGATTTACATATAAAATGAATAAGCATCACACATAGTATGTTTAATAAGTATAAGCCACGCACACAATGTAACAAGTGCAGTTTTCCCACGTTTGATCATGGACGTTCCATGCGTGGACTGCTGAAGGAATAAGTGCCGTGAACCATATCTTATCAACGATCGGATCCACCACTCGATCTTCCGAGCTATGTCTCGTTACCAACGGAAAATAGGGTGGGCTACACTCACAAGATAAATTCCAGAACTATTTAGAGATTATAAATCACACTCAATTTTTTATTTTTTATTTCTTCTTCTTCTTGTTTTGTTTTCTCTCAACTCTTAAGAGGATTTGAAGAAGATGAAGATGGAGGCTAGGGTTTCAAGAATGAGGATCTCCCTCAAAAGAAAAACAATTTTCCTTTTTTTATATTTTTAGGTTAATTTGTTTCCAAAACCAAAATAAACCTTTCCATTTCTTCTCCTACAAGAATCGGCAATAGCATAATAATAATAGGAATAAATCTCATTTATTTGTATTAATTTTGTAACAACAAAATAACTTTCCATAAAGCCAAAAGTGTTACAAAATTAAAAGAATTAATGCCATAATGTATTTGTAACTTCCAAAATTAAATCAAGAGTTTCCAAAACCTTTTTATTGGAAATTACAACTTTAGCCTAATTAAATTATATCAAATATAATTTAATTTAATTCATTTAATAATTATCATATAATTATTAAAAGCATATATTAACTTTTAATATATATAGTTTCCAGTGTGAAAAAAAATAATATTATTAATCATATTAATAATATTTATAGCTTTGTGAGTATATAATTGGACTATCCAATTATACTAAATCCGCTATAGTAAATCGAGCTAGCACAGGGGGCCAAATGGACCTACGGTTCCGAGCTCCAATAATCTCGAATATTAATTAAGCTCTTAATTAAATATTCCGAATTATTAACTCCGGGTTATTCCACTAAAAACCTGAAGTTGCACTCTCGTTGCCGCAGATGATATATTAAACCGAACCAAGTCAGTGTCCATCGATATAGTCATTACATACGAATTGACCCTTCACGAGTATCTCGTAATTAGAGTCGGGTCATAATGTCTGTTATACCCCTATAATTATTTTTACCTTAAGTACCATTGATTCTCTGATGAAAGATTTATTCATAACTATTATGAATTTTAATTTTTCTATTCGTAATAGAAAGACTTGAGCGCTCAAATCGTTCAAGCACCGAATCAACCCTTAAGAAAGATATTCCTCTACTTCTCGCAAGAAGGAGTGAACTCCATATCCATGTAAAACGTCCCCAGCTACACAACAGACCATGCCCCCAAAATACGTAGCTATTGGTCGGGACTGCTACACCAACCTCACCTTTGTAAATCAAAGGACATGGCCTGCCATGCAAGAGTTCGTAGTACACTCAGGATTAAGATCATTCCATATATGACTATCTAGTAGATCGAAATGACTTTCTTAGTGTAACAGATATTATAAGAATGTCATTTCCATCTGGGTCCAGTCCTATATGATCGCATCATACAAGGTGCCTCCATTCTAATGTCTCTACATGGACAATCCAGATCAAGATCGACATACAAATATAGAATGGACCGCAGCTATAGATAAACCACAAACAAAGTACCCGTTTTATTTGCTTTCTATGGACTATTTAAGATTACTAACTTCAGACTTAAATCCTCTTGTGTATGACACTCATACACTAAGTCTGAAGGCACATAAGTAATCTAGGGTATTCAAGATGATTTGTAGTATGCGAAAATTAAATAAACAATTTGATAAATGAATAATGCATCGTTTTATTTCAAAAACCATAAAACCGTTTACATCACATGTAGCTCTAGGGCATACATCCCAACACTAGGAACACTAACAGATGACTCTTGAGGAGTACCTCCACCCAACTCGCACAGCTACACCATCGTACATCATGTTTCCTCATAATGCACCACATATAGATTTTAAGCCTGGAATGATATAGTATCTCCCAACCTTTCATGGTTTGGAGAACGAGAACCCTTGTGTGCACATTAGAGAGTTTGAAGAGGTTGTAGCCTTTCCATGACCGGTTTGGAACCACTGACACAATTAGACTTAAGTTCTTCCCATTTGCCCTTAAGGATAAAGCTAAATGCTGGTTGTATTCTCTAAGACCTCGGTCAATAGGATCATGGGGAGAGATGACACATGCATTCGTTAATAAATACTTCCCACACCATAAGACGAATGCCTTGAAAAGACAAATATTTACCTTCTCCCAAAAAGATAGTGAAACCCTTTATCAACATAGGAGAGGTATAAGGAGATGTTAGCGAGTTGTCCTCACCATGGATATTAGAGTTGGCGCTTATTGTCCTCACCATGGATATTAGAGTTGGCGCTTAGTGAGCTATTTTTATGACGGTTTAACCCCTAGAGAGCGCCAATTCATGGAGACAATGTGCAATGGTGAGTTCATCCGAAAGGACCCTAATGAGGCGTTAGAGTACTTAAATGACTTAGCTGAGAAATCTCACACTGGACTGGACCTAATGTCATTGATAGCACTGATATGACACACCCTACTCAATCTAGCAGAGGCATACACCACTTTAGGGAAGAGGATAGTCTTAAGGCATAAGTTGAGTTATTAACTATACAGTTAGGAGCCTTAAAAGCTAAGGATAGCCAGACTATGCATGCAGTAGACCATTTAGAACCTTAAGGGATATGCTTTGTGTGTAAGGGAACTGACCATCTAGCCCAAGAGTGCCCGGTATATGGTGAGATGAGGGGCACATATAAGGAACAATGCAACACTTTAGGGATGTACAAGAAGCCATACATGCCTTATCAGCCTACCCAGACACCACAAATCAAAGGTTACAGTACCCCCCGATATCATACACCTGCCATTCCTAGGAATTCCTTAGAGGATACTGTGCAAGTATTTATAGAGGCTCAGAGAAAAACCAATCAAAGGTTTGAGTCACTGATAGCTCAAATAGTTGAAGACAATAAGAGGATTAAAAGTAAATTCTCTAAGTTGACGAATGCCCTGAGTGTGCAAGAACAAGGAAAATTCCCATCTCTAGCTCAACCTAATCCACAAAGGCAACACATGCACACAGGCTGATCATGAGGCATCCAATATAAAAAGTGTTAATGCCATAATCACTAGGAGTGGTAAAGTGGTAGGCTTGCATGACACTTCCAACACTATAGGAGCCAGTAAGGATAGTAATGAAAATACCCCTCAGGCAGATCAAGAGACGCATTTCCCAGTTAGAGTACCTTTTCCTCAGGCACTTAGGTCTATAGCAAGAGCTACAGACCCAAATGGTAAGATCCTAGAACATCTTAAGCAAGTAAATATTAACCTTCCGCTATTATATGTGATAAAACAATTCCCACTTATGCGAAGGTTTTAAAGGATCTATGCACCATAAAGAGAAAACACCATATGAAGAAGACAACATTCTTGACAGAGCAGGCTAGTGCAGTAATTGAACAGATGACTCCACCAAAATATAAAAATCCAGGGTGTCCTACCATTACTTGTCACATTGGCACACATGAGTTCAATCAAGCTTTATTAGTCTTAGGTGCTAGTGTTAATTTTATGTCATATTATGTTTATATGCAGTTAGGGCTTGGTGAGATTAAACCAACATCTATAGGGGTTTTGGGCGAAGGGCGCGGCGGAAGCGCGTTTCGGGCGAAATCATAATTTTAAAACTTTTTAAATTACCGAATGAATTATTCAATTTCCAATATGAATAATTCATTCATATTTCACCTAAAATTATTTTTTCGGTATCAAATAACGACATAAACAACAAAGAAACATCACGAAACTTTTACGAAAACGTTTTTCCGCAAAATGACATAAAATGCATTTTTGACCGAACCGACCACCCAATACACATGAGGGCTACCCAGGTCAGTCCCAACAGTATTAGGGTATTTCATGGCTGCACGAACAGTGACAAATTCACTATTTGGGCAGTCGTCACCCGGTTGGCTCAAAAGTCACCTGGTAACGCCGTTTTTCACCATTTTCGCTTATTTCAACTCCGAAACAATTTTCGAAAATTGATCCAACACCCGAAACACATCCAATATATTCAAATTACATATTTTTCATCACCATATTCACTGTTATTCCAGATCTGATCCAGAATGCAAAAATATCAATTTTCATGCTTTAAATCCAAATTTTCAAGATTAATCCAATTAATCAAAGTCACTAATCAAAGTCACCAAACATGAACCACCCAAGAATAATTCTAGGCATTACAAGAGTGGTCATAACAGTCTAGAATGGAAACATATCATCAAATGATCACATTGGACAATAATTACAATAATATCATCCAAATCTACTTCACACATGCTTAACACTTCCAAAAACATCTTCCAACACCAAAAGCCTCAATTCTAACAAGTAAAGAAAACCCTAGAACTATTCTAGCAACACAAGAACAAGTAACTAAATTTCAAAACTCAAGAAGATTAAATTTTACCTTTTAATCTCTAATTTTCCTAAGCTTTTTTTCTTGATTTTCCTTCACTTTCCATCATGATCATCAAACATGATTTGAGAGCTTTTAGTTATGGTGTTTTTCGGCCATGGAGGAAGAATAATGAAGAAAATAAAATTTTCCTTTTTTAAATCCATTTGGCCGACATTACAAGGGCATTATGGTCATTTTGGAAAAAATTAATTCAATTAATTAAATCAAACTTTATGGTATCACAGCATATTTGCACACATAAAGTTTAATTAAATCATGTCATGTATCACCAATAATAATTAAACATTTTTCATAACAATTATGAAAATATTTATCAATTAATTATTCAAATATTAACATTTGAATATTTAAATAATTAATTAATATAATTGTTATTATATATGTATTTTATTTACATTAAATAACAAATACATATATTAATGGCACGTGTCAAAATCTCATTTGATAATTAATTAATGTGTATCTAATCAAATTATGTATCAAATACAAATACACAATAATTATTTAATGACCAAAATCCCCTAATGCATGTGTTATTGATGAGCGGAAAATATATCAATATTTACCGCCCCTTTCACTTAATATTTTATTTAGTTTCTCGAGTTTGATGAACGTTTTGATGTGTTTTAGTTTATTTTACAGATAAAATAATATTGGGACACAATGAAATCATTTAGGACGAAATGTGGGTCAAATAATGGCAAAAATTGGACTTGACATATTAATTTTGGAGATTGGAAACTTGAAAGGGCGTTTTAACGAAGTGCAGTTTTGGAAATTCCTGTTTTGCACATCTGTCATATTTTGGGCATAACATTTTACTCTGATATCGGATTGAGCTGATTCAAGTTCTAGATTAAAGAAGACTCAAAGATCTACAACTTTGAATGACAAAATAATTTCGAATTATGAAGATTTCATGCCCGAAATTGATGAACCATCAAGAAGTGTGTTGTGTGTAATTATTAAAGTCATTTTCAAAGCAAAAAAATAAATTAATAAATAAAAAATAAAAATTATCAAATCACCACCAAACATGATAGCAATTAGTGGAGCAATTAATAATGGATTTGGTGGATAATTTGATGGAGGCAAAATTTTGCCTATAAATACCAAGCCATTTCATTTGTAAATTCATACTTTCTTATAAGGAATTCCTTAAGAATACTAAGAAGATTGTATCTTGTTTGTTTATTTACAGCTTTCAGAAATTAATTTCCGCTTTCGCACTTTCTTTTCTTTACTTTTCAGTTTTTACTTTCCGCAATTTACTTTTACGCACAGTAATTTTCTTTCTTTAATTTTCAGTTTTTACTTTTCAGTAATGATGAGGTAACTCCCCTTTGCTGGGGTAAAAGGAAAAACTTTTATTACTAATATTTAGATTAATCTCCCTTAATTATAATATATAAAGTGTTAAAACCTGACTTAACGAGGATACCGCCATATTGGTCAGTTGGTAATTATTTAAATTGGTTTTAACCTAACTAAACTGGATACCGCCTGTTTGGTCGGTTGGTAATTAATTATTAATTTGACTTAATCTGGATACCGTCTATATGGCTGGTTTGTAATTATCATGCAAAGTTAATAAATTATATTAAGGGAGATATCTAAAATAGAAGTAATAAAACTGGATCCTTTTACCTCAGCATTTTCTTTTGTTGTACTTTTACTTTATTGACTTTTCAGCAATTTACTTTCAGCATTTACTTTTCAGCAATTTACTTTCAGCATTTAATTTTCAGTATTTAATTTCAACATTTACTTTCCGTCATTTATTTTTCAGCAATTTACTTTTCAGCATTTTACTTTATGTCTTTTATTTTATTTAAGTTTTTACTATCCCTAGTTATGTGTCGTAACTAAGTTAGTTATCTGGGGTTCTGATGAATTCTAATATCACCGTTTTATAAGGGGTTATTTTATAGTTTGGGTAATTTAAAGGTTTACTTATTAAGTCTTAAGCTTAATGCTTCTTGTTGTCTGATCACCAATAAGATTGATGTGGTAAATCTAAAATAAACTTGACAAAATAATTTTAGGTTTCAGCCATAGACTTAATAGCCCACGATCTTCATTGAGGATAGATAACCCTTTAATAGATTTCCTTACAGGATAGACATATACCTGTCGAGCGGGGGTAGCCATAATTGGAACTTAAACTTAATGAATCCATATAATTTGGTTGACATAGACATATGGTTCAATTGGGTTAATTGGGTATTTGCGTCTGACCATCGACAGAGGCTTTTGCATAATTTAGTGTTTCAGGTTAGTAAACCAATTTATTACACAACCATGAAAAATAACCACTTCATCTTTTAAAAGATATTAGAAAGATTCACAACCCTAGATAGTTTCCTAATATTGAATTTTCTTAAATCTAATTTTATGCAATTTTATTTACTTGTTTTTAAATTTAGAATCATCACCATTTCAAATCAATCAATCAACCTGTTAGATACTAGTAATCATTTGACCTCATAAAATTAATAGAGTAGGTATTAAGTCCTCGTGAGATCGTTACTTTTTATACTACTTGAACGATACATACGCTTGCGTTATACGTGTGTGTTTACGCCAGTCAAGTTTTTGGCACCGTTACCGGGGACTTATTTATTTTTCACTATTAGTTTTAAGGTTAGATACCTTTACTTGTATCTAATTTCTTTTTACTTATAATTTTTTTTTTCTTGTGTTTCAGGTTCTCAGAAAATTCATGAGACGAACCAGAAACTTTGAATTCCGACCGCTTGACCCAGAAATTGAAATAACCATCAGACAGTTGAGAAGGGAAAGGCGAGAAGGCCAAGAAGCTTTAGTCAACATGGAACCTGAACCTTTGGAGGTTGTACCACCAATTCCCATTCGAGACAGAACCATTCCGGTGGTTGACAGACTCATTTCATGTATTGTACTTCCTCCCTTACCAGCAAATGCGGGTGACATCAAAACATGCATTCAGATGATTCAGCAATCAGTTCAGTTTGGGGGGAATGCAACTGAAGATCCTAATGCCCATATCAGCAACTTCCTGGAAGTTTGTGGCACTTTCAATTACAACCGAGAAGCTGAAGAAGCAATGAGACTGCGTATTTTCCCATACTCCTTGAAAGACATAGCTAAAGCTTGGCTACATTCACTACCAGCAGGTTCCATCACAACTTGGAACACTTTAGCCACCAAATTTCTTGCAAATTACTTTCCACCAGCCAGAACTGGAAAGCTGAGAAATGACATCACATCATTTGTGCAACAAGACTCAGTACAAAGATTTGCTCCGGAAATTCCTCACGATGAGATTCCAAAATGGCTTCAAGTCCAAACCTTCTATAATGGACTTTATGGACTGATGAGAACCACAATCGATGCTGTTGTTATAGGAGCTTTAATGGCAAAAGGAGAAGATCAAGCCTGGGACCTAATCGAAGAAATGGCCAACAACACTTCCTTGTGGCCAACAGAAATGAGCATGATCCAAAGAATTGCATGAATTTATGAAAGTGGAGCCAATACAGCAGTCAACGCCAAGCTGGATCAGATATGAAAATTCATGGAGACTCTTACCACTCGATCCACAAGTTCACCATATGGAGGAACACCTGAACCAAACCAACTTAAAGAGACGGTGAATTATGTCAACAATTTCAACAGAGAGGGGAACAATCCATATTCCAACACCTACAACCCAGGGTGGAAGAATCATCCCAATTTTTCATGGAGCAACAATTCAGGACAAAAGAACAATCCACCACCTGGATTCCAACAGCAGAACTATCCACCACTAGGATTTCAACAACAGAACAAATGCCAGGAACATGAAAAACAACCAGAAATGAAAGAATGGATTGCAGAGATGTTTAAAAAGAAACAAACAGCATATGATGCTATCTTTCAGAGCCAATATGCTTCCATCAAAGCACTGGAGAATCAAATCGGACAACTGGCCAATGCTCAAAGTTACAGACGCCAGGTAATCTTCCCAGCAACACAGAACCCAATCCAAGGAACCGAGGGAATGAGCAATGTCAAGCCATCACCTTGAAAGGCGGTACTGAAATCAACAAAGATGTTGGAATCAAGGCAAAAAATGAGGAAGTTTCAAAAGAAACAAAGCAACAGATGGAGGAAAAAAAAAGCAAAGGAAAAAGAAAAAGATCAGATCTCTCCATCTCCACCTTTTCCACAACGACTTCAGAAAAACAAACTGGACAAGCATTTTGCTCAATTCCTGGAGGTGTTCAAAAGCTTCACATCAACATTCCATTTGCAGAAGCCTTGGAAGAAATGCCCAGCTATGTAAAATTCATGAAATATATTCTTTCACGAAAACGAAGATTGGGAGATTACGAGATAGTAGCATTGACGAAAGAATGCAGTGCCATTATTCAGAGGAAACTTCCCCCAAAGCTGAAAGATCCTGGCAGTTTCATTGTCCCATGCACCATTGGAGAACATTATATCGGTAAGGCTTTATGTGACTTTGGTGCAAGTGTTAATTTGATTTTTTTTTCTATTTACAAGAAACTGCAAATTGGAGAAGCAATGCCTACCTCAGTCTCATTACAACTTGATGATCGAACGCTCGTATTTCCAAGTGGTTTTGTTGAAGATGTGCTGGTCAAAGTCGACAAACTCATTCTTCCAGCAGATTTCATTATCCTTGACATGGAAGAAGACAAAGATGTGCCTTTCATCATTGGAAGACCATTCTTGGCGACAGGATGAACTGTGATTGATATACAAAAAGGAGAACTAACCATGAAAGTTCAGGACCAAAAAGTTACTTTCAATGTTTTCAAAGCCATCAAATTCCCGAGCGATGAAAAGGAAGAAGAATGCTTCAGAGTTGATGTTGTTGATAGTATCGTTCAGGATACTGAGCCAAATCCCACAGATACACTTGAAGCTTGCATCACCAACATGACTGACAGTGAGCTAGATGCTGAAATCCTGGAATGTATCAATTACCTTGACAAACCATTCCGATTCAAATCAACACCACCAGTTGAAAGCTTGGAACTGCAAAGAAAGATCGAATTAAGCCTTCGATTGAAGAAGAACACCAAGCTGGAGCTGAAGTTACTTCCGAGCCATCTCAGGTATGCATTTCTTGGAAACTCTTTTGAATTACCTGTTATTATTTCTTCTTCACTAACATTGGAGCAGGAAGAAAAGTTACTGAGAGTATTACGAGAGCACAAAAGAGCTATTGGCTTGACTATAGTAGACATTCGAGGCATTAGTCCATCATTTTGTATGCACAAGATTCTGATGAATGATGAGTACAAACCCACAGTGGAACATCAACGGATACTCAATCCAATCATGAAGGAGGTCGTAAAGAAAGAAATCATCAAATGGTTGGATGCTGACATCATTTACCCCATCTCAGATAGTACTTGGGTGAGTCCTATGCAGTGTGTTCCGAAGAAAGAAGGAATCACTATGGTTACCAATGAAAAGAATGGGCTAATCCCAACCAGAACGGTGACTGGATGAGGAGTATGCATGGACTACCGAAGCTGAACAAAGCAACACGAAATGACCATTTTCCGCTACCATTCATTGACCATATGTTAGACAGACTGGAGGACATGAGTTCTATTATTTTCTGGATGGATATTCAAGGTACAATCAGATTGCCATCGCACCAGAAGACCAGGAGAAAACTACATTTAAATGTCCCTATGGTACTTTTGCTTTCTGTAGAATGCCATTTGGATTATGTAATGCCATTGCTACATTTCAGCGTTGCATGATTACATCTTCTCAGACATGCTGGAGCAGAGTATGGAGGTTTTTATGGATGTCTTTTCTGTGTTTGGAGATTCTTTTGACCACTGCTTGCAAAATTTGGAACATGTGTTACAAAGGTGCGAAGATACAAACCTGGTGCTCAATTGGGAGAAATTCCATTTCATGTTACATGAGGGCATTGTTCTTGGACACCGGATCTCACAAAAATGAATCGAGGTAGACAAAGCAAAGATTGAAACAATTGAAAAACTACCTCCGCCGACATCTGTAAAAGGGATTCAGGTTTTCTTGGACATGCATGTTTTTACAGGAGATTTATCAAAGACTTTTCCAAGATTGCTAAACCTCTTTGCAATCTTCTGGAGAAGGATATGCCTTTTAACTTCACCAAAGAATGCCAGGAAGCTTTTGAGATCTTAAAACAAAAGCTGATTTCTGCCCCCATCATTGTAGCACCAGACTGGACCCTTCCATTTGAAGTAATGTGTGATGCTAGTGATTTTGCAGTAGGTGCAGTTTTGGGACAACGCAAAGCAAAGATTTTCCACACCATTTACTACTCCAGCAGAACTTTGAATGAAGCCCAACTTAACTACACAACCACTGAAAATGAGTTGCTTGCAGTTGTGTACGCTTTTGACAAATTCTGCTCCTATCTGCTGGGTCCCAAAGTGGTGGTCTACACAGATCATTCAGCAATCAAATATCTGATCACGAAGAAAGATGCCAAACCCAGATTGATCCGTTGGATACTTCTTCTGTAAGAATTTGACGTGGAGATCAAAGACAGGAAAGAGACAGAAAACCAAGTGGCAGATCATCTATCGAGGCTCGAGAATGGAGAAACAGCTGGCAAGGATCTGTTAATCAAAGAAACTTTTCCAGATGAACAATTGTTTGCCATGAAACAGCAAGATGCCCATTGGTATGCTGACTATGTCAACTACATTGTGTCAGGAAAATGGTCGTTGGAATGGACAACTCAGCAACGGAAGAAATTCTTCAAAGAAGTCAAGCATTATGTCTGGGATGAGCCGTACCTGTTCAAACGGTGTGCTAATCAATTATTGAGACGGTGTGTTCCATAATAGGAGGTCAACAGTGTTTTACAGCACTGTCATTCATCACCATATGGCGGACACTTCAGCGGAAACAAAACTGCAGCCAAAGTCCTACAATCAGGTTTGTTCAGGCCCACTCTTTTTAAAGATGCTTATCTTTTTGCTCTTCAATGTGACAGGTGCCAGAGAATGGGGAATATTTCGAAGAGAAATGAAGGATCGTTGCAAAACATTCTGGAAGTGGAGATATTCGATGTGTGGGGTATAGATTTCATGGGACCATTTGTTCCATCATTCAGAAACCTGTACATCTTGGTTGATGTAGACTACGTCTCCAAATGGGTTGAAGCAATTGCACTACCATCCAATGATTCAAAACTGGTGATCAAATTCCTGAAAAAGAATATTTTCACTCGGCTCGGAACACCTCGTGCAATCATCAGCGATGGTGGCACACATTTCTGTAACAGATACTTTGATGCACTCCTATCCAAATACGGAGTTACTCACAAGGTTTCCACTGCTTACCATCCACAGTCAAACGGACAGGTTGAAGTTTCAAACAGGGAAATCAAAAGAATCTTGGAGAGAACTGTTGGATCAACAAGGAAAGAGTGGTCTACAAAACTAGATGATGCATTATGGGCCTACCGAACAGCTTACAAGACACCCATTGGTATGTCCCCATATCAATTGGTGTTTGGAAAAGCGTGCCATCTGCCAGTTAAGCTTGAACACAAGGCGTACTGCGCACTGAAGAAGTTGAATCTTGATTCACAAGCTACAAGAGAGAAATGACTTCACCAACTCAACGAATTGGAGGAATTTCACTTACAGGCTTATGAGAATGCCAAACTGTACAAAGAAAAGACCAAGAAATGGCATGATCGAAAAATAGTGCACAGACAGTTGGAACCAAGGCTGCAAGTGTTGTTGTACAATTCACGGTTGAAACTTTTCCCTGGAAAGTTGAAATCAAGGTGGTCAGGTCCATTTGTGATCACTCAGGTTTTACCATATGAGCTGTTGAGTTACTGGATCCCAACACAACGAAACATTCAAGGTTAACAGTCAGCGTGTCAAGCACTACTGGGGAGAATCATTTGAACGACAAAAAGAAAGTGTCACACTTTCAGATCCAGCCTAACATTCGAGAAGTCACGTCTAGCTGTCGACGTTAAACTTAGCGCTAGCAGATAGGAAACCCATGCAATTTGTGTATATATTATGATCTGGTGTGTTTTATTTTTGTGTGTTTAATTTTTACAGGTTTAGTCATTTCACGATGGAAGAAGCTCTCGTAAATCTTCGCAAGCAATTTCCTTCTCTCCCTGAAAAATCTATGATGAAAGTCTACAAAGCTCGCTTGGAACAGATGAGACTACTGATGATCAAAGGTATTCCTACTGATATTCGTTGGATTATTGAAGCACGGGTCCGATTGGCAGGTGAGTCTTATGACTCTTTTATTTCACATCTGCCTGGTTTAGGAAGGAGCACCTATGCTAAAAAGAGAAGAGCCAAAATAATGTGTGTCTGTTATAAATGTGCTCGTATGTTTTGTGATACTCGTTGTCGTTCTTTAGGAATGGTGTCTGATAACCGGGAAGATAAGATAATTTCATTATGGATGGCTTGAGTAAAGAGTCTTTGGATGATATATCTAAAACTCTTGAGACGCATCCCAGTGGATATGTGTATCATGAAATTCGTGTGTTATATGCACAATTTCAAAAAGAAAGACAACAATTAAGTCTTGGGAATCTTACTCAAAAAGACCATGTTTGCCAATTTATAAGAAAATTGGATGGGAAGCTTATCCCTGAAGCATAGACGTCAATCAAGCTGTAAATTATTGTAAATATTATATCTCTTTGTCTTTTCCTAATAATTGTGATTTGTTTTGTTGTTTTCTTTTTTTTTCTCCGACGGGATCCATACCTTTTTGACTATCACGATTTATTTTACTGTTTAACTAATAATTGTCATTTGGCAGGTACTAGTGCTATTATTTTACTTACCCTTTTTCAGGTGTTATAAATTCAACTCATCATTGCACTTTTGAAGACATCCAGAGTAAAACATGGAAGCCACTTCAAGAAGACGAGTTGAAAACATCTGTGTGTTTTGCGATACTAGTGTTGGTACTAAGCCACAATACGTAGAAGCAGCACAAGAATTGGGTCGATTCTTAGCTGCAAGGAATATGCACTTAGTATATGGCGGAGGCAATCTTGGAGTTATGGGGATCGTTTCAAAAGCCGTACAGGAAGGAGGCAGTCGCGTTTTGGGAATCATTCTAAAACCCTTGGCGGATGCAAATCTTTGGACCATCAAACGGAGATGAACTGATTGTGCCAGGTATGTCTGAACGATTGGTAGAAATGATTAACCGTGCTGATGCTTTTATTGTTTTCCAGGTGGCTTGGGTACATTGGAGGAAATTTTTATAGTGCTATCTTGGGCGAACTTGAACATACACCAGAAACCAATTGGGCTGTTTAACGTTGATGGATTTTATGATTTTCTTTGTGTGTTTCTTGATGATGCTCGGAGAATGGGTTCGTGTCAAAAACTTTAAAAGAACTCCTCTTCACTGCCAGAACTGCTCCGGATCTAAGACCAAATCTTAGCCTATGAACCAGAAATTGACCCTCCTTTCAAAGATAAATTGGTCCAAAGACGATCATGGTAAGCGCGTCGGATTAATCTGGATCTTAACCTTTAACTTTTCGTGTAGAATTTCAGCTAACCAGGTACTATCTTCTAAACTCTTCTTCTACTATTTAAGACATGGGGACAGTGTCTCATTTAGGTTTAGGGGAGGGAATTAGTTGATCAGTACCTTGTTTTATGTTTGTGTGGTGTTTTTATTTTTAGTTCAAAATTTTTCGAAAAATACAAAACAAATTTAAATTTTTTCAAAAATTACAAAAATATTTTGCGTTTTTGTGTTTTTATTTTGACTAAAAAGGGAAATTGGTAAGATATAGCTGAGTAAGGAGTTTTCCACTCCTGAGACGTATCTCAAACAATTTTTGAAACAAGTTATTTTTGTTTATTTCATTTTAAATTATTTAATTATAATTCTCAATAAAACTGACTAAAATGGATCTTCATATGCTCAGTTAGCAGATATTATCAACATGAATTTGTAACATACTGACATGAGCTAAAATTGAAAAGTTTATAATATTCAGTGCTCTAGTTAATTGGAGGAAGCATCTCAAAAAGTGATGGAGTAAAAAAAAAACTTCTGAGATCCGAGTTATTAAGTCTTTAAGGGTGTTTTAACACCTTGTGCCCTAAAGCCAACTGGTTTGGGAGTCACTGGCCCAAAGCTCGCTACATGGATCAAAGATGCTGCAAAAATATATATATGAAGTCTGAGTTATTAAGTCCGTATGGGTGTCTTAACACCTGTTGCCCTAAAGCCAACTGGTTGGGAGCCACCGACCAACACTCGCTACATAGATGAAAGATATTGTATATAAATAAAAAAAAATCAAAAATCAAGAAAAATCAGAAAAAATCAGGAAAATTATTCCATTGCTGCAAAAAGATGTGAATTCTGATAAAACTTTATGACAAAAATATTACTCTCTTATCAACTGCACTTGTGACTGTTGTGGGCAAAAATGAGTTGATTAATATTTTGTCGGCTGTGCATATGGAGAATGGTAAATATAATCGGAGAATTTACTTATTCGGTAATTTAGAATGAAACAAAACAACTATTACTTGGATAGATGTTTCATATGTTTAGTCACTAACTTCTTTATTCTATTTTCTCTTGTCTTTTTGATTTTGTGTGCATTAGTTTTATTATCTTCTTACTTTTGTAAAACGTTTGTGGGTATCATTGTTGTAAGCCCTCACGAGACTATAACTCGTCCACTAGGGACACCTAGGGGTTTAAAGGCTCGTTGCATATGCTAATGCAACCGTGATCCCTACGAAAGTGGCTTAGTTTAATTTTAATTGTTTCTTGTATTTTATTTTTGTTTTTTTTTCTCGAGGACTAGCAAAATGTTAGGTTTGGGGGTGTGATGAGCGGAAAATATATCATATTTACCGCCCCTTTTACTTAATATTTTGTTTAGTTTCTCGAGTTTGATGAACGTTTTGATGTGTTTTAGTTTATTTTGCAGATAAAATAATATTGGGACACAATGAAATCATTTAGGATGAAATGTGGGTCAAATAAGGGCAAAAATTGGACTTGACATATTAATTTTGGAGATTGGAAACTTGAAAGGGCGTTTTAACGAAGTGCAGTTTTGGAAATTCCAATTTTGCACATCTGTCGTATTTTGGGCATAACATTTTACTCCGATATCGGATTGAGCTGATTAAAGTTCCAGATTAAAGAAGACTCAAATATCTACAACTTTGAAAGACAAAATAATTTCGAATTCTGAAGATTTCATGCCCGAAGTTGATGAACCATCAAGAAGTGTGTTGTGTGTAATTATTAAAGTCATTTTCAATCATTTTCAAAGCAAAAAAAAAATTAATAAATAAATAAAAAAAATTATCAAATCACCACCAAACATGATAAGCAATTAGGAGCAATTAATAATGGATTTGGTGGATGATTTGATGGAAGCAAAATTTTGCCTATGAAAACCAAGCCATTTCATTTGTAAATTCATACTTTCTTCTAAGGAATTCCTTAAGAATACTAAGAAGATTGTATTTGTTTGTTTATTTACAGCTTTCAGTAATTAATTTCCGCTTCGTACTTTCTTTTCTTTACTTTTCAGTTTTTACTTTCCGTAATTTACTTTTACGCACAGTAATTTTCTTTCTTTAATTTTCAGTTTTTACTTTTCAGTAATGAATAGGTAACTCCCCTTTGCTAGGGTAAAAGGTAAAACTTTTATTACTAATATTTAGATTAATCTCCCTTAATTATAATATATAAACTAGTTAAAACCTGACTTAACGAGGATACCGCCATATTGGTCGGTTGGTAATTATTTAAATTGGTTTTAACCTGACTAAACTGGATACCGCCTGTTTGGTCAGTTGGTAATTAATTATTAATTTGACTTAATCTGGATACCGTCTATATGGATGGTTGGTAATATCATGCAAAGTTAATATATTATATTAAGGGAGATATCTAAAATAGAAGTAATAAAAGTGAATCCTTTTACCTCAGCATTTTCTTTTATTGTTACTTTTACTTTATTTACTTTTCAGCAATTTACTTCAGCATTTACTTTTCAGCAATTTACTTTCAGCATTTACTTTTCATCATTTAATTTTCAGTATTTAATTTCAGCATTTACTTTCCGTCATTTACTTTTCAGCAATTTACTTTTCAGCATTTTACTTTGTCTTTTATTTTATTTAAGTTTTTACTAGCCGTAGTTATGTGTCGTAACTATGTTAGTTATCTGGGGTTCTGATGAATTCTAATATCACCGGTTTATAAGGGGTTATTTTATAGTTTGGGTAATTTAAAGGTTTACTTATTAAGTCTTAAGCTTAATGCTTCTTGTTGTCTGATCACCAATAAGATTGATGTGGTAAATCTAAAGTAAACTTGACAAAAGAATTTTAGGTTTCAGCCTTAGACTTAATAGCCCACGATCTTCCTTGAGGATAGATAACCCTTAATAGATTTCCTTATAGGATAGACATATACCTGTCGGGCGGGGGTAGCCATAATTGGAACTTAACTTAATGAATCCAGATAATTTGGTTGACATAGACATATGGTTCAATTGGGTTAAACTGGGTATTTGCGTCTGACCATCGACAAGGCTTTTGCATAATTTAGTATTCCAGGTTAGTAAATCGATTTATTACACAACCATGAGATAACCACTTCATCTTTTAAAAGATATTAGAAAGATTCACATTCCTAGATAGTTTCATAATATTGAATTTTCTTAAATCTAATTTTGTGCAATTTTATTTACTTTTGTTTAAATTTAGAATCATCACTATTTCAAAATCAATCAATCAACATGTTAGATACTAGTAATCATTTGACCTCATAAAATTAATAGAGTAGGTATTAAGTCCTCGTGGGATCGATACTTTTTATACTACTTGAACGATACATACGCTTGCGTATACGTGTGTGTTTACGCCGGCCAGTTATCATTTAACCGTTTAAACGATTTAAATTAACTCACTTAATCCAATTAAGTATATGAATAATCTGTATTATTCATAACGTGTTGTCTAAGTGCTCAACGCGTACACTTTATATTGAGGGACTCTCTAAGTTTAGGTTTATCCGTCACGGAATCCAATTTCATGTCCATAATTCATCCACTCATGAATTATAACAACCACAGATAATCTCACTAAACTATGCAAGTCGATGTCATTGCATACGTATAATCCCTCCGTCACAGGCTATCTATATTATACCAGGGATATAGATAAAAATGTCAAATCATTTTTGTATAATATAGTCGACTTTCAATTTATGATCTCTAAATAACACTCGAAACTGATTTCCGAAGTTATACCACAGCCATGGATTTACTAGATCGGAAACACGTGTAGGATGCATATGCCCTGTACACAGAACTGACAGATTCTATCTTGATACGCACATGATATCATGAGCATCCGTCCATACCCAATGAACAGACGGAGGTCTGATCTAAATAGATCAGTGACGTGACTGCCATCAAAGTGTGGAGGATAACTCATATATCCACAATGGTATCTCAAATCGAAGGATCACTATGCTCGCTCAACTCGATAAGATTCCTATTGATGTTGGTGTACCATCTATTAGGAAATCTTAGTGAGTCGTTCAGTATTTATCAAATAAACACCTACATGTCTTACGAGTCTCCCGAGACTCATGGTTCATAGGATAATCATCGGACCAAGTCACGAAATACAACGACATGTTAGGTGATTCTCTAACGGATTTTAATAACTAACTATGTACTCAGGTATCACATATCATTAGGATCGTTAGTCACCTATACACTTTATAATATCAGACTGACTTAATATCTACGTTGACTGTAACTTGACCAGAACTTTATTTAAGGATATACATTTATAGTGACGCTTCCCAATGTCAATTACAAACTATGTTGTAACTGCGCATTACATTGAAAATCTTAGGGTCTTTGTCTAACATACATGTATCACTAAATCAGATTTATTTTCAATCTAATCATAATTAGATATTTAATCGCAATTAGATCGAATATGTGTATAAAAGACAAGAGGTGCTATAATTAAATAAGTAATATTATGGAAAATGGAATTGCTCGTATTCATGAATCGGACATAAATACGATCTGGATTGGCACTCCGAGCACCAACCCTAACAATTTCTCCCATTTGCTCTAGTTCCAATCCATGGTATCATATACACATCTCAATGTATATCACATACTCATGGCCCTCAAGAGCTCACCTAACACTCAAAAGGTAGGCAACAACAAGTAAGCCCGCTTTAACAAATTAAGTTTGTCCAACAAACCCAATTATTTTCCTTAACCATCATTATTCATATTTTGTAGAACCCAAGTTCTACATCAATATGACTCAGATGTGATATCAATATTGTGTATAGCTACTGAGTTGTCTATGTATTTAGAGATCAAATCCAAATACTATGAGACAACCGTAAACACTACACTAATATAAAAACTTATAATCTATAGGGTCACTATGCAATTTCATAAGCCAATACTTCATAAGTTGCAACTGATTCCACTAGTTTAGTAGAATCAATGGTGACACTCCCACTGCATCTTTTCTGACTTTATATGACATAGACCATCTAATGTCATAATTAGGATCAAAACTAATCTGACCTTATGGTTGCAGACTAAATTCTCAATGAATAAGAAACTCATTCTTAATATCTCTAAGATAACAAATAACATGTTTCAAGATCCATCATATGGTCTGCAGCATATCAAAATAACTCGTAACAATTACGATTAAATTGATATCTTTAATCGCACATAATATAATATTCATTATGCCATTATCCTATGATGCATAAGATTGACTAGACATTCTAATCAATCTCTCTTTCGACAAAGGTATCATCCTTTACGAAAGATGAATATTATATATATAAAAGACACGTTAACTGTCAAACAGTGTTATACTACTATCATACAGATAGTCTTACTATGTCATTTATTAGATCATATCTAATACGCGACTAATGGGAGTATCTCACAAGTCTCTTAGTTTTATATCATATATGAAACTTTATATCAAATATTACAGAGACTACTCTCACTGCTTTCACAGAGAAAGAAGACTTAAGATATATACAATGCTAGAAAAAAGTTTGTAAGGTCCCACTGACCCTACTAACAAATATGTATTCTCTATGCTTTGATAAAATCAGATAATCTGACTGTAATTAAAATTAGAAATCACGAATTTTCAGAAAGCTTATATGAGTCTACAATAGGCTCTATAAGCTAGTATATCAAACTCTGATATTAGCAGAATACAAACTCTAGGGCTATTCTAGAATGAATTCTTCAAATAAAGAAATCACGACGGATCTCTCATTCGAAGAAATCACTCAAGAACGCCACTTTGCATTCTTTAGCCAAAATACATAGTTTAATATCAACATTAACCAACAGATTTTTAATTGTTCAATTAGTGCAACTAGAGAAAAGTTTTCTCAGAATCTACAATAGACTACTGAGCATAACATTTCTCATTGTCATACTATAAAGGTCGAACCTTTAATAATCTCACATTGCTTTTGTTGCGTAAACAATTTGCACATTTTATGAACTATTCTTAACGAAAGCCTAATCAAGTTTAAAACTTGATCGTAATAAGCTATGAACAATCTTAGATCTATGATTCAATGCTAACTTCTGAAATTGATATCAAATATCGCTCCCACTATAAGTTATATGATAATTTTCTTCGATAAGAAAACAACATAATCATTAAGTATCAAATACTTTGTAAATGATTCGAATATCCTATTGAACTTATACGGAAGATGTCTAAGGGTCTTTTCATCTTATTAATTATGTAGTTCCACTTATAGTTTATCACACTTAAATTTGACTTCAATAAGTCTAGTTTTTTCTACAATCGTTAACATCTGATGTTACACACTAAGTAATAAAACAATTTTATTACTCGGGATCGTAGAAAAGATATTCTATCGAATAGAATATAGTATTCTATTAAATAGAATAAATGATAAACTTTTACTTGTACCTCCAAGGCGCAAGTACTTTCAATTATATAACAATTATACAAAAAAAAGTTTCAAAGTTCAAACTTTTCAAGATTCAAATTTTCTACTATACATATCATATATGTAACTGTAGGAACGAATGGAACCTTAATTAAATAGATGAATTAGTGTTACTGGAGCATAACCCCAAGAGTATTGAAGGTACACTCATTATCAACTAATCAAATTATATAAGATTCAATTACTCCCACTGACCAATTCCATCAAGATGGAATCGTGGAAGTTTAATATTGAGTAAGAATCACATTCATTAAATAACTTTAGAACTAATTATCTTAAATTCATATGTTTGATCATATCAAACATCTTTGAACAATTCAAAGATTCACAATGAATTTCAAAGATATAGTTTTCAACACTTCAAATAGAATATCTTTGAACCATTCAAAATATTCTATCCGTATTTCATCAGAAACATATTGAAAGTTCTCAAACCATTCAAGAAGTTCAATATATATTCTTTTAGAAACACACAACTAAGTAATGAAAAATCATTAACTAAGTTACGGAGTAAAGAAAACTATCTAAGGAAAATTCTAATTCATTAAACTACATACATTCAATGTATTAGTCTAATAAATCTTGTGGTCCAATGACGATCATTGGTTAAATGAGATTTAATCACATCCTGAATACAATATTCATTAAATGGATAATGATATATGGTGTGATCTCGTATCAGACCATCCTTTACCATATGGAATAAGCATCTTATGCTTATGTGATAAAATCTCATAAAGCACTGTTCTAAGTTATTTAGTTAACCGAACATTTTTTTTAATGTTTATCTTTTCATTAATGACACTACTAGTCATATTAAAATATGTAACAACTGTTTATATAGAACGAGTAACAATCCAATAGTCACAAGTTCTGATATCAAATGTCAAAAGAGTTATTAAACATTATTTTAAATAACTAGACGGGAGATCTAGTATCCAATACATATAGTTGTCGTATTGTGAGAATCAATATTCTCTATACACAACTATACACATCTCTTTTCTTAAGCTTTATAATTTGCGTTCAATTATTCACAACAATTGCAAATGATTGATTAGCAAACTGTGTTAGACACGTGACTTCTAAAAGTCACTAAAGCCAAGAAATGTCTTTATAAGATAAACAAATACTAATGGGGTTTTCCTAATGCCAGTCAAGAATCTCGAGACATGAACTAATTCAAGTCAATTCTTACTGCATAAGAAACTATTCTTACTAGATAACTATATCCAAAACAGATATCTATTTAGATTACTAATCGTGACTTAATAACTAAGTCACTAACCATTTTGATTTTTCAAGAAAATCGAAACAACAGTTCCCGATGGTTTGAACTAATCTAAAAATATCAAAGTCTACTGTCATTCTAGAACCTATTCTAGAAAAACGCAACCATAAGTAAAGTCAGAAAACATATTCAAGTAATATGATATTCAGTGGATTAGAAGTATAATTCTATAAACAATATAGAATAAAGGAAAACAAAAGCAGCAAATTCCATAAAACTACAAACTGCTTTAGTTATGGATTTTTAACCCAGCAGTGTCTCCCACTACTTTACGTAATACCGTATTCCCTAAACGGAGAACGAGAATTCAATAATTAAATCGAATTCCATAGTGAGAGTAGGATCCCATGAATATATTTCGACTCACAGTTTTGGCACGATCTCGCCTACGTATATTCATTAGGTAGAAAACTCATTATCAATCACTCACCAGTGACTCCTGATTTTGGTCCTGACCGTTTCTCGTTATGACAATTTTGGCACGTTCACAATGAGGCGTATCAAGGCTTCACTTGCCAATGACAAACTCAAGCTACCGATGTAGTCCTGACAGCTTTGGCACGTTCAGGTTCAGGATTTCCACTTTCACTTGAATTTGTCTAATATCAATATACAACCGGCATGTTTAAAATTCTATTAACTACACCCTCACTACTTTGGCACGATCTCGGATGCAGCCTTAGAAAGTTACCCATAAACCGTATTGACAAGACGAACCAAGAAACATGCATCCAATACACGTTACTTTACAGCCTTATTTTAAGCGGGGATATTACTCAATGAAGCATTGCTCCACATCAAATGCAGAATTTTAATCTAAATCATTCTCTAAACAACTCAATTATACCTTAGAAAACATAACTCAATTTAACCATTAAATTTCCGTTACGTTTCCGATAGCGTAGGACCGAAAACTCAAGAAATATATAGATTACATGCATGTGAAAATATTAAAATTGGATTACATATCATATATCAAGCATGAATAATTTAATGGATGAAAAATCAGACCTGCTCTGATACCATTTTTGTTGGGGTTTTGGGCGAAGGGCGCGGCTGAAGCGCGTTTCAGGCAAAATCGTAATTTTCAAACTTTTTAAATTACCGAATGAATTATTCAATATCCAATATGAATAATTCATTCATATTTCACCTAAACTTATTTATTCGATATCAAATAACGACATAAACAACTAAGAAACGTCGCGAAACTTTTATGAAAACGTTTTTCCGGAAAATTGCATAAACGCATTTTTGACCGAACCGACCACCCAATACACATTAGGGCTACCCAGGTCAGCCCCATGCCCAAACAGTGACAAATTCATTGTTTGGGCAGTCGTCACCCGGTTGGCTCAAAAGTCACCCGGTAAAGCCGTTTTTCACCGTTTTCGTTTATTTCAACTCCGAAACAATTTCCGACAATTGTTCCAACACCCAAAACACATCCAATAAATTCAACTGACATATTTTTCATTACCATATTCACTGTTATTCCAGATCTGATCCAGAATGCAAAAATGTCAATTTTCATGCTTTAAATCTAATTTTTCAAGATTAATCCAATTAATCAAAACACCAATTAAAGTCACCACACATGAACCACCCAAGAACAATTCTAGGTATTACAAGAGTGGTCATAACACTCTAGAATAGTAACATATCATCAAATGATCAAATTGGACAATAATTATAATAATATCATCCAAATCTACTTCATACATGCTTAACACTTCCAAAAACATCTTCCAACACCAAAAGCCCCAATTTTAACAAGTAAAGAAAACCCTAGAACTATTCTAGCAACACAAAAACAAGAAACTAAATTTCCAAACTCAAGAAGATTAAACATTACCTTTTAATCTCCAATTTTTTTTCTTGATTTTCCTTCACTTTCCATCATGAATCATCAAACATGATTTGAGAGCTTTTGGTTATGGTGTTTTTCGGTCATGGAGGAAGAATAATGAAGAAAATAAAATTTTCCTTTTTTAAATCCATTTGGCCGACATTACATGGACATTATGGTAATTTTGAAAAAATAATTCATTTAAACCTTTCTGGTAACAAATCATATTTGCACACATAAAGTTTAATTAAATCATGTCATGTGTCACCAATAATAATTAAACATTTTTCATAACAATTATGAAAATGTTTATCAATTAATATTTTAAATATTTAACATTTAAATATTTAAATAATTAATTAATATAATTATTATTATATATGTATTTTATTTACATTAAATAACAAATACATATATTAATTGCATGTGTCAAAATCTCATTTGACAATTAATTAATGTGTATCTAATCAAATTATATATCAAATATAAATACACAATAATTATTAAATGACCAAAATCCCATAATGCATGTGTTATCGTTTAACAGGTTAAACGATTCAAATTAACTCACTTAATCCGATGAAGTATTATGAATAATCTGTATTATTCATAACGTGTTGCCCAAGTGCTCAACAAGTACACTTCATATTGTGGGACTCTCTAAGTTTAGGTTTATCCATCACGAAATTCAATTTCGTGTCCATAATTCACCCACTCATGAATTATGACGACCACTGATAATCTCGCTAAACTATGTAAGTCGATGTCATTGCATACATATAATCCCTCCATCACAGGTTATCCATATTATACCTGGGATATAGATAAAAACGTCAAATCCTTTCTGTATAATATAGTCGACTTTCAATTTACGATCTCTAAATAACACTCGAAACTGATTTCTGAAGTTATACCACGACCATGGATTTACTAGATTGGAAACACGTGTAGGATGCCTATGTGTAGGACACATAAATCGACGACGATGTTATAGGCTCGCGGCCTAGTCGGGAGTACGGAGTAGCCCACGGGGGAACTAAACCGGAGAAATAACATGGAGTCGCCACCCAGTGTGATCTGGGAAAATGATTTAAGGCCGCACTCACCCTTCGTAAGGGAAGACCTCAAACCGTTGGGTTCGGAATGGTTCCTTACTTATGCCACTTGTAATGAACGAATTTATGTAATAATATAACTGAGTCTACGCAAAAAAAACCTACATCTAAGTTTGCATACTACATATATCTAAGTTTGCATGCATAAAAGTAGTCGGAATAACGGCAAGCACACAACCTCATGCATACATTAAATCGCTAAGCATGGCAATGTAAATAAATTATAATCTAAATAAACATAGAAGAGACATAATCAAGTTCCTAATGCGAAAGAAATAACTAAATCATGCTTGGAAATAACCAACTAAATCATACATAATAGAAGACAACATACTAAACGACTAAATCATGCATAATAACATACTAAACGACTAAATCATGAATAAACATAAGATTGGATGAAACGAAATATGTGTGTCTCTCAAGTGGTACGTGGAGTTGTTTCCCAAGTACAAACCGCATTACCGTGCATTCGGATTCAGCTACGGAATTTACATATAGGTTTCCATCCGATATACCGCAAGAGAGAACACATATTCCATTCATCTGAAAGTCATAGCATACACCAATCAGCGATACTCATGCCAAGTAAAATAAGAAAATAAATAAAAATAAATGAGAATAAAAAAAAAAGGGTGCCCTGAGGTCTAACCTCTTAAGTCGTCTTTTGGAATTGAATTACACGGCCGTCGGAAAGGTTGGTGCTCCGCAACTTTTTTGATTTACTGGTTTTCCAATTTCCTTCGTTGCCTCGTTGTTTTGGGCTGCTGTTTGCTTACTATTTTTGCTGTATTTTTTGGCCGTTGTGTTTAATTGTTGTTCGCGGTATTCGGGGGCTGTTTTGGGGCTGTTTTGTGCGGTTTTTCTTGACTTTTTTTGTTGCAATTTTTGATGTTCTGGTTCTGCGGTTTTTTGGGACTGTTTTGCGGTATATGGGTGCAGGTCAGGGGGTATTTGGTGTGGTTTAGGGGTTTATATGTGGGCTGTAGTTGTTGAAAGGTTGAGGGCTGGCGAAAGGGCTAGTTTTGGCGTGTGTGGTCTAGCTTCGAGAGAGAGTGAATGAGAGGATCAGGCCGTGTGAGTGTTTGATGACAGTTTTCTTTTTTTGAATGGTTCGGTTAGTGACAGATTTTAGGGTTTAAGGGCTGTCGGTTTGTATGGTGAGTTGTTTGTGGCTGTTGGCGTGAAGCTTGGTGGGTTTATGGCTATGAGGTCTGTTGTGCCGTGTCTGTGTACGGGGGTCAGGGGGGCTGGATGCGTGATGGAGTGATCTGCCGAGAGAGGTGTGGCTGCTATGTGCGTGTAAGTTGGTTGTTGAGATTAGGGCTCTGGTTTATTGGTTGTGGGCGAGAGAGAGAGGAGAAATAAAGGTCAGAGGGCGTGAGGTGTGGCTGCTGTGTGCATTGGTTTAGAGAGAAATGAAGAGAGAGATGAGCTACCGTGAAGGAGAGAACCAAAGCTGTTATTACAGTTTATTTATGAAAGCCGTGAGTCATAGTGAAGAGGGAGAGGTTTGAAGCCGTGAGTGTTGTGAATGAGCCAGGGGTTCTAAGGTTGGGTTTATGCTTCTTTTTATAGGAGAGGGTTGGGGTTTACCTTGTATGAGAAGGGAAAGGAGATTGTGTAATTATGGGGGAATATCTTCTAATTAGTGTGTCATAAGGAAAAATCTATTTAATTAGGGAGGTGATTTGTTTTAGTTTAGGAAGATGATCTATGGGATTTGATTTGATTCTATTTAGTTTAGGCAAGGGATTTAATTTAATTAGGAATGTGATTTATATGATTTGATTTGATTCTTTTAATTCGGGAAGGTGATTTATTTGGATTTCAATATGTGTTTAATGTGTGGATTTATTATTTTGGATGTGTTTTAATGGGCTTGTCGTGAGCTAAGGGGATTTGGGCGTGGGTTTGGTTCATTTTGGTGGGCTTGGTGTGCGGCTTGGTGTGTGGCTTGCGGGGGTTTGGGCTGAGGATAAATTTTAAAATAGAGGTCCAAGGAGCGAACCCATAGCTAAGAAAATGAATTTAGTCCAACAAGATATCAATTTCTGACTTTTCCCTTCCGACGTCCGTTTCCCGCGACTTCCATAACTTAAAGAGGTAGTGTCTCCATGTGAGACTCATCTTCGGGACTTATATGCAAAAATACAGTGCCTACAGTCGCCCCCACTTTGATGGGATTTGTGCAGTGTGTGACAATGACAATCCTATCAAAGTTATGCAATGCATTTTTACTTACCTGGCTCGCCAGCTGCCACCTGACTTTCCTGCTGCTTCGAACTGAGTTGATGATGCAGTGGGCCTTGACCCTGGGACACATCCCAATAACTGCAACTGAAAAAGGGGGCCTCAACCCTAGGACGCATCCCGGAACTACAGCTGATGACGTAGTGGGCATCGACCCTGGGACGCATCCTGAAACTGCTGACAACGGGGGCCTCGACCCTGGGACGCATCCCAATACCGCTGACAGTGTGGGCCTCAACCCTGGGACGCATCCCAAAAACTGATGATGTAGTGGGCCTCGACCTTGGGACGCATCCCGGTACTACAACTGATGACGTAGTGGGCCTCGACCTTGGGACGCATCCCGGAACTGCTGACAACGGAGGCCTCGACCATGGGACGCATCTCAATACCACTGACAATATGGGCCTCGACCTTGGTACACATCCCAAAAACTGATGATGTAGTGGGCCTCGACCCTGGGACGCATCCCGGAACTACAACTGATGACGCAGTGGGCCTCGACCCTGGGACGCATCCCGGAACTGCTGACAACGGGGGCCTCGACCCTATGACGCATCCCAATACCGCTGACAATGTGGGCCTCGACCTTGGGATACATCCCAAACTGATGATGATGTGGGCCTTGACCCTGGGACGCATCCCAAAACTGATACTGATGCGGGCCTCGACCCTGGACTCATCCCCAAACTGATACTGATGTGATGGTTTATTCCCGAACCGTGTTGTATCAGAAAGGGTAGACTGGTCACCCCCAGTCTCGGTTCAATTTTATGTTCTTTGCTGCTCTCATAAGTACCACTTCTCACGAGATAATCCTGATAGCTAAACATATTTTTTCCTCAAAGAATGTTTCGCGTCGAAACCAAAGAACCTTCAAAGTACTTAATACACTCAAATCTGATCGTCTGAATGAGTGATCTGAACTAGATTCCTAGTGTGTGTGTGCCGAGGTTCTTTCGCAGCTTGATCCTTAAGTAAACCAACTCGATGATTTTATCTCGGAGAATTGGATTAGTGGGTCTAACCAACCGAGATGTCTTGATCATACTCTGTGATTACTTCCTCGTACATAACATGATATGGTTTTCTTCTTTTTTCCTTTCGTCTCTTTCTTCCTTTTTTTTTCATTTTTCATTTTTTAATTTTTTTTCTTTTTCTTTTTTTCTTTTCTTTTCTTTCTATTTTTTCCGACACACCTACCCTTTAAGGTATCATTTATCCTCATGGTGGTCCTAATACTCGCCCACTGTTAGCTTCACGCTTATCGGTTATAGGTGGTCTATTTTTTCCTTTTCTTTTCAGAGACTTTTTTATTTGTTTCCAACCATATCACATATCGTAGAATAAGTAAACCAGGATGGACATCTAGGCAAACGGTCATTCACTGATCCGCCATCTCTTCAACTAGTCATTTCGCCAACTACTCAGGCTTCTACTGCTAAGATCCCGTAATCAAGTGCTCGCGAGTCTAGTCGAGATCAACTACTCAGAATACCGGATGAGAGCACATCTCACACTTATCGTTTCTAAGGTTTCACCCTACAACAAACAATTTCATCACCAGATATATGCTTAGCCATCAAGGACTTCTCTATCTTTTTTTTTTCACTTCACTAGAATTCTTCAACCGCTAATAATGTGGGCTTCGCCCCCTGGGATTCATTCTCGAAAACTGCTGGTAGCACAGGCCTCAACCCTGAGGGTTCATTCCCAAAACTGATGATTATGTGTGGGCCTCAACCATGGGGATCCATTTTTGAAAACTGTTTATATTGTTTTATTGCTCTCATATTGCTTGTATTTTGCCGCTTTTCCTTCTTTTCTTCGAGACCTGTGAACACAAACAAAACAGCAGAATAAAAACGCGTGCATGCGATGTGTATGTATGCATGTGTGGAGGTACTCCATGTTCCTGATGGGTTAGACCCTCATTGTGCTCCTTGGCACCATGTGCCTACGCATGTCTCTGATCGCCCCCTGGGTCTGCTTATAGTTTCCTCATGCCGGTTCTCTTCTGGTGATTGTGCAGTTCTCTTTTGTCTGAAACCTGCAAACACAGAACAAACACAAAAATTGCAAGTACGTTACATGTATGCATGCATGCATTGATGAATTTCCTACCCGTGGGTTAGGTCTTCTGCCAGTTCTCCCAGTAACTGCTCTGTCTCTTCTTCCTTAGGTTAAATATTGCTTCAGTCTGTCCACATTGATTGGCTCGGCGAACTCGTTCCCTTCTAAGTCTGACAGTCTCACTGCCCCGTTTGCTTTTACCTTCTTGACTACATATGGCCCTTCCCAGTTAGGTCTGAACTTTCCTCTCGGATCCATCATTAACGGTTTTGACTGTTTAAATACCATATCCCCCCTCTGATCTTAGTAGGACGCACCTTTTTTTGAATGCCCGGGCCAATCTCTTCTGGTATAACTGCATATGATGTAAGAACTTCATTCTATTCTTATCGAGCAATACCACCTGTTCAAATCTCTGTGAGGCCCATTCTTATTCAGGTAACTCTGCTTCTGATAATACCCTCATGGACTGTATCTCAACTTCCACTGGCAGTACTGCTTCCATTCCATAAACCAAAGAGTAAGGCGTGGCCCCCGTTGCTATTCTCACAGAAGTTATGTACCCCCACAGGGCGTACGGTAGTTTATCGGTCCAATCTTTGTAGTTCTCTGTCATTTTGGATAACATTTTCTTTATTGTCTTATTGGCCGCCTCGACTTCCCCTTTTGCTTGTGGTCGGTAGGGTGATGACTTGTGATGGCCTATCATGTACTTCTGTAGCATTGCCTTTGTTTCTCCTTGAAATTGAACTCTGTTGTCCGTCACTACATGATGCGGTATTAATCTAGGTCCCAAGATCAATCAAGACATGAAATTCATGTGTGAACACACCAACGAAGATAGCGGAATACTTACATTGGTTGGTTGAGTCGATTTGAAGACGAATGAAGGCCAGAAAGCCCACTGCCTTGCTCACGCCACTGTGCAGATTTGCTCACTGCCAAGGACGCCCACTGCATGCAGTCCACTCCCTTCCATTTCCAGATTTGAGCTGAGAAAACGCAGCTCCTAGCTTCGTCAGATGGATCCCGGATCATGGTCGAACCTCCCTACCACCTTCGCAAGACTTGTAAGTGTGCTAGCACTTGATTTCTCACCATGAAAAACCACTCTTGGCTTCCCTTTGTTCACGCCATTTCTGGTTCCAAACCAGTGAAGAAAACAGGCTGTTATGCGTGAGGAGAAGAGAGAAAATGAAGAGATGAAATTGTGTATTGGTTATTACAAAATTTGTAAATCATTTGTTTATATATTTTCAAAAAATATTAAATGATTTACCAATTAATTTTAACTTTCAAAAAGTCAAATAAATTGAATGTAATAAGCTTGAGTGTTCCACACTCCAATATCAATGTCCATCAAGTTATATCAACTTTAATAAAGTGACATGTTGAGTGTCTTTCACTCAATCCATTAATCAAATCAATCAATCACTCAAAGTGACTTTTGATTTGACGCTTGATGTGACGATTGATTTGACGTTTGATGTGACTTGCGTCGTCGCACTCGAATTCGAAATACGAATGCGCTCGCAATCATACTCGGGCTCGGGTTCGTTAATTCCAAATTAACGATTTTTCCGTCGCGTCGTAATTAAATGATTACGCCTAGCGAATTCACTATTCACGTCGCTAATGAATTAATTCTAAATTAATTCGTTCGCCCGAATTAAAATCTAATTTTAATTCCGCGTCGAAATCTAATTTCGTTTAATATATCGAATATATTAATTTACCGATTAATTCCAAATTAATCGTTATCTCTCTCTAGACGATATTTTATCCTAGATAAAATATCTCCGTAATTAATCCTAGATTAATTTTCTCTCTCTTCTATATAATCCCAGATTATTCAAGAGTGCGAGTTGTGCGTCATCGGTGGATTATCGGGAAGCGACCCATGAGATCCCCGGATAAGTTGACAGTAAATACGGTCGTCGGAGTATCTGAATCACGTACGTACCAAGTACTACGTTCTACCTATTTACGAGACAAGGTCGACTCCTAGCAAAGTACCAAGTCTTCCAATTCTCCGGACATATCCATTTAAGAATATCAAAGATCTGTATCAAGCGTAGTATACAAATGTATTGTGCATATCGGCCCAGTATCGGATAGTCACGTGCTATGGCTGGGGCTGGATAAGTGTCTGCCCCGTCCAAAGTACATGTCGGATATCTGGTAACTAGTCTCTATAATCGGATATTCATGACCTAGTCATAATATTACGATTGGATGCGCATCACTTAAGAGCACTAATACCTTATCCTGCGTGACATCATCTCCACTATGACTGGAGTGATACTTCCGTCTTGACATCACACCCAATACACTACGACTCTCTGATAAACCCAGAAGTGGTGTACGCAGAACCGGTTAAAGCCCTGTACCACCAAGACCAAAGTCTATCGATTATCGTAAGTATTAGCGATGCAAGTCTCAGGTTAAGACTATACACACCTACCTTGATTTCGGCCTCCCATAGACACATAGTCATAATACCAATGGGATTCCGAGGGGTCTATCCAGAGCGAAGCTATTTCCCGTACCATCGGTAAAACACGACCTCCTATCGCACTTGCATAAGTATCCAATACTTATATATATGAGAACTATGCCGTTGTGCCCTCATAACGCACACAAGTGCAATACTAGCCTATTCCGCATTATCGATGTACAGTCTGATAATACTACGGCTAGGGATATTTAATGATTAATCATTCGGGGACTGATATTGTCTCATATCATTCTCAGTCCAGGAACTAATCATAGGGACCTCTCTTCATTTTATGTATTTATGGTGATCTAATCACAAATGATGAGAGTGCAATTTCCTTGTCACATAGTTAATTTGCTACAACAACACAATGATCTGTGCAAATAGTGACGCTATGGGTCATTTTGTCCAACAATCTCCCACTTGGCACATAGCGAGTCACTCATGTGTCCTACACCCGAACTATGTACGGTTCGCTCAAATTGCTGAGGAAAGTTTTTCGTCACCGGATTTGCTTGATTATCGTCTGACGCGATTTACACGATCATCACATCGCTACGATGTATGATCCGAACGAATCAGATGAATATTGAAGTATATATCTGGATCGTCGATGAGACCTTTAATTCCTTAGCCTGTGCTGACGCCTAGCTCAGCTGCTTACAGAACTATATCTAATCTAATTAGATTTATTTTCGATCCAAATGGCTTCTATTGCTGCCTCAGCTGCAGCAATAATCCGCATTTGTTGTTTATTCGGCAACGGTTATCTTGCTCGGAATATTTCCAGCTCACTGTCCCGTTATTCAAACTTTATAGTACCGTAGTATTTAATTGTTTGGAAACTTGCAGCGGTGATCCCAGTCACTTCAAGTTCTCATTCTCCATAGTTTAAGACAACATCTTTAGTTCTCTCAGATACTAACAGATGTTCTTAATCTTCAATCCAGTGACTATCACTTGGATTGACCTGATTGTGACTCCATATGTTCGAAGCGTATGAGACACCCTATCAAGTACATTTTAAATGTACAATTTCCCAGAGAGTGTTAACAACTCCAAATCTATCCCAGTAGATCTTTATTCATTGAATAAAGGTTGTTACTCCCCAGAATTCTACGGAGAATTTCTATGAAAGAATATCTATGAAAGCCAAGCTTTCACCTATTGCTTTATTGGGATTTTCACTGTCAGTGCGCTCCCACTAACCTCCATATATACACAAGATTATTTCGTTTTGAGTCAAATCATAAACTATTATGATTATTTCAAAACGCCAGTTCCAAGAACCTTATGCTTGCTTCAATCCAAACATGGATCGAATAACCCGCAAACCTTGTTTGTCGGTTATTCAAAATCGTCAGGATGTTGTAAACATCCTCCAAAAGGTTTCATTTTCAGGAAAGCGATTTTGATCTACAACTGACACATTTCATAAATGAAATACGCAGTTATCAACAAGCATCTTCAAAATGGATTTACCATGGCAACAGGTAAAAGGTTGAACCGTTATTAAAACAATGTTGATAACGATACCTTTCCGTCAAAAGCCCAGCTTTGTACGTTGGTATGTTGCCATCCATGTATGTCTTTCTGAAGACGTTTAATGTACCAATAGGCACAATGCCTTGTGGTACAACAACTAGTATCCAAAATAGTTGTTATACATGGAATCCATTTCGGATCATGGCACTTTGCCATAATAGGGAGTCGATACCTCATATCACTTCCTCAAAACGTAGTCGGATGGTACACCTCCATAAGATTGACATCTTTATGAGGTGAGATCAGAAACCCATACCCTAGGTTGTTTTCTGACTCTATCCGATCTACTAGTTTCTTGTGTATTTGAAGATTAATGGTATAGATTCATCATAGATGACTATTTATGTTCCATTAAGGACTTCGTGCCTTGAACAGTATTACTCTGATTTTCATCGAGTATCACTATCCTCCCACTGACCACTGCATATCGGTATTCCTCTCAGGAAAACCGCATGGTGAGCAACAATCATATTGTTCTCTTGTGAGATTTCTAAGTACTATACTTATGGTTTCCTTAGGATAACCTATATTGGCACTTATCCAATTTGGTTCTAGTTTGGTATCATCCAAACGTTATGCCTGGCATACCCAAATTATTAGGAGTGAGAAACCCCGTTTCTTTCCTGTTCATTTCCTATATGATATCTGTCAAACAGATTTATATGGAACCTTATTCTAAATAAGTTTTGCACTGTTAATACATATCATATTGAAGGAAATAGTAGCTCAGAGCGACTTGTGATAAACCTTATCATGTCCTCATCTGAAAGAATATCGTACTCTTTCATGTACGTATGAAACTTACTGCTTAAGTATTTCCATTACGGTCTTACCGTGGCGGCATAATACTATAGCCGATCTGTTTATTTACTTCGTGTCGAAACTCTTCAAGTTTCCGATCTGTGTTCTTCAAAAGAAACACATAACCATAACGTGATGCCACATCCGTTAAGGTCACGAAATATTCATGTTCACATCTAGCCTAGCTAGATATGGGCCCACTTACTTCACCATGAATAGGGCTAACAGATCGGTGGCCCTTTTACTATTACCAAGTAAATAGTATTTTAGGTACTTTACCTAATAAACTAGATTCGCAGACCTTATTTGAATAGTCAAATTAGTCCTAGTACCCACTCTTCAAAAGTGTGGATATACGAGTCTCGTTTAATTGTGTCCTAGACAACAATGCCACAAATAAGTCTCTATTGATCAAATCAATTTGAGCTATTTATTTGTCATTTTTATATGTTTGAGATTTTATTATATTCAAAATATAAATTCTGGTATTCACATCTAATGTGTTTATCTCAGTATCATCTTTATATAATAAAACACTTAGTGTTCTAGAATATAAAGGTTTATCCAGAATGGATTAAACACTGATATAGAGATAATGTCTCTAGTCAAACTAGTTACATTATAATAGTTCCTAATTTAAGTACATACCCAAATGGTAGTTTCTAAATTTAGGTATCTACGGTCGAAACAGCGACTTTCGTCCCGTTTCCGATTCGAAGAGAAATCTCGGCTTGAAGTCAGTATCCAGCTCATAGCGGATTCTGAACATCAATACATATATGTTATGTACCACACTAAATATTTAAAATCTAATTTTAATACTAATAGTGATATAACTTTGACAAATATATTTTTTAAGTCAGAGCCTCGCCCTTTCT
Source organism: Zanthoxylum bungeanum (assembly GCA_019454045.1). Taxonomy (NCBI): domain Eukaryota; kingdom Viridiplantae; phylum Streptophyta; class Magnoliopsida; order Sapindales; family Rutaceae; genus Zanthoxylum; species Zanthoxylum bungeanum. The sequence goes on along the minus strand of SKCR01026391.1, from coordinate 57,475 downwards.
TTAATTCCTTCGTGTCTTCCATATCCAAATGGTAGTCACTTTGGGATATGTCAATTATCTTTTCAATATTTCACAAACCTTTGGCCAAGCCTTGGGTTTCGGAATATCGAAAGGATGTGCACCTTGTGCAACATGCCCAATTGCAACCTTGACTTTTCACCACTAGAATAGTCAATTAATTCTCAAAGAATTATTAATTGCAATTTAATACTTTTAAATCTAAAGATAGATTTATGATAAGTATATTAATTAAGCACTAAAGTCATTATCACATAAATCTTCCAAAGATTTTATGCTCTACTTATTTGCTTAATTATGGGCCTAGTCATAATAAGTTATTTTATCAAATAAATTAACCTATTATTAATTCCCAATTGAAAATTAAATCATTTAAAACATTAATCCAAGGATTATATATTCTAAATATTCAACTTTTCAATTCTTTCTTGATTTTAATAATCCAACTATTTAATCAATTTTAATAAGGTACTATTTATTATAATGATTACAATAATCCAATTATTTAATCAACTATAATTTTAATATTGATTACTATAATCTAATTATAAAATCAACTATCATTTTAATTCAATTATATTGATTACTATAATCCAATTATAAAACCAACTATATATTGAATGAGTTTGTATATAGTCCAACTATATATATTTTTAAAACAACATAAAATATTAGTCCAACTAATACTTTTGATTAATATGACGAGTGATATTTGTTTGAGCGCATATGGCGAGTAATTGAACGAATGTTGCAAATTCAATACTTGCCTCCCACTATTTTTCATCGAGCCTCTAACCCTCTGTCGAGTACCCGGGAAACCGTGTTTCCTAGTGGGCTAGGATCCCGTTAAATATCACACAATCTTGACTTTGGCCAACAAATTGTATGATAATTAACTAGGTAGATCTCGAAGATCAATTGGATCTCATCCAACCCCTAGATCCAGTAGGTGGACATCCAAGTCCCAAACATATATCTTATATATGCCTATACATCGAATGTATACCCTAACCCTTTTCCTCTGAATCAACTAGGCCTTGGCTTTGGCACAACAAACCTAGTGATCCCAGTCAAGCGAGGACCCATTGACATGGAAGCTTCGTAATCAATGTCAATGGACAAGAAGTGGTCTTGACTTTGGCCAACAAACCACAACTTGGACACGACACCGATATGAACAAAGCCTCGTGATTAAAACACATCTTTGACGGACAAGGGCTTGACTTTGGCCAACAACCCCTGCCAATCTCGGATCTTGAGTAAGAATCACTCAATGGAAGGAAAATAAACGCTTGATATTTGACGAGGGTTTTTCGCGTGCAAATTGGCTACCAATTTAATTATCTTTGTTAAGGTCTCATCATCATACACCCTTAAACATGCATTCTAAACACATAATAAAGCGAGTATGAAATAAATAATAATGATATGCGGATGGATACTTAACACATTGATCCTAGATCAAATCTCTCCCTTTCTCACTCAAGCTAGCACTTGAACTACTTCTACCCGTTACACTACACTTCTAAAGAAACTCATATACATAGAGGGGAATAGGTGAGAAGAGAATACAAAGAGAATAGAGGTGATAAGGCTGGACACGCAGGTCCAATTTAATAAATCGAATTTATTACAACAATTTCTAAAATTGCCCCACCCGACTAATATCCATCTGATATACATTATTCATACAACACAACCACGTATTCACACACATAAGCATGCTATCAATCAATCAATCAAATTAATTAATCTGATAATTAAGTGATCATCCAATGTTCAAACAACGATTTGATTTTGTTCAAGTCAAACTCGTTTTTGCGAATAAGTACTTAAAGCACGAATTCATGAATTAAATTAAACTACATCATTAAATCTAATTTAACATGTATTTAATACTAATTCACTATTCAATTCTAAATTAAATATTACACTTTTATTTAATAAACCTTTTACGATTTAAATTCCAAATTTAATTGTAACGCGTCTCAAAGACCGATTAACGTCCAACGTCAATTCAATTAAAGTCCAATGGGCTTTTAATTGATTTCTTAAGGCGTGGACTTTTGGTCAACTCGGGTCAAACCGATAACCAAAGTCCAATCCGGGATTTACCCCATAAGCCCATAAATCAATTTTGGCCCATTAGGCCCAATTGAACTTTAAAGGTTCATAATCACATTGGGCTTTATGGTTAAGGTTTTGGGCCCAATTGGATCCAATCCATTTGGCCAAACCCAACTTGATAAAATCAAGCCCAATAGGCCCAAATACAACATTAGAAGCCCAATATCAAAAATAGGCCCAATTAATTAAATATACAAAATCCAATTTCATATTCAATTAAACTAAAGTGTATTACATGATTAATAAACTAAATCATATTTCTAAAACACTAAATTAGTCCAATTAATCATGCTTAATTCATTATTATATGTCCAACACACAAATTGAAAAATCAAACCCATTTACATGCTACAAAGCTCTCGGCCAAAAGAGGGATTTTGTGTCCGATTTGGTTTCAATCCAATCGAACCACAATCGACATCAAATCACCATCCAATTTGATTTCATACACATCCAATGTCATAAAATCAAAAAATACCAAGACATTAAAGGGCATACACATTCGGCCAACACAAGCAATTTGGGGATTTATGTTCAATTCAAAATTCAATCTAATTGACTTCAAATTAACATCATCCAATCATTTACAACCCATCCAATGAATCAAAATGAAAAAATTTCAAATTTCCAAATATCCATCACATTCGGCCAACATAAGATTTTGGGGTTTTTTGTCCAATTCAAAGTACTATCCAATTGACCTCAAATTAACATCAAACATTATGATTCCAATTCATCTAATGAATCAAAAAACAAAATTTCCAAGAACCCAAAATCAATAAAGCATTCGGCCAAGGTCATCAATTTGGGGAAAATAATTCCAAATCATTTTTCAACAAATTGGTCCAACCAAAATGAAATTAAACATTTTATAAGCATACTTAAACAATCAATTTATTCAAATCATGCTCAACAAACATTTACCCAAATTTTAAGCCCTAAAATTTCATGCTTGAACCTATAGCTCTTGATGCCATTGTTGGTATTAATCTAGGTCCCAAGATCAATCAAGACATGAAATTCATGTGTGAACACACCAACGAAGATAGCGGAATACTTACATTGGTTGGTTGAGTCGATTTGAAGACGAATGAAGGCCAGAAAGCCCACTGCCTTGCTCACGCCACTGTGCAGATTTGCTCACTGCCAAGGACCGCACTGCATGCAGTCCACTCCCTTCCATTTCCAGATTTGAGCTGAGAAAACGCAGCTCCTAGCTTCGTCAGATGGATCCCGGATCATGGTCGAACCTCCCTACCACCACTTCGCAAGACTTGTAAGTGTGCTAGCACTTGATTTCTCACCATGAAAAACCACTCTTGGCTTCCCTTTGTTCACGCCATTTCTGGTTCCAACCAGTGAAGAAAACAGGCTGTTATGCGTGAGGAGAATAGAGAAAATGAAGAGATGAAATTTGTATTGGTTATTACAAAATTTGTAAATCATTTGTTTATATATTTTCAAAAAAATATTAAATGATTTACCAATTAATTTTAACTTTCAAAAGTCAAATAAATTGAATGTAATAAGCTTGAGTGTTCCACACTCCAATATCAATGTCCATCAAGGTTATATCAACTTTAATAAAGTGACATGTTGAGTGTCTTTCACTCAATCCATTAATCAAATCAATCAATCACTCAAAGTGACTTTTGATTTGACGCTTGATGTGACGATTGATTTGACGTTTGATGTGACTTGCGTCGTCGCACTCGAATTCGAAATACGAATGCGCTCGCAATCATACTCGGGCTCGGGTTCGTTAATTCCAAATTAACGATTTTTCCGTCGCGTCGTAATTAAATGATTACGCCTAGCGAATTCACTATTCACGTCGCTAATGAATTAATTCTAAATTAATTCGTTCGCCCGAATTAAAATCTAATTTTAATTCCGCGTCGAAATCTAATTTCGTTTAATATATCGAATATATTAATTTACCGATTAATTCCAAATTAATCGTTATCTCTCTCTAGACGATATTTTATCCTAGATAAAATATCTCCGTAATTAATCCTAGATTAATTTTCTCTCTCTTCTATATAATCCCAGATTATTCAAGAGTGCGAGTTGTGCGTCATCGGTGGATTATCGGGAAGCGACCCATGAGATCCCCGGATAAGTTGACAGTAAATACGGTCGTCGGAGTATCCGAATCACGTACGTACCAAGTACTACGTTCTACCTATTTACGAGACAAGGTCGACTCCTAGCAAAGTACCAAGTCTTCCCATTCTCCGGACATATCCATTTAAGAATATCAAAGATCTGTATCAAGCGTAGTATACAAATGTATTGTGCATATCGGCCAGTATCGGATAGTCACGTGCTAGGGCTGGGGCTGGATAAGTGTCTGCCCCGTCCGAAGTACATGTCGGATATCTGGTAACTAGTCTCTATAATCGGATATTCATGACCTAGTCATAATATTACGATTGGATGCGCATCACTTAAGAGCACTAATACCTTATCCTGCGTGACATCATCTCATCACTATGACTGGAGTGATACTTCCGTCTTGACATCACACCAAATACACTACGACTCTCTGATAAACCCAGAAGTGGTGTACGCATAACCGGTTAAAGCCCTGTACCACAAGACCAAAGTCTATCGATTATCGTAAGTATTAGCGATGCAAGTCTCAGGTTAAGACTATACACACCTACCTTGATTTCGGCCTCCCATAGACACATAGTCATAATACCAATGGGATTCCGAGGGGTCTATCCAGAGCGAAGCTATTTCCCGTACCATCGGTGAAACACGACCTCCTATCGCACTTGCATAATCCATACTTATATATATGAGAACTATGCCGTTGTGCCCTCACAACGCACACAAGTGCAATACTAGCCTATTCCGCATTATCGATGTCCAGTCTTGATAATACTACGGCTAGGGATATTTAATGATTAATCATTCGGGGACTGATATTGTCTCATATCATTCTCAGTCCAGGAACTAATCATAGGGACCCTCTCTTCATTTATATATATTTATGGTGATCTAATCACAAATGATGAGAGTGCAATTTCCTTGTCACATAGTTAATTTGCTACAACAACACAATGATCTGTGCAAATAGTGACGCTATGGGTCATTTTGTCCAACAGTATTCCATATCGACATATGATGTTCCGGGCTATGAACTTCGCCATCTGCCTTGCTGTAACATTGCGAAACGACTCGGCCTCCACCCATTTTGAAAAGTAGTCTACTGCCACTACTATGAAGCGATGTCCATTCGATGCGTGTGGTCGAATTTCCCCGATCATATCAATTCCCCATGTTGAGAAAGGCCATGACTCTGATAGCCCATGCAACTATGTGTGCGGCAAAAGGTTCAAGTTACCGTGCGCTTGACAATCGTGACAATGCTTTACCAGCTTCGCGCAGTCAGCTTCCATGGTCGACCAGTAGAAGCCTTGTCTTACAATCTTGCGAGACAAGCTCAATCCGTTCATGTGTGGTCCACATACGTCGGTATGTATTTCTTTCATTACCTTCTGAGCTTCTTCTTTTCTCTAACACTTTAGCTGAATTCCGTTGGCCTTTCTCTTGTAGAGTTCTCCCTTCAAACTCACATACTGAGAAGCTAACTTTTGAATGGCTATCATGTCGTTTCTGCTTGCAACTTCCGGGAATTCCCCATGTTCTAAGTAACGCTGAATATCATAGTACTAGGGTTTCCCATCATCGACCTCTACTTCCAATACCCTTTCTATCTCGTAAACAGGTCTGCTTGATGTTGTCAACCCTAGAGGTCTCATCACCAACTTCTCCGGATTTTCCCAAGTCGCGGCTAGTGTGGCTAATGTGTCTGCCATTTGATTCTCTTCTCGTGGCAAGTGTTGGAACTTACAATCGAGGAGGGCCTGTGCCAGACTCCTGAGGTGGAACAAGTAAGGTTTCAATCGTTCTTCCTTCAATTCCCATTCTCCTTGCAGTTGTCGGACTACTAACATCGAGTCTCCATAGACTTCCGTCAATCCGAAGGCGCGCGCTTCATACTCAGCCATGTTGTTGGTTACTCCGAACGTCAACCTCTAATTTCTTCTGCTCTTTAGAGGTAACCTCTCTTGCGATTAAGACCTCCATGGGCTTTCATGCGCACCAAGGTTAAATGCTTTCGTTTTGGTTGAGTAGATATCAAATATACTCAAGTCGTGTAAATTGAAAAGGAGAGACTCAGGCAAGTAAGCAAAATGAATGTCTTTATTATTAATGGATGCGGGATCAAATTGAATAAGATCATGAAAACAAACATCCCCATGATTTGCAACTTTGTCTTCTTCTGTCTTCTGGCTTTTTCCGGACATCAGATCATCTAACTGCTGTAATTCTTCTTCCCACTCACTTTCCCTTTTCTGTTCCGTTTATTTCTTACTATTGTTGCCCCATATCCCCATGCGGGAAACTTAGTGATCATGAGTTTGGAGGACGGTGCTGTCGAGTTGTTCTTTTTTCGGGTCTAGTATTTTATGGGAGTCGATGAGGTTCTGGATCTCATGCATAAGACGGGTGCATTTGTCAGTTTCGTTGCCTCTTTGCTGGTGGAGGTATCAGTATAGGTTTAGGTCAAGGTAGCGTGGCACAGGGTTTGGAAGTGGTTTAGGCTCTAAGGGATTTAGGTGTCCTTGCATTTTCAGCTCTTCCAACACCTCTGACAAAGGTCTACCAAGATTGAAGAATCGTCTGTTTCTGATAGGGGCAACCTCAGAGGGAGTGGGCTTGGTCCTCGAAGGTTTCCCATTGGTATTTCCATTCTGGTTGCACAACTTTCTGTTATTGGCTATACAGGGTACGGTCAAATTGGCTATAGCATTGGTCAAAACTTGCAACTGCTCAGTAATTTTGGTTACTTTGGTCTCCAATTGACCCAGGGGGGATCCCTCATTGACTGACTCGCTCATGTTGGCTGACGGTCTTTTGACGGGTCTCTTCCTTCTTTCCTAACCCAACGGGTATCTATGTTGGCATTTAGACACAAGGGTTAACATGATGCGTGTATGCATGAGGTGCATGAGATGCGTGCGATGTATGGAATATATAAGTCGGCCCATTGTCATTTTAAAGCATTCAATCATACTATTACGAGGTGCAAACTTGTCCTAGTTAAAAAGGCCCAACAAGTTTACACTTTTGCAATAACATAGCTAAATAACTCCAAATGATAAGAGGCCCAAACACAAAATGGCCCATCGATATTTCAGAAACTTTTGGCCCAATTGTCAAATGACACGAACTCGTCTCAGTTTAAATAGCCCAACAAGTTCGCATCTCTTGACAAAAAGTCTAACTGAATCCAAATGACGATTGTCCTAAACGCAAGCATAAAGGAATAGTTTCTATTGGTCTTACGACTACAGTTCATATACAGGCTTATAGGGGTTTAGACAAAGGATCTCGTCGATGAAGGGTTGCCCACACTAGGTCTCCCCACTCAATGGTCCGAGCGACCAAGTGAGCGCACCTTTTTTATACACTAAGGTACGTGCCAACGAGTTATGGTGCGTGACTGACTGTCAAATGGATTTCTCGTTGTAGATTCCCCAGAGGGAGGGTGGAGTGAACTCTCTTAAATACCCAAGCCTCTTAGGCTCTTATCGCTTGATAACAGGAATAAACAACGAGTCCTCCAAATTAGTCCATCACAGTAAGCTACGAGTACATGATTATCTAGGTGCCTTCACAGTTTTTCCCTTCAGTGATAGAAAGGTAGTGAATGAAGGAAGACACCAAACCATTACCTAACCTTAATAATGCCTTCGATTAAACCCCTTCAACCCACTATAGACACGGTTAACTAAAGCACAAATGACAATCATTATAAGGTATTATTTCGGGGCTGATTCTCTATCCCCAGTGGAGTCGCCAGACTGTAGGACATAGAAATTGACGACGCTGTTATTGGCTCGCGGCCTAGTCGGGAGTACGGAGTAGCCCACGGGGGAACTAAACCAAAGAAGTAACATGGATTCGCCACCCAGTGTGAACTGGGAAAATGATTTAAGGCCGCACTCGCAAGGGAAGACCTCAAACCGTTGGGTTCGAAATGGTCCCTTACTTATGCCACTTGTAATGAACGGATTTATGTAATAATATAACCGAGTCTACGCAACAACAACCTACATCTAAGTTTGCATACTACATATATCTAAGTTTGCATGCATAAAAGTAAGTCGGAATAACGGCAAGCCCACAACCTCATGCATACATTAAATCGCTAAGCATGGCAATGTAAATAAATAATAATCTAAACATAAACGTAGAAGAGACATAATCAAGTTCCTAATGCGAAAGAAATAACTAAATCATGTTTGGAAATAACCAACTAAATCATACATAAAAGAAGACAACATACGAAACGACTAAATCATGTATAATAACATACTAAACGATTAAATCATGAATAAACAAAAGATTGGATGAAATGAAATGAAATATGTGTGTCTCTCAAGTGGTACGTGGAGTTGTTTCCCAAGTACAAACTGCATTACCGTCCATTCGGATTCGGCTACGGAATTTACATATGGGTTTCCATCCGATATACCGCATGAGAAAACACATATTCCATTCATCCGAAAGTCATAGCATACACCAATCAACAATACTCATGCGAAGTAAAATAAGAAAATAAATAAAAATAAAGGAGAATAAATAAAAAAAAAGTGCCCTCAGGTCTAACCTCTTAAGTCATCTTTTGGAAGTGCGATACACGGCCGTCAGAAGGGTTGGTGGTCCGCAATTTTTCCAATTTACTGGTTTTCCGATTTCCTTCGTTGGCTCACTGTTTTGGGCAGCTGTTTGTTTACTATTTTTGCTGTATTTTTTGTCATTGTGTTGAGTTGCTGTTCGCGGTATTCGGGGGCTGTTTTGGGCAGTTTTTGTTGCAGTTTTTGATGTTCTGGTTGTGCGGTTTTTTGGGACTGTTTTGCGGTATATGGGTGCAGGTCATGGGGTATTTCGTGCGGTTTAGGGATTTATATGTGGGCTGTAGTTTTTGAAAGGTTGAGGGCTGGCGAAAGGGCTAGTTTTGGCGTGTGTGGTATAGCTTTGAGAGAGAGTGAATGAGAGGATCAGGCCGTGTGAGTGTTTGATGACAGTTTTCTTTTTTTGAATGGTTCGGTCAGTGGCAGATTTTAGGGTTTAAGGGTTGTCGGTTCATAAGGTGAGTTGTTTGTGGCTGTTGGCGTGAAGCTTGGTGGGTTTATGGATGTGAGGTCTGTTGTGTCGTGTCTGTGTACGTGGGTCAATGGGGCTGGATGCGTGATAGAGTGATCTGCCGAGAGAGGTGTTGCTACTATGTGCGTGTAAGTTAGTTGTTGAGATTAGGGTTCTGGTTTATTGGTTGTGGGCGAGAGAGAGATGAGAAATGAAGGTCAGAGGGCGTGAGGTGTGGCTGTTGTGTGCATTGGTTTAGAGATAAATGAAGAGAGAGATGAGTTGCCGTGAAGGAGAGAACCAAAGCTGTTATTATGGTTTATTTATGAAAGCCGTGAGTCATAGTGAAGAGGGAGAGGTTTGAAGCCGTGAATTTTGTGAATGAGCCAGAGGTTCTAAGGTTGGGTTTATGCTTCTTTTTATATGAGAGGGTTGGGGTTTACCTTGTTTGAGAAGGGAAATGAGATTGTGTAATTATGGGGGAATATCTTCTAATTAGTGTGTCATAAGGAAAAATCTATTTAATTAGGGAGGTGATTTGTTTTAGTTTAGGAAGATGATCTATAGGATTTGATTTGATTCTATTTAGTTTAGGCAAGGGATTTAATTTAATTAGAAATATGATTTATATGATTTGATTTGATTCTTATAATTCGGGAAGGTGATTTATTTGGATTTCAATATGTGTTTAATGTGTGGATTTATTATTTTGGATGTGTTTTAATGGGCTTGGGCGTGAGCTAAGGGGATTTGGGCGTGGGTTTGGTTCATTTTGGTGGGCTTGGTGGTGTGTGGGCTTGGTGTGTGGCTTGCGGGGGTTTGGGCTGAGGATGAATTTTAAAACATAGGTCCAACGAGCGAACCCACAGCTAAGAAAATGAATTTAGTCCAACAAGATATCAATTTCTGGCTTTTCCCTTCCGACGTCTGTTTCCCGCGACTTCCACAACTTAAAGAGAGAGTGTCTCCATGTGAGACTCATAATCGGGACTTATATACAAAAATACAGTGCCTACACTATGCCCTGTACATAGGACTGACAGATTCTATCCTGATACGCACAGGATATCATGAGCATCAGTCCACACCCAACGAACAGGCGAAGGTCTGATCTAAATAGCTCGGTGACGTGACTGCCATCAAAGTGTGGAGGATAACTCATATATCCACAATGGTATCTCAAGTCGAAGGACCATTATGCTCGCTCAACTCGAGAATATTCCTATTGACGTTGGTTTACCATTTATTAGGAAATCTTCAGTGAGTCGTTCAGTGTTTATCAAATAAATACCTACATGTCTATACGAGTCCCCCGAGACTCATGGTTCATTGGGATAAACCATCGGACCAAGTCACGATATACGATATGTACTTTTCTCAGCAGATTTGACTAACCAACCTATGTTAGTAAATCTTGACCATGAATTTTATTTAAGGATATACAACTTATAGTGACGCTTCCCAATGTCAATTACAAACTAAGTTGTAACTGTGCACTACATTGTAAATCCTAGGGTCTTTGTCTAACATACCTGTATCACTAAATCAGATTTAGTTTCAATCTAATCATAATTAGATATCTAATCGCAATTAGATCGAATATGTGTATAAAAGACAAGAGGTGCTACCATTAAATAAGTAATATTATGGAAAATGGAATTGCTCGTATTCATGAATCGGACATAAATACGATCCGAATTGGCACTCTGAGCACCAACCATAACAATATCTATAGTTTTACAATTAGCTGACCGATCTATCAGAGCACCACGGGGAGTAGGTGATGATGTTTTAGTTCAAATCGATAAATTCTATTATCCTGGTTATTTCCTGATCTTAGATACTCAGTCCGTGGTTAACACTGAGTCAAAAATTCCATTAATCTTAAATAGACATTTTCTTGCTACAGCTAATGCCCTTATTGATTGTAGGAATGGTCTCATGAAGCTATCATTTGGGATTATGAAACTGGAAATAAATATTTTTCATGTTGAAAAATAACCAAAAGGTGATGATGAGTGCCAATATACATACATGCTAGACACAGTCTTACCAGAAATAGCTTCTTCACAATATGAATCACACCATCCCGAATTGAAATTGACCCCAATGAACCCTAAAATGAGGAAAATGAGAGTTAGTGCTCATTTGAAGATGATCACTGGGAAGTTAAAAAGTAGATTGAACCAACTTTTACATATGTGTAGCCTACAATCTCAACCACCAGACCCTGGGGGATCAATAGATAAACTACAACAGCTAGACAACACTTTTTTCTCATATCTTCATCAGTTCACTACATGGAAGCCACCATGACAACATTACGTGGTTACGTCTGGCTGAAGACGTTAAACTTAGCACTAGTAGAGAGGCAACCCTTGCATATGCATTTATTTATTTTATTCATTTTATTTTATTTTATTTAATGCAGTTTTATTTTATTGTGTGCTAATTGCATGCTTATTGTTTGCATAAGTATTTATGTAGGTGTTCAGTGCAACTTAAACAGTCACATAACCCAAATCTTACTAGCAGGAACCTGATCAACTCTGCGTCTGGTAGTGTTGTTCCTTAATCATTTTTCTTTATATTTATCTTACATTGAGGACAATGCAAGTTTTAAGTGTGGGGGTGTATGTATGCGCATGATAATACATGTTATAAAAAAATTTATTTTATTTGTTTTTCGTCCTTGATAGTAAAGCATAAGTCCAATGATGATATTGTTTATTTTAGGGTGAAATTTTAGAAACGATAAGTTCTTTAATGTATTTTTATCTGATGAGTTGAGTAATTGATCTGACTCGTAATCACTTAATTATGAGTTTTTAGCAGTGAGAGCCTATGTAGTTGGCAAGGTGACTAGTTGAAGAAATTGCATGTCGATGAATGTCGTTTGCTTAGATTTCTATCCTGATTTGCTAGTGTTATGATGTGTGGTATGGTTAAAAAAAAGTCTCTAAAGAAAGAAATTAAATCACCTATAACCGATAAGCGTGAAGCTACCAATGGGCGAGTGTTAGGACCACCATGAGGAGAAATGCTACCGTAAAGGGTAGGTGTGTTGAAAAAAAAAAGACAAGAAAAGAAAAAAAATCATATCATACTGAGCACATAAAAGCAATTACAAAGCATAATCGAAATATCTAGGTTGGTTTGACCCATCGGATCACATTTTAAACGAAATTATTGAGTTGGTTTACCTATGAATCAAGCTATGAATGAATCTTTACACATACACACTGTGAGTCTCGCTTCGATAATTTATTCAAGGACTTGGATTTGATGTGCTTTGAGTACTTTGAATGTTCTCTGATTTCATTACTAGGAATTCTTTGAGGACAATAATATGTATAACTATTGGGACTATTTTAATTTTTTTTTATTTTCATTTTGCATTAATATATGTGTTTTGGATGACGTTTGTTGGTGTCGTCGCTGTAAGCCCTCACGAGACTATAACTCATCCACTAGAGCCACCTAGGGTTTAAAGGCTTGTTGAATACGCTAAATGCAATCATAATCCCTACGAAAGTGGCTTAGATAGTTTTTATTTATTTATTTAGTTCTTATTTTATTTTTTCGCTTGAATTGCTAGGAACTAGCAATAAGCTGGTTGCGGGTTGTGATAAGTTCATGAAAGTGTACTTTGAACATCACTAACTCGGCTTGATTATCATGTATTTAATCTTAATTATAGTTTATTTATGTTTTATTATTAGGAAGCACTGAAACATGAAGATTGGATCAGTTACACATGTTTCGGGATCTTACGGATGTTTCGGAAGTGCGCGGGATGAGCAGAAACATATGAATCATTATCCTGTAAAACCGGCCACGTGTCGCGACGCCCAAAAGCCATGCGTCGCGACACGAAAATGTTTTCCATGGTTTTTGCGTAGTTTGTTTTTTACGCAAATAAGGCCTTTGGGACTTCTCTATATAAACCCAAGCTCGACCAAAACCCTAGAGGGAGAGAAAAATGGAGAAATGAGAGAAACAAAAGAGAAACACACATCAAAGAGCCATAAACACAATTTCGAGAGAGAAGAACAGAGAATTTCAAACTGACATTATGACTCTCCGATCTATCCAGGCTATATCTCTCTTCTGCATGAAGAACTAATCTCCTAGGCAAAGCTAAGGATGAACTCTTGTATTTAAGTTTTTATGTTCATGTTGTTGATTCCTAAATACTCTTAAACGTTTAATAAAATTGATGTTTATTATTCTACGATTTATGAATCCAGAAACTGTGTTTATTCAACTTGCATATAGATTCAGTCATGTTTTTTCTATGTATGATTGGGGAACCCAGTTGTGACTGGTAAAGTTGTTTTATGAGTTGGTCTTCTTCTGCAGTATTGCCTGAGGGTATATTGTCGATGTTAGATAAGTTATAACGATAACTTTGTGTGCTATTAACATAGAGAAAGTAAATCATTGATTAAGAATTTAAAATGTTTAGAATTGAATATCTTCTGATTGTTGGTTTGGGATGTGAAACCTTCAATTGAGTAATAAAATGGAATCAATAACTGAATATAGGGATTTGATACAAGAGAAATTCTTGAAGCTTGCTGTTTAACTCTACTGATATTCTTCAACATATTTTCCATAGTTTTTATTTTATATTATCAATTAAATCATTATCTTTTCATATAGTTACTGCTAACATTTTGTTTAAGTAAATCAGTTCTTTGTAATCATCTCTCTGAGGAATCGACACCCCAATTATATTTCGATAGCCGCAAGTACTTTTTTGGGCGTAATCAGCACATATCGTTCAAGTAGTATAAAATGTATTGATCCCACGAGGACTTAATATCTATGCTATTAATTTATTGAAGTTAAATTTCTATAAGTATCTAAAAATTGATTGTTGTTTGGTTGGTGATTTTAACTAAAGACAAGTAATTAAAACAATAGAAAAGTAAATTTTAAAAAATAATTAATATTATGAAAATATCTAGGGTTGTGAGTCCTTCCAATATTCTTCTAAAGATGAAGTGATTATCTTATGTTTGTGTAATATGTCGGTTTATTAACCTGCAACACGAAGATATGTAAAAGCCTATGTCGATGGTCAGGTGCAAATATCCAAATTAACACAATTAACTATATGACTATATTAATTAAGAAACTCCGAAATCATTAAGATTAAGTTCCAATTATGGCTACCCACGCTCGACAGGTATATGTCTATCCTGGAAGGAAATCTCTAAGGTGAATGTGAGATCGTGAGCTTTTGAGTCTACGACTGAAACCTAAAATCCCTTCGTCGAGTTCATTTTAAGTTTACCAAATCAATTTAAGTAGTGGCCAATTAACAAGAAGCATTAAGTCTAAGACTCAATAAATAAACCAAAACATTACACAAGACACAAGACAAATCAACTTACAAAACCATTGATATTGGAATTCATCACAACCCTAGATATTGTATTTAGTTACTACACATATCTAGGACTACTAAAGACATAAATAAATATAACATTATGCAACTAACTGAAAACTAAAAAGGTAAAAATTACAACAATGAAATAAAATACTGGGGTTTGGGGATTCACTTTTATTATTTCAAATCTAGAAATCTCCCTTATTATAATATATAAAATTGAATTATATTACAAACCGACCATATAGGCGGTATCATGATTAAGTCGATTTTAATTAATTCCAACCGACCATAAAGGCGGTATCCAATTAATTCAGGTTAAAATTAATTTAATCAAGTCCAACCGACCATAAAAGCGGTATCAAATTAAGTCAGGTTTTAAGATAATTTAGATATTATAATAAAGGGAGATTAATCTAAACTATCATAATAATAGTTTCACCTTTTACCCCAGCAGAAAGAAGTTACCTACTCATGCTTAAATAAAAACACACACAATTTTATTGCGAAAATAAAAAGAAAATACAAGAAAGCTGAAAATAAACAAATAAGATACTCTCTCCTTAGTATTCTAAGAAATTCCCTAGAAGAAAGTATGAAGAAAATCCTCTGATTTAGGCTGCTATTTATAGGCTTCAAATCGGGTGCACGTCGCAACGAGCCAAGTCTTCTGCATCGCGATGCATGCTACAGTGAATGGCTGCTGCATTATTGTGTCGGCATCGCGACGCGTTGAGGGTTGGGTGTCGCGACGTGTGCTACAGTGCTGACATCATGATGACGCAAGTGATGACGCGTGTCGACAGATGAATTATTGGCTCGGCGCGCTACTCGTGAAGGCTTGCGCGTCGCGATGCGTGAATAGTAAAATTCCCATTTTGCCATTTTTCATTTATTTTTCACTGTTTTAGCCCCGATTTGATTCCAGTGAGTCCCGATAGTTTATTTATCTATAAAATAAACACAAACACATCAAAACATTCATAAAACTCGAGAAACTATACAAAATATTAAGTAAAATGGGCGGTAAATATTGATATATTTTCCGCTCATCAGAAACGTTACCAATGTTTCCGTAATCACGGATTTTACTTATTACCATTGTCAATAGGTGACAAATTCACCAATTATCAAAATTCATTCATTTTTTAGGATTGCATTTTACATTCTTCTCTTTTTGAGCTATTTCCTCATTTTGTCAAGTCTTTGGGATCAATTACATTTCTCATTAATAGCCTCTCCCAAAGCTTCCCCTACAAAATCATTTAAGTACATTTTGGTACCCAATATTTCTTAGGTCCATGGGGGTTAATTTTGGTTCCTTGAGGAACCCATGCATTCACATTAACTTTTTTTCATGCTCTCAAATATTTTATGTCCTTTCATATTACATGTAAGACATGTGACATTTTCATCAAAAGTGATATGTGCATAAGAATTGGATGCCTTTACAAATAATTCATCAAAAAATTTTGTTTGATGTAAGGCCTATGTCCTTATCCTTCTATTTTAAAAGCACATCTTTAAGATCCAATCAACATATTAAAATTTTTCTTTCCCAAAGTAAATTTTACAACAGTGTTATGCAAATCGACAATCTTTTTATTCAAAACAGTATTTCATTCATAATAGATTTGCAATCACATATATTTGAGCTAAATGGCATGCTATGCAAATCGACAATCTTTTTATTCAAAACAGTATTTCATTCATAATAGATTTGCAATCACATATATTTGAGCTAAATGGCATGCTAAATATGATCATTTCAAGCTTTAGCTTTTCATATTTTAAGCATGCAATCTCTTTTTCATGCATTTCATTTTTCTCAACAATTGATGCATGATCATTTAATAGTGATGTATCTTCATTTTTGATCAATTTATGCTTCTTTCTAGCAAATCATGAAATTCACGCAATTCATTGAAAGTATCAAGTAATTCATTATATTCAAGGGAATCTAGACCTTTTTCCCCATAGCTTTCCTCTAGTAGATCATCAATAGCTATGAAAGCAAAATTTATTGTTCATTCTTCACTTTCCTAATTGGATGAGCTACAATCGCTATAGCTCCAAGTTATCTTCATTACTTTTTTCTTGAATTTTCCTTTGAATCTTCTTAATAGGCAATCGAAAACCACTTGAACCGACATGATGCTACTGGAAGGAGATAAGATTAACCAATTTCCATAAGCATTAAAAGTTACATAAAAACAGACATGATGTATCTTAAAACTGGACAACCTGAATACAATCTAGCATCAAAACAAAACTTGTAATCAACATCAACATGCAAAAGGACCTCAGGTCCACACACAAGACACATCAAACTTACATTTAATATTTAAGGGCTTCGTGCCCACAACATCATATATAAATCAAAACTTTTAGTTATATATTACAAAACAGCGTGCACAACACGACAATAACCTAATAATCATGGACCCTAAACCTCTATGAAATTTCCCAGGACACTTGAGAAGGTGATTACAACTTAGGTGATTCGGCGTCTCGAGCATGACTTTCAAAGCTGAAGTGGTTGATCGATCTGGCAGCTAACCGCAAAACTAGCAACCGATTTGGTGTGAGTTATAAAACTCAGTAAGTAACCACACTTGTACTACAAATAAAATATACAAGTCAAGCATATCATGTCGTATATCAGAAAATTTTCAAAATTACAAAGTTGTTACGATTTCAGAATTATCAATTTTTTATTATCGTGTATTCTTTACACATGGAAAATCCTTATATATATATACCAATCTAATGGGCAAACACCTAAAAGCATACAAAGCATAAATTCGAATATCAACAGAGTATGTGATTCAAAATCGAATCCATTTCAATTATCTGAAACAATAAGCTACTTTTTATACTTTATCACGAATAAACATATTTGAAATATCATCAAGTCGATAAGTTAAATAAACTTTCTATAATTCTGATAACCTTATGCTAGCTTAACATTCGTGACCTATACGCATTCACACATATCAGTTTAGGAATCATTGCTCACTTCTCTTACAGCCACGCAAGTCCAAATTTCATAATTCTTACCTGGAGAAGTTTCTATTACCGGATCCCTACAAACATATTCAGTCTTTTACCCAAATATATATACATACACTTACGAACTTAGCAAACATAATTTATAACATCTTATACTCATATTGGTTGTCAGATCATTCATTTCACATAAACATACACAATCAAGACTTATCATTGTTTTCTATCATATACACACATACACTCAAACATACATACAATCATCGTGTAACCGATAGCGGTACATACATAACCTTCAATATATCAAAGAACACATAACCAAACCAAAACATATATATTCACTGGCTTACATATGCAATGCTTGTACGAGACTCATTATCTATTTTAGAATATGTATGAGATGAATACCGTCTAAACGGATTCTCTAAACAACACTGATATGACACATTACCAACTCATCAATCAAAATCATTCACACACATTATAAACATAAATTGTAAATTATGAAACGTAATCGTAATTCGTGATACATAATTCTTAAATCATGAAAAGCTAATACAGTCTTAGAATATATATACATTAATCAAAATTGGGACGTCTTTTCCGAACATCGTCAAACATACCAGAATTCGGTCGTAGCCCCGCATACGTCAGTATATCTGTATAAAAGAAAATTATAAATTCATTTGTATACACTCTCATGATAATACGACAACGGTGGCAATATGGGGCATCCCCACGACAATAATTGGCATCCAGAGCAAAACTGACAACATGAGACCTTATCTCATGGCAAATAATTTGGCACGTATATGTACATGAGTATATCATAATATACAACCCTCGTGAGAATACGGCGAAGCTGGCTACATAGGGTATCCCCACGGTAAACTTTCTCATATATTACAAACTTATGATCTCAACATAATCAATAATCGATCCATTATTTATAGCAAAGTATAAACTTTCTGAAAATGAAATCATTTAATTTTTTACCTTGAAATTTATTTAAGGAAACATACATGAATTCATACTTTGAAAAATATCAATGTTGCAAACTTATCTACGTTCATATCATTATCACATACACGTGTCAAATCTCTCATCCATTGACAAATAACTCGTAAATTGTGAAATAATAAAACTAAGTCTATATATATAAAAACACACACATATCTTTTATCGAAACAAACAGAAACTGATACGTCCAGTACTCATCGTATGGAACACCCACCTCATGTCGTGAACACTCTTGATCTTGGTCCAATCTGTCAAAACAAATAGCAGATACAATCAGAACCGATGTTATGCAGAATTCTAGACTCAACTATAACAAACTTTCAGATCTTTTCGGAATATCCAAATCAAGTCCATCGTCATTGATTTCAATTTCGTTACTTATAATACATCCAATATAACATATACATAACATTAGATTCCATTTTCGGCTAAAATTTAGAAAACTTTCTAGAAGGTCTGAAAATATTGCGGAGGAATTCGAAACTTTTCACGTCCTTCCCGTTCCACTCGGAACACATCTAATACTTATATTACATCATAATGTGACATTTCAGAACAAGAAAATAACTTAAATACTCGATTTCCATGTTTTCGAAAAAATTTCTGCAAAAGTTTCTGATAATGCTACGGAATGATCTTGGACCCTCGGAAATTTTCTGAAACTATTTGGACATTATCATATTGTCATATTCAACCGATATATATCATTACATCCATTAAATCATAGACAAGCGTGATATCTAGTTTTAGCGGAAACTCTATAATCCTACTGGATCAATCCAATTTATTCTGATTTCACATGGATTCTACCAATAGCATAATTTTGATATATCCTAACCAATTAAATTTAATACAAGTCATTACATTACTCTACGACACTATCGGAAGCATCCGAATATAAAACGAGAACTAAAATAATGAGAATTTTACCGGGATGTCTTATCGAAATTCTGAGGGTACCGAAGGACTCCGTACGCCCTCACGAAAGCGTAGGAATCAACGGAATTCGAATCTGTGCTCTCTGGAAAATCGGTCACTATTCATCCTAACATTTCTACCTCGTTTAGCGTGCAACCGAGCACGGATCGGAGAAATCGTCACCACCATCTTGTAATTGTTGGATAATTATGACCCATAGCATCACTATTTGTAAAAGACATGGTGTTTTTATACAAATTAACTAGGTGACAAAGGAAATTACTTTTTTATCATATTGTAATTGGATTACTTGGATATATAAATGATAAAAGTCCATATGATTATTACCAGGTTAATAAGATATGAGACAATATTAATCCACGAAAGGTTTGATCATTAAATATCCCTAGTTGTAGTATTATCGAGACTGGACATCGATAATGCGGAATAGACTAGTATTACACTTGTGCGCGTTATGGAAGCTTAACATCATAGTTCTCATATATTTAAGTATTGGATACTTATGCAAGTGTGATATGAGATTCTGTTAGCCGTTGGACCGGGAACAGCTTCGCTCTGGATAGACCCCTCAGAATCCCATTGGTATTATGACTATGTGTCTATGGAATCCGAATCAAGGTAGATGTATGTGGTATTAACCTGAGACTTGCATCGCTAATACTTGCGACAATCAGTACGCTTTGGTTTTGGTCGTCCGGAGCTTTAACAGGTTATGTGTACGCCTCTTCTGGTTTACTGAGAATCGTAGTGTATTGGGTGTGATGTCAAAATGGAAGTATCACTTCAGTCATATGGAGATGATGATCACGCAAGATACAGAACTAGTACTTTTAAATGTTGCAGCTATCGGGATAGTATTACTAGGTCATGATAATCCGATTATAAAGACTAGTTGTTGATGATCCGATATATGCTTCGTACGGGGCTGACACAATTCCAGCCATAGGCCTAGCATGTGACATCTGATACTGGATCGTATTACACAATACATTGTATACTACGTCTGATACATATTATATATTCCATGTTGAATATTTCTGGAGAATTGGGTAGGCACGGTACTTTGCTAGAAGCTAACCATGTCTTGTAAATCGATGAGAATATGGTACGAGGTACGCACGTGTTCGGATGGTCCGATGATCGTATTTACTGCCAACATATCCATGGATCTCTTGGGTCGCTTCCCAAAGATTCACCGATGACATTTGACTCGAACAGAATTAATCTGGGATTAATTATGAGAGAGAAAATTAATCTGGGATTAATTGCGGCAAGAATTTATCTGGGATTAAATTCGTCTAGAAGAGAGAACGCGATTAATTTGGAATTAATCGGCAAAGTAAATTTAATAGTTAAATTAGATTTTACTATTTAATTTATTAATTGGGCTAAAATAATATATCGGATATATTAATTGAAATTGGATTTCAATACGGAATTAAAATTGGATTTTAATTCAAGCGAACGAATTAATTTGGAATTAATTCGTTAGTGACTACTGCAATAATGTTGCTAGGCATTATTATTTAATTAAATTGGATTTAATTATGTCGCAACGGAAAATTCGTTTAATCGGATTAAACGAACCCGGGCCCAAAGTGTGTAGTGTAAGCCAACTAAATTTCGAATTTAAAGTGGTGGGACCCACTTTACTTATATCAAATGTTTGACATTTGATGGAGGTAGTTGTGCTTTAATTAAATGAAACCATTTACTTTTCACCAACCTTGTTTTTGGAAAACACTTACTACAACTTGATTTTGGAAACCAACTATACAACACACTTGTTTTGGAAACAATGAACTATTCATCTTCTCTCCCTCTTCTACCAAAGCCGAAACTTGCTTCAAACCACGGAAAAATTTTGTTTCAATTTTTCCATTAAAGCTAGCACTTTAGGAGTCTTGTGAGGTGATAGGGAAACTCACCCAAGAGTTTGAAACTCAATTACAAGCTTGGAGCTTCCATCATCCAAGGAAATTTTTGAAATCTCCAAACCGATCAATGTAAGTATTCCGCATCTTACTCGTTAAATTCACACTACAAATCACGTTTATAGATCCCGTGGCATGTGTAGGACACTAACAGTAATACTCTTCAAGGACTTCGATTTGGCGGGTGGCTCGGCACGTGGATCGAAGAAATGAAACAGGATCTGACTCATCTTCCGTGAATCTTTGTCAAGCGCAAAGGTTTAAGTAGATTTCTTTGATACATTACTAGAAGTGTAGATATAGGTGGATACATTTCTGAGTAGGGATGGCAAAATCCGGATCCGGACCCGGGTCCGGTCGGATCCGGAAGAGATTTCTTCACCCCGGGTTCGGTTCTGGACCCAGGTAAATATTCCCGGTCCGGACCCGGGTCTACCCGGTCCTGATCCGGATACCCGGTTCACTTTTTTTTTTTAATTTTTAATTGTATTATTTTATATTTATATTTCGATTTTGTCAATTTAATTAGTTTTATTTCAATTCTTTTATATTTTTTAATTATATTTAATTATATTTTTTTTATATATATACATATTATTTTGTATTTTTCATTATTTTGTATTTTTTTTTCCGGATCCGGATACACCCGGGTCCGAATTTTAAAGACCCGGGTCGTCCGGGTCCATGCAGACCCGGGCCGGTTCCGGGTATAGTTGCCATCTCTATTTCTGAGAGAATCCCGAATTGATCTTTTCCATACATGACATTATTTTCAATGCAACAAGAAACATAGATACAATTCTTATGCTCCAATAAATATATGAAGAATAAATTAAATTTTTTTTTTTTTAAAAAAAAAAAAATTGAAAGATTATAATAGAGATGTAAACTAACGTTCCACCAGGACACGGCCGCCCTAACTCCCCACTAACAGCAAGCCGGGCATCTTTCTGCAAAACCTCTACAGGAAGTACGTCACTTGCCTGCAAATTAACAAGCGCAAGTTAATTGTGCTGTTTATGCAATATATGTAATCTGTAAAAAATATCTGTTTTTCAATTTCACAAACAGAAATAACTCTAAGAAACCCAGTAGTGGTAGTAGATTATACATTAGAAGCCATAGAAATGACGTAAGCCCCAAGTGAATCACTCCCTAGCTCGGCAGCAACACGGAAGGTATCCAACACTTCTTTAACATCAGGAGGAACCTGAAAAGATCAAATGGAAGTTAAGGATGTGGGTCCCCACGACCCACCGTTTGAAAGCTCTCACTGAAACGCTTCCCCTCATGCCGGCGTGTGTCGCAGAGTCTCGCCGGAGGGCAGTCCGCTGGGCAATCTTCTCCAACGCTATTTTCTCTCTCCTCTCTCTCTTCTCTTCTCTCTTTGGTCTCTTATTTCGTCTCTGAAATGATGAAATAGTGCATGACTTCAAATATATAGTGCCATTCTTCCAGAAAATTATAAAATTGTCCACACTTACAAGGGTAATTTTAGAAATCAGCTATTTTGAAGCCCTTTTGGTACGAACTTCAAAAAGTACTCAACATGAAAGTTATTCGTTTCGGAAAAACGAATTCGATGGTTCACGAATCATCCCAATCAGAGTTCGTTTTCTATTTTTATAACTGAAACAACAAACCTTATCAGTAAAAAACATAATATATGCAAATTGTGTAAACGTTTATTCCAAATTTCATGGTGTATTAAATTATTTCAAGCTATATTTTAACAATTAAACTCTTATTCTCTAATATTGTCTCATTTTGAAACCTTAATTGCAGTTTGGATACCTTTCGAAAATATTTCCAAAAATAATGGATGTTACATTCTTTTCTTTTTGAGCTCTTTCCTCATTTTTATCAAGTCTTTGGGATCAATTGCATTTCTCATTAATAGCCTTTCCCAAAGCTTCCCCTACATAATCATTTAAGTACATTTTGGTACCCAAACTTTCTTAGGTCCATTAGGGTTAATTTTGGTTCCTTGAGGAACCCATGCATTCACATTCACTGTTTTGTTCATGCTCTAAAATATTTTATGTCATTTCATATTGCATGCATGACATAGGACATTTTCATCAAAAGTGATATGTGCATAAGAATTGGATGTCTTTACAGAATAATTCTTCAAAATATTTTGTTTGATGTAAGGCCTATATCATAATCCTTCTATTTTAAAAGCACATCTTTAGGATTCAATCAACATATTAAAAATTTTCTTTCCCAAAGTAAATTTTGTAACAGTGTTATGCAAATCCACAATATTTTTATTCAAAATAACATTTTCATTCATAATAGATTTGCAATCACAAGTATTTGAGCTAGATATGATCATTTCAAGCTTTAGCTTTTCATCTCTGAAGCATGCAGTCTTTTTTCATGCATTTCATTTTTCTCAACAATTTATGCATGATCATGTAATAGTGATGAATGTTCATTTTTGATCAATTTATGCTTCTTTCTTAGCAAATCATGCAATTCATTGAAAGCATCAAGTAATTCATCATATTCAAGAGAATCATATACCTTTTCCTCATCAGTTTTCTCTCGTAGATCATCAATAGCCATAAAAGCGAGATTTCTTGTTCATTCATCACTTTCCTCCTCAGATGAGCTAGAGTTATTATCGCTCTAAGTTGCCTTCATTATTTTCTTCTTGAATTTTACTTTGAATCTTCTTAATGGGCAATCGACAACCATATGAATCGTCTTTTCACACTCATAGTAAATTAATTTATCTTTTTTGTGCTTTCATGGCCAATTTTCTTTTCTCTTTTCATCCAACCGAGATTTCCTTATATATTTTTCGGATTTGAGGAACTTCTTGAACTTGTTGCTCAAATGTGCCAACTCGTCATTGTTATATTCTTCTTCATTACTTGAGCTAGCATCATCTCATTTTCTCACAAAGGACTTAAGGTCTTTTTCTCTTTATTATTCTTTTCATCTTCATTTAAATCCATTTTGTTCTCCATCTATATTCCAATAATTTTCCCACTAAATCATCCAATTTCAAATTATTGATATTATTTGATTCTTTGATGGAGGATATGCAAATCCTATACTATTTAGGGAGTGACCTAAAAATTTTCTTCACTTGATCGCTAGAGTCAACGTTATTTCCCAAGGCACTAAGTTGATTCACAATCATAGTGAACCTAGATATCATATGCTCAATATCTTCACTGGCTTCCATTTTGAAGCTATCCAAATCGAATATGAACCGGTTGATCTTTGACTCATTAACTTGGTTTGTGCCTTCATTGACCCTTTCCAAAGACTTCCACAATTCATATGCATTTCCAAACTCCAGAAGCTTATTGATTTGACTTCGAGCAATTGCAGAAAGAAGATGGTTGAGAGCCTTAGAATTTTTAGAGGCTTCTATGAAATCCTCATTGGTTTATTCAAAATATGGCTTCGGAAACTCCACACCATTACAACCTTCTTCATCGGTAATCTTGTACCAATTATGATTACTTTAAAGGATTGCACATCAACAGCTAAAAGGTAGTTCTACATCCTCATCTTCCAATAGG
The DNA here is from genome assembly GCA_019454045.1 of Zanthoxylum bungeanum. Taxonomy (NCBI): domain Eukaryota; kingdom Viridiplantae; phylum Streptophyta; class Magnoliopsida; order Sapindales; family Rutaceae; genus Zanthoxylum; species Zanthoxylum bungeanum. Next base: position 32,321 of record SKCR01026391.1, on the reverse strand, counting down.
TACAATCAATTCTGGTATAGAAGGGAGATCTAGTAGTTGAAAATCTCTCGGTAAGATTTATTGAGTAGCTTGTAGAAGCCATTATCTATTCTCAGACGATTAGGTATTTATTGAGAAAATCTCTCTTATACCAATTATAATTACCTACAAACGTACACCAAACAAACAACTCTATAACCAAGAGCAGGGTGAAGACCTAATATTGCAGAAATAAAATTTTTTATCGATTTTACGCTACTAAGTTAGTAGCTTTACCAATTAAGCTTCAGTGAATTTTCTCATTCATAAAATATCACCTAAATGGAAGTTTCTAATAAATATACAAATATAAAATAAACTTGCGATAATATTAAGTTGTTCAAGGATAAAGAAATTGACATCAAGATTTATAGTGGTTCAGCCAACTCTTTACCTATGTCCACTCTCTGCAAGCCATGCTTGAAGATTTCCACTAAGTTGAATCCACAACTTACACCGAGTTTGTTGTGGCTCACTCATAACCAAGAGTTTTATCCCCTAGGTTCCCTCTAAACCTGTATACAAGAGTTTGCCAATGGCTCACTCTTAAACTTTTACAATGAGTTTTGTTTCTAGGCTCACTCACAACCTTTACAGAAATTACCATTTTGAGTAAACCCACTAAACAATAGACTTTGCCAACCATAAGTGTTTGAATATGGAAGTTTAAAGTACAACTTGGACACTCACAAATGATAAGAAGATTTAAGTGTGAGTTGCTAACCTAAGTAATTTAAACTAACTACAAATGATAGTAAGGTGTAGTGTGTGGCTTGAGTATGAGAGTTTATGATGATGAATGTTTTGTTTAACTGTTTGTTTTTGCCTTATAAGAAATTATATAAGGATTGAAGCTATTGGCAAGAATGAAATTGAGTCTCAATTTATAGATAAAGAGAAAGACAATCTCTGCTCTCTATCTAAGACTAGTATGCCGGTCTTAGAGGCTGGTATATCGGTATGGTAAAACATAACAACTATATTACCGTTGAAGATTCAAGCGCAATATCTGATTACAGATTAATATAGAGACAGGTATGTCGGTTGGCTCACTGATTTGGGGAACAATATGGACTGTCCCGGTTCTAGTGGTTGTACAAACTCCAACTAACTGGTATAGGAGACCAGTATGAAGTAGCACCGTTCCAGAGAGCATGCAAATCTGTCCAAGGTAGGGCATGGTCAATGTTATGACCGTGTGGGAGGCCGGTATGCTGATCCCAATGTAGAAAATGTAGGATACAAAAGTTGAAAGTATTTTGATCTAAATGAATATGCATATGAGTGATATAAGCTTAGAGACTTAAATTATCTACCCACTTACATAGAGAGCCCTAAGTTAAGACCACACAAGATATTATTCATTTAATATTTTGAGTCTTCACATCCATTGCCCTTCATCACCAATTGCTTTGACATCTTTTTGTAATGTCCGCTAATGCGTGTTGAAGATTTCTAATGTTACGTCATCAAAATCCATATTAAGAATATGTCGCTAATATAAATGAGAATATAAACCCATGAGTTCTCCCACTATACAAGCCAGTTTTTAAGATTGAATTCTAGCAATGAGTTTGTAACACAGTATTTTACAAGGAAAACTGAAGGGAAATGTGTAAACTCAAAATCTATATAGGGCATCAAATGAGGATTTCATATTATTCTCTTATTACTTTCATTGGAATATTTATTATTATGTTATAAATAATATTTCAAATTTATACTATGGGATTGGACAAAGTATCCCTAGTTTGAGATCGGTCTAGTGCGACTTTGTAACTGACATTGTAGACAATACGACATTGGGAAGGCTGCTATCCAAAGACATGATCCGTGAATTCACCCAATTAGGTATTATATGTTGTTATGGACGTCAGTTATAAAACGTAGTGGAATGTTAGGATCCAAATCTCATATGGATTTAAATAGAATAATATAAATGAGAATATAAACTCACGATTTATCCCACCTTACAAGCCAGTTTTTAAGGTTGAATTCTAGCAATGAGTTTGTAACATATTATTTCATATGGAAAACTAGAGAGAAAAGTGTAAACTTAAAATCTATATAGGGAATCAAATTGGGATTTCTGACTGTTCTCTTATTACTTAAAGTCCATTTGGTAGTATATCAATCAGGAAGGAGCTTCAAGCACTCGGTGAGAAAATAGATAACTTGATAATAGGTCCCAAGTTAGTCTCTCACTCTGTTTTTGGTCTTTCTCATTTGATGCATATAGATATGTTAGGATATATACCCTAAAAGCGTACATTTGAGGTATGATATTATTTTCAATAAATAAAATATTATTTTAGTTGTATTGTTTATTTAATATTAATTTACTATTGATAAATATTAATAGAAGGAAATTATGAATGTCTTGTTGATAAGTTCTGGTTTCCTCCAAAACTTATGGGGGAAACATTGCTTTTAGCCAACTACGTTCTAAGTAAACATCCTCATAAAAGACTGGACAATGCACCATATGAATTGTGGAAATGTCACGCACCTTCCTACAAATACCTAAAAGTATGGGAGTGTCTTGCCAAAGTAATAATTCATAAACCTAAAAATGTAATAAGACCAAAAATTATTGACTGTATATTCATTGTATATGGTCACAATAGTAGCACATAACGATTCTTAGTACATAAATTAAAGATTCCTGATATCAACCCAAATATGATAATTGAGTCAAGGAATGTGACATTCTTTTAGGATACATTTTCTTGTAAAGAAAAACAAAGAATAAATTCTCTCAATAGAACTATTGACATTCCTACAAGTAGTATTCAAGTCAATCAAGAATCAGATGAACCTGAAAATGTTAAGGAAAATGAACTTATACGTAGCAAGAGTACAAGAACGTCTAAGTCATTTAGACATGATTTTCTGAAAAACCCGTTAGAAAACGAGCCTCAAAGCTATAAAGAAGCGATGTATTCTTTGGATGCTCTTTTATAGAAAGAGGCTATAAATAGTGAGATTGATTCAATCATATAAAACAATACTTAGGAATTGGTTGATCTTCTTGGGAATTGGTTTATCTTCCCCTAAGTTGTAAGCCACTGGACTACAAAAAATATTTTCAAACGGAAGATAAAGCTGGATAGATCAATAGATAAGTACAAGACAAAACTTATCATAAAGGGCTATGGACAAAAAGAATGTCTAAATTACTTTTATAACTATTCTCTAGTAACTCATATCACTTTAATAAGAATGCTTATAGCTATAACAACTATATTTGGTCTTCAAATGCATCAAATGGATTTAAAACGACATTCTAAAATGGTGAATTGGTTGAGGAGATTTACATGAAACAACTGGAGGGTTTCAATGTTCCGTACAAGAAAACAAGGTGTACAAACTTGTAAAATCTTTGTACATATTAAAACTAGTACCTAAACAATGGCATGAGAAATTTGACAAATAGATGTTTGTAGACACTGTATTTTTATGGCCTGATGATGAGTCTCTATGAGGACACATCTGAAGAGTTTTGGGAAGTTCTAATGTCTAATGCTGGTAAGAAAAGAAACCCCAATAAACCTATAAAGCCGAAGCTCTGGCCGTACATCATCTATGTCCGCCCGGATATAGACCATAATTTCCGGTATGATCTTCTTAAAGTTTTGCCGGACAAGAATCCATTTGAACAGAGCATACCGGATTTGAACAGATTTCCAGTAACACAAAACCTTCATTCTTAACCAGTTTCCAAAATAATCTATTTCCTTAACAATTGTTTTCTTTATCAAATGGATTCATTCATAAATTAGCACAACTTTAGCACTATAAAAGAACTCACGTTGTTCACAAGAAATGAGTTTTGATTCAACAAAGCAACAAAACAGAGAACAAATAAAAAATAACAATCATAGAGACTTGTCACCCAGTAAACCGTATAAAACTCTAAAACACATACAACAACCATGTGATTCGAGCAAGAGATGCAAAAATGAACTAAACCTTCAAAAATGTTCTCGGATCTGAGTAACGCTTGAGGTATGACCCGAGGACCCTAAAACTTAAACTCCATATCTAAAATTTGTTGTTTTGGTGACGCTGTAAATTTGATTGGACATTCTGCATATCCGACCGGACATTTATTTGTCATACATAAAATCTGGCCATGAGATGGCTACAATCGGCCTCAATTTTATAGGGGAATATAGGATGGAAATCCAAATATAGATTTCATAGCCGAATCCAAATGAACGGTAGTATGATTTATACCCGGGATACAACTTTACGTATCACCACGAAACTGATGCGCCTAGGTTTACTTATGTTTTCATTATTATCATTTTAATATATGTTTGCCATATGATTCCCTGTTATTATTACTAATACCTGATTATTTGCGTTGGTTATTGTCTCCCCACTCTGATATTGAATCTATAATTATTTGTATTTGTGTACATGAGCCATAGTAAAATCCGACCAGATTTCCTATAATTCTTGCCGGATATACTTTAAATTTCGGCCAGGACTCCATAAGTCTAGGCCAGTGAAGCATGCCTCTGAATCATTCCTGTTTTATCTTTTAGTTACTAAAAGACAAATATTATCTTTGATTGTGATATTATTTATTGTTTAAGTCTTTGTATGCAATATAAATTATTCATGTGTGATTTATGCGTTATAAGACATATGAATCCTTCTTTGAGTCTAATTTTTATAATGGCATCAATAAGGGATCATTCCGAACCCAAACAGGTTTAAGATCAGACTTTACGAGGGGCATAGTAGCCTTAAATCATTCTCAGTATCTTATACCGGTTGACGACTCATTTAAATTCTCTGGTTAACCCTCTATGGGTTAATCTGTACTCTTTATGAGCTGCAAACTCAACAGTGTTATGGTCGCCAATGTCATAGGCATAACAGTAAACCTCACTTCGCTCCTACAATATTTTCAACTGGATTCAAAATCAACGAGTGTGATACGTATGTTTACACTAAATTAACTAAAAAATGATATATCATTATGTGTCTATAGATATTTCATTTTTACATATAGCCCAATGACGAGTCTTTTACAGGGCATCACTTAAAAGTTTGGAAAGTTGCAAGGTTAAATGCAGGAATAGAAGGGAACTCCAAAGAATTCAAAAAAATAGCCAAGTCCCGGCTGTACATCACCTATGTCTGACTAACCTTCTCTCATACTAGAACATCCAATCATATATATATTAAAAATCCTAAATCTGATCAGACATATGTTAGTTTTTATTTAGTGTGCTGATTGCCAATCACTAGAATTAGGGGATCTGATTAATGTCCGGCCAGATATATATTTGAAATATAATGTCTAGAAATGTATCTAGTTATCAATGAATGTGCATATTTTAAATTACTAAAATCACGTACCTGATTGATGTCTGGCCGGATGTATGTCTCAAGATAAATATATGTCCGGACATAAATCTAGTTATAGCTTACGCTGCAGATTGGCAATCACAAGAGCTAGAGATGGGATTTGATTTCCTCTTCCATTTTCCGTTCCAACATAAACACTATAAAAGGGCTCCAACCCTTCACAAATGGAATTCAACTTTTTAACTTTGGTCCATGGCAAGAAAATCCTGAAAACTGAAAAGTAAGTTAGAGAGAGAAAAAAACACAATGAGCAAACCCTAAAACATCCATGGAGATTTCCCCCTTCTAGCAAGCAATTCGGTGATCATCCTTCGTTTAGAAGTGTCTTTCGGGCCAAGTTACATTTAAGGTATGACTTCGGGTTCCTTGATTTTATTTTCGCTCTCTATTTCTTGATTCTTATTTTATTAATGTACTGATACAATATCTCTAGCCGGACTCGATATACATCCAACTAGACATACTAAAGTCATAAAAACATCCTGTTAAATGATATAAACATCTGATCATATCACTGTTTGTATTCAGTTATTATGATTTCCTCGTGGTAGATTGGATGGAAACTCAAACATAAATTCTATAGCCGATTCCGAACAAACGGAAGTATAGTTTGTTTAGTATATAGTGTTGGAGTTGGTGCTTCGAGTGCCAATCCGAATAATATATAGTACATTATTGTGGGACACAGGACCTGGGCGACGCCGTTCCTAGGCTCGCGGCCTAGTTGGGAAGAATTATACAACATGGAGTCGCCACCCGGTGTGAACCGGGACAAAGATTTAAGGCCGCACTCACCCCTCGCAAGGGAAGACCTCAAACCGTTGGGTTCGGAATGGTCCCTTACTTATGTCACTTGTAATAGAAAAGATTTATATAGTAATTTAACCAGGCTTAAATAACATTTATTTCCAAGAATATCATGCTTCTAAATTCATATGCATACCTCAACAAGTTCATCACAACATGCAACGTCACATGGCAATCTCATGAACATATTTCGATCCTATGTTATGGAAAACTAAGAACAACATAATCATGCTTGAATACAAATCTCATGAACCTATTAACCAAATAACATGCTAGCAACCTAATCATGCTTGAATACAAATAATACAGTTGGCTATATAACACAAGAAAGATCAACCAAGAGGCAATTATGCATGAATATGATAAGACAGACTCGGTTCAGTGTGTGCGCGTTCGTGTGGCGTTTGTAAACGCGTTCGAACGGAAATGAGACAGAATGCTCGCGTTCGAGTAGCGTTCGTAAACGCGTTCGAACGGAAATGGAACAGAATGTTCACGTTCGTATGGCGTTTGTTAACGCGTTCGAACGGAAATGAGACCTGATGCATGATAAGGCGAAATGTATGCGCGTTCGAATTGCGTTCGTGAACGCGTTCGAACGGACACGGACCTGATGCATGAAATAGGCAAAAATGCATAAACATCAAAATAAAGGGGGGCGCGGCGAAGTACTGCCGTAAAGGTGGCCTTATGGGGGCTCTTGATCTCTCAAAGAGAGGACCTTTAGACCAACATACTAAGCCCATGCGCGTCACATCACATCATGCATACAAACACAAAGACAATCATACTATCCTAAGTATGTCCGATTGAACGTGTCTTGCATCCAACCGAACACACATCAACCGGCGCGGCAAAGCATCGTGGTAAAGGCTTTAACCCCTCCCCATAGGGGATCTCACATCGCACTTACTAAGCCCATGCGCTCGATTGAGTCATGCATAAATAAGCAACATGCAGAATTTAAATGACAAAAATAAATACATAAAAGCAACACAAAACAAGAGAATGTGCCGTTTACTCAAGTGGTACGTGGAGTTGTGTCCCATGTACAGACCGCACTACCGTCCATTCGGATTCGGCTACGGAATTTACGTCTGGGTTTCCATCCTATATACCACAAGAGACGACACTCTTCCATTTCATTCAATCCACAACATGCTTCCATAAACGACTCTCATGCGAATAGAATGCAATAATAATAATAATAAAACGAATATAAACTAATGAAAAGGTACCCTCAGGTCTAACCTTTTAAATCATCTCTCGGATGTACGGTACACGATCGTCGGAAGGGGGGGTGCTCCGCAACTCTCCTGGTTCACTGTTCTCGTTCGTTATCTTTTGCTATTATTTCCTTGTGGTTTCGCTGCCTTTTCCTCTTTATCTTTTGCTTACTCTTTTTTTGGGTGTGTTCCTCCTGTAATTTTTATGTGTGTTGTGTATGAGTTAGGGGGCTAGCTAGCTAGGGACTAAGGACTAAGATTGAGAAGGTTGGTGAAGGGTTCTTTTTATAGGCAAAGTGTTAGGTTTGACAAGGAAAGGGATTTGATTTGGTTTGGTTAGGGAAGTCAAGAGATTTGATTTGGTTTGGTTAAGGGAAGTCAAAGATTGAGGGGGGACAAATCTTGGCTAGATAGGGAAGGTTGAATATTTGATTGGCTTGGATTAGGAATACAATATTTTAAGTTTGGGAATAATCTTATTAGATTGGGAATATAATTGGTTGATTGATTTTAATTAGGCATGATTATATTTTGATTTAGTGTGTGATTTGTTTAATTTAGGCATGATTTTAGTTTAAGTTGGTAATTGTTTATTTTATGTTGGTATATGTTTTATTTAATCATTTATTAATTTAGTTATTATATTATTTAGTTAATGTTTTAATTATATTTATTTATTTAAATTGGGATGTGTTTTTATGGGCTTTGGGGGGCTAATTGGGCTGGATGTGAGGCTAGCAGCAAAACCAGAATTACCGACACCGTTCGAACGCTTCCTCGAACGCGACACGAACGTCCGCAATCCGTTTGACGTTCGAACATAAACACGAACGCAGCACGAACGAAAACAGTGAACCTTGTTTATTCTGAATTTCCCCTTCCGATGTCCGTTTCCCGTGACCTCAGTGACTTAAAAGGTAGTTGTCTCCAAATAAGACTCCTCATCGGGTTTATGTGTAAAAATACAGTGCCTACAGTCGCCCCCACTTTGATGGGACTTGTGTAATGTGCAACAGTGACAATCCTATCAAAGTTATGCAATGCAATTCTACTTACATGGCTCGCCAGCTGCCACTTGACTTACATGGTTGAGTTGATTTGGGTGGTGAGGTGCTGCGCACCCTGGTTCATCCCCGAACCGTGTTGTGATGTGGTCCATTCCCGAACCGTGTCCATTCCCGAACTGTTACTGTAAGTTGGTCCATTCCCGAACCGTGCTTCCATTCTTGGAGTGCCATTCCCGGCTTGTTCATTCTTGAACCCTGCTCCATTCTTGGATTGCCATTCCCGGCTTGTTCATTCTCGAACTGTGTTGAGATGAGGCTTTATTCCTCCCGAGCTTTATTCCCGAACTGTACTGACATGAGGCTTTCTTCCCCTTGAGCTTTGTTCTCAAACTATACTGATATGAGGCTTTCTTCCTCTTGAGCTTTGTTCTCAAACTGTACTGACATGGGCTTTCTTCCCCTTGAGCTTTGTTCTCAACTATACTGATATGAGCTTTCTTCCTCTTGAGCTTTGTTCTCAAACTTATACTGATATGAGGCTTTCTTCCTCTTGAGCTTTGTTCTCAAACTTATACTGATATGAGGCTTTCTTCCTCTGGGCTTTGTTCCGAACTGTTGCGATGATGGTCCATTTCGAACCGTGCTCCATTTTCGGAGTGCCATTTTCGGCGAGTGATGAGTGATGGTCCATTTCGAACCGTGCTCCATTTTCGGAGTGCCATTTTCGGCGAGTGATGAGATGATGGTCCATTTCGAACCGTGCTCCATTTTCGGAGTGCCATTTTCGGCGAGTGATGAGATGATGTCATTTCGAACCGTGCTCCATTTTCCGGAGTGCCATTTTCGGCAAGTGAGATGATGGTCCATTTCCGAACCGTTGCTGATGAGAGATAGTCCATTTCCGAACCATGCCTGATATGAGAGTGGTCCATTTCTGAACCGTTACTGTAAGGGGTTCATTCCCGAACCGTGACTGTGAGGTGGTTCATTCCCGAACCGTTTTTTCCATTCTTGGAGTGCCATTCCCGGCTTGTTCATTCTTGAACTGTACTTCCATTATGGAGAGTGCCATTCTCGGCGTGCTCATTTCGAGCTGTGCTTCCATTCTTGGAGTGCCTTCCCGGCTTGTTCATTCCTGAACTGTACTTCCATTATCGGAGTGCCATTCTCGGTTGTCTCATTCTCGAGCTGTCCATTCCCGGACTTATACTCCATTCTTGGAGTGCCATTCTCGGCGTGCTCATTCTCGAGCTGTCCATTCCCGGACTATATCTCCATTCTTGGAGTGCCATTCTCGGCGTGCTCATTCTCGAGCTGTCCATTCCGGACTATATCTCCATTCTCGGGTGCCGTTCTCGGCAGAACTGATCTGATGTAATGTGGGCCTCGCCCCAGAATGCCATACCCGGCAAGACTGATACTGATGTAATGTGGGCCTCGACCCTGGGACTCATTCCCAAACTGTGTGATGTGGGCCTCGACCCTGGGACTCATCCCCAAAACTGATGTTGAAGTGGGCTCGGCCCCAACTGCTACTGACATGGGCCTCGCCCCCAGATTGATGCTGATGTGGGCCTCGACCCTTGGGATCATCCCCAAAACTGATTGCTGAAGTGGGCCTCGGCCCCAACTGCTACTCATGGCCTCGCCCCCAGATTGATGCTGATGTGGGCCTCGACCCTCGGATTCATTCCAAAATTTTGCTGATGCGGGCCTCGGCCCTGGGATTCATTCCCTGGATCATTCCAAAATTCTGCTGATATGGGCCTCGACCCTGGGATTCATTCCTGGATTCATTCAAAATTCTGCTGATGTGGGCCTCGGCCCTGGGATTCATTCCCTGGATTCATTCCAAAATTCTGCTGATGGGCCTCGGCCCTAGGATTCATTCCCTGGATTCATTCCAAAATTCTGGTATGGGCCTCGACCCTGGGATTCATTCCCTGGATTCATTCCAAAATTCTGCTGATGTGGGCCTCGGCCCTGGGTTCATTCCCTGGATTCATTCCAAAATTCTGCTGATGTGGGCCTCGGCCCTAAACTGATATTGATATGGGCCTCGCCCCCAGACTGATACAGATACGGGCCTCGCCCTGTGACTCATTTCTGAAATTGCTGACATGGGCCTCAACCCCGGATTCATTCCAACACTCTGACGATGTGGGCCTCGACCCTGGGACTCATCCCCAAAACTACTACTCATATGTTACTGATTCTGGTTGTCTTGTCTTTGCCGCTCTTTCTCTTTTTCTCTTCTGAAACCTGTTATTACAAAACAGAACAACACAAAAGGGATGCAAAATGTGTTACGTGTATGCATGCATGCATGATTGGGTTTCCTATCCCATTGAGCTAGGTCTTCTGCCATGCAGTTTCTTGGTGGCTGCTTGGTCTTTTGACAAGTCTGTCATCTTCCCTAACCAACATGCATCTATGATGGCTTTTAAATCAAAATGGAGTTAACATGGTGCATGTATGCATGAGGTGCATGTGATGCATGTGATACAAGAAATATATCAACTCTTTAAAATTTGCACAAAAATCGGCCCATCATCATTTTAGAAGTTTTTGGGCTAACCGCCATAGGAGTGGACTCGTCCCAGTTTAAATGGCCCAACGAGTTCACATCTCATGACAAGGAGTCCAACTAAATCCAAATGGTAATGTTCCGAACACAAGCACAAAGAAAGATAATGCAAACATACAACAATAATTTCTACAATGGCTCATCAACATTTCAGAAGCTTTTGGCCTAATAGTCATAAGGTACGAACTTGCCCCAGTTTAAATGGCCCAACAAGCCCGCATTTCTGACAATAGTCCAACTGCATCCAAATGAGGATGGTCCACAAGCACATATTCAAGGAAATAATTGCTACTTTAGCCAACCCGGTCTATGGGTGGGTTAGTAAGAGTATAGACAAAGGCTCTCACCGGCGAAGGATGGCCCACAACTAGGTCTCCCCACTCAAGGGTTCGAGCAACCAAGTGAGCGCACCCCTTTTTATACACTAAGGTACGTGCCAATGAGCTATGGTGTGTGACGGACTGTCAAATGGATTTCCCGTTGTAGATCCCCAGAGGGAAGGTGGAGCGAGGCTCACTTAAATACCCAAGCCTCTTAGGCTCTTATCGCTTGTTGTCAGGAATAAACAACGAGTCATCCAAATTAGTCCATCACAATAGGCTACGAGTAGATGGCTATCTAGGTGCCTTCACAGCTTTTCCTTCTAGAAAGGTAGTGAATGAAGGAAGACACCAAACCATTACCTAGCCTTAAAATGCCTTTGATTAAACCCTCACTTTACCCACTATAGACACGGTCAATTAAAACATAAATCCAAACATCACAAGACAATATTTCGGGGCCAATTCTCTAATCCCCAGTGGAGTCGCCAGACTGTGGGACACAGGACCTGGGCGACGCCGTTCCTAGGCTCGCGGCCTAGTTGGGAAGAATTATACAACATGGAGTCGCCACCCGGTGTGAACCGGGACAAAGATTTAAGGCCGCACTCACCCCTCGCAAGGGAAGACCTCAAACCGTTGGGTTCGGAATGGTCCCTTACTTATGTCACTTGTAATAGAAAAGATTTATATAGTAATTTAACCAGGCTTAAATAACATTTATTTCCAAGAATATCATGCTTCTAAATTCATATGCATACCTCAACAAGTTCATCACAACATGCAACGTCACATGGCAATCTCATGAACATATTTCAATCCTATGTTATGGAAAACTAAGAACAACATAATCATGCTTGAATACAAATCTCATGAACCTATTAACCAAATAACATGCTAGCAACCTAATCATGGTTGAATACAAATAATACAGTTGGCTATATATCACAAGAAAGATCAACCAAGAGGCAATTATGCATGAATATGATAAGACAGACTTGGTTCAGTGTGTGCGCGTTCGTGTGGCGTTCGTAAACGCGTTCGAACGGAAATGAGACAGAATGCTCGCGTTCGAGTAGCGTTCGTAAACGCGTTCGAACGGAAATGGAACAGAATGTTCACGTTCGTATGGCGTTTGTTAACGCGTTCGAACGGAAATGAGACCTGATGCATGATAAGGCGAAATGTATGCGCGTTCGAATTGCGTTCGTGAACGCGTTCGAACGGACACGGACCTGATGCATGAAATGGGCAAAAATGCATAAACATCAAAATAAAGGGGGGCGCGGCGAAGTACTGCCGTAAAGGTGGCCTTATGGGGGCTCTTGATCTCTCAAAGAGAGGACCTTTAGACCAACATACTAAGCCCATGCGCGTCACATCACATCATGCATACAAACACAAAGACAATCATACTATCCTAAGTATGTCCGATTGAACGTGTCTTGCATCCAACCGAACACACATCAACCGGCGCGGCAAAGCATCGTGGTAAAGGGCTTTAACCCCTCCCCATAGGGGATCTCACATCGCACTTACTAAGCCCATGCGCTCGATTGAGTCATGCATAAATAAGCAAAATGCAGAATTTAAATGACAAAAATAAATACATAAAAGCAACACAAAACAAGAGAATGTGCCGTTTACTCAAGTGGTACGTGGAGTTGTGTCCCATGTACAGACCGCACTACCGTCCATTCGGATTCGGCTACGGAATTTACGTCTGGGTTTCCATCCTATATACCACAAGAGACGACACTCTTCCATTTCATTCAAGCCACAACATGCTTCCATAAACGACTCTCATGCGAATAGAATGCAATAATAATAATAATAAAACGAATATAAACTAATGAAAAGGTACCCTCAGGTCTAACCTTTTAAATCATCTCTCGGATGTACGGTACACGATCGTCGGAAGGGGGGTGCTCCGCAACTCTCCTGGTTCACTGTTCTCGTTCGTTATCTTTTGCTATTATTTCCTTGTGGTTTCGCTGCCTTTTCCTCTTTATCTTTTGCTTACTCTTTTTTTGGGTGTGTTCCTCCTGTAATTTTTATGTGTGTTGTGTATGAGTTAGGGGGCTAGCTAGCTAGGGACTAAGGACTAAGATTGAGAAGGTTGGTGAAGGGTTCTTTTTATAGGCAAAGTGTTAGGTTTGACAAGGAAAGGGATTTGATTTGGTTTGGTTAAGGGAAGTCAAGAGATTTGATTTGGTTTGGTTAAGGGAAGTCAAAGATTGAGGGGGGACAAATCTTGGCTAGATAGGGAAGGTTGAATATTTGATTGGCTTGGATTAGGAATACAATATTTTAAGTTTGGGAATAATCTTATTAGATTGGGAATATAATTGGTTGATTGATTTTAATTAGGCATGATTATATTTTGATTTAGTGTGTGATTTGTTTAATTTAGGCATGATTTTAGTTTAAGTTGGTAATTGTTTATTTTATGTTTGGTATATGTTTTATTTAATCATTTAATTAATTTAGTTATTATATTATTTAGTTAATGTTTTAATTAATATTTATTTATTTAAATTGGGATGTGTTTTATGGGCTTTGGGGGGCTAATTGGGCTGGATGTGAGGCTAGCAGCAAAACCAGAATTACCGACACCGTTCGAACGCTTCCTCGAACGCGACACGAACGTCCGCAATCCGTTTGACGTTCGAACGTAAACACGAACGCAGCACGAACGAAAACAGTGAACCTTGTTTATTCTGAATTCCCCTTCCGATGTCCGTTTCCCGTGACCTCAGTGACTTAAAAGGTAGTGTCTCCAAATAAGACTCCTCATAGGGTTTATGTGTAAAAATGCAGTGCCTACAATTATATTTTATTATTTATTAATAAAAATATATTTTCATTTCAAACCTTATTAATGGTAATGTCATTATGCATATTATATGGATATATATATAATGAGAATGACATCAACCTTAGAGTAGTAATATTGGACACTAGGTGGTCTGACATTGGGATATTATTATTATTATAAAATATTCTTAAAGTATATATATTAATAGTCGTTGGTTTTGGAATACGGTCGAATTCTTATAACCGAGAAGTCAAACACATATCGTATATTGGAATTGGAGTTCCAATGGTTTAACCCAATGTACCATAAGCATGGGAAGCTCGTATGGACATTTGGGTATTCGTTGGAGCGTATACTGAATAACTCACAGGTGATTCCTAATAGTTGGAAGTACACACCACCGTCAATAGGAATCTCTTTGAGTCCAGTAGCATATGTGATCCTTTGACTATAGGATAGCATTGCCTTTATGTGAGATCCTCCACACTTTGATGCCATGTATGTCAAAAATCTTTCATGGTCTGGCCTCTAGATGTTCGTTGGGTGTAGACCGATGCACTCATTAGTCAAGTGCATATCAAGATATGATCTGTTGGCTTGTATGTGTACCATAAGGGGTTTAGGTATCCAGTGAGTAAGTCACGATTCTTAAGACTTTTGCGCCAAAGCCGATCATCTAGGATGGATCACTTTTATAAGAAATAGTTTCTGATTAAGTTGTAAAGAATCATGAACGTGTCGACATGAGATGTGTGCCTTGGAAACTTGACGGTGTATTCTATGTTTCCTAAGCACAACTTGGATAGCCTACGACGGATGGATTGTTAAACATATATGAAGACCTCGACTTGTATAGTTCAGAAAGGTCATTCGTATTCTTCGCGAATTCAGAGGTGGCAGAATTGCGTACATATTAGTTAGGCTTATATGACGAACATGTCTGAACTTAGAGAGTCCCAATATGAAGTTTACTCGTTGAGCACTTGGGTAGCCGATTAATTTTGATAATAGATAATATTCGATATTATAATTATCAACTAAGATAATCAATTGTTATTAAATAACATTGATTATTTATTTTGACCTAATTGGATTAATTTAAGATTTACACAACGGCTTACTTATAAATTCGTAAATATCTCTACCATTTGAGGATATTTTGATAATTGTAAATATGTAATTATAGGTGTATTTGGCTTGATTTAATTAGACTAAATCAAAGTGGCAAACATTTAACTAATCCATTTGATAATCTTTATTTTGATTTAATTGGATTAAATCAAAGTGGTAGACAAAGGTGAATTGTCACACCTAATTATATATATTTGGACAAATTAGATTAAGCTCACCTAAAAGTTGATTAAAACTTTTATTAATTAAAAATTGACAAAGTTTTGCTATAAATAGCAAGCTTGAGGAAGGTTTTAATTAAGTAAAAGATAAGCTAAATAAGCTTGATAAACTTAAGCTTTTGAAAATACAAGTAATTCTTGGAGAAATTTAGCTAAGTTAAAGAAGTGTTTAGAGATGCTTTGGAAGATCTCTATAACATTTCATTTTGGAGAAATCAAGATTAGATCTTGGAGTGAAGCTTGCTTACATTGGAATCAAGATTGGATCTTAGAGTGAAGCTTGCTAAACCTTAGAAGTTCTCCAATAATTTCAACAAGGAGAAGGAGATTGGATCTTTGAATCAAGCTTACTAGGTAATGTCTGACCTTCTCCTAAGCTATGTTCTTCATTAGTGAGACATATAGTGATGAATTATGTATTGGATGCATGATTACATAACGTAAAGTTGAAATAAGGCTAATGCATTGTGTTAGGATACTTTGGAAGTATAAACACAATATGCTTGTAATTGGGTTAAAGATGTTCATGTTGGACATGGAATAATTAATTAGAGTTTGGAACTTTAGATTAAAGCTTAGAGTTATGGCTGCCATTCTAGAATATCTTGACCACCTTAGGGTGAACTAGAATTGTTCATGAGACATTTCATAGTGGGATTCTAAATTGGTTTGTGTTTTGATTCAAACAATTGCATACATGTTTTTGTAATTCATGTATGTTAGTTGTATAACATGTGTTGATGGTGGTTATGATGCTAAAATTGGATTTTAGGTGTATTTGAAGTATTAGGAGAAAATTAGAAGTGTTTAGTATTGGTTTGAAGTAGAAATTGCTCATTGCCTAGGGCAGCGTCACGACTCTACCGCTCCAGCGTCACAACACCGAGCATCAGACCTAGGCGAGTCATGATTAGTTGTATAACATGTGTTTATGGTGGTTATGATGCTAAAATTGGATTTTAGGTGTATTTGAAGTATTAGGAGAAAATTAGAAGTGTTTAGTATTGGTTTGAAGTAGAAATTGCTCATTGCCTAGGGCAGCGTCACGACTCTACCGCTCCAGCATCACAACACCGAGCATCAGACCTAGGCGAGTCATGATGTCGAGACGTTCAGATCTCACAGTTGCTCTCGTACTTTGGAGCGTCTCAATGCCCAAGCTTCCACGTCACGACGCGCAGAGTTGAAGAATACTGAAACTTCATTTTCTCCGTTCCGGAGTTTCCGGACTCCGTTTTAGTCCCCATTTTATCCTACGAACACGAAACGAAATTTATTTTTACATAAAATATTTTAAAATACACCCATGTTAGATATCCATGAGTTAGACTCATTTTTACTGCTCGGAGCACCGATCCGACCCTAGGAGTTCCACATCTGCTCCATCATATAAGATAAAAACTCAGACATAATTTTCATAGCCGATTCCAAATAGAGGGTGGTATGATCTGTACTCAAGATACAACCCCACGTACCACTATGAATGTATGGTTCACTTTAAATTTCTAGCCAAGATGTCTTCTATTTATTGTTATATATGTATGTTTCAGCATTGTTTATGTTTCTGTTTCATGAAGAATATACAGCTAGAATTGTAGTAAGTCCAGCCAGACATCCATCACATAAAGAATATCCGGCCAGGCTTCCCCGAAGCTAGGGCAGTGAGACACGTTCCCTATTTTACGCAGTTACTTTTTTATCACTATAGATCTGTTTTACAGGTTTTTATTTATTGTTATGTTGATTGTATTATTACTGTCATCTGTATTCAGTACCATTTTTATCTTTATGTTTCGCAAAGAACATCCGACCATACATGAACTATATCCGATCGGACATTAATGACACACACAAATATCTGACGGTGAGATAAGTGCTCCATTTTGTTTGATTGTTAATTTATTTTACTAGTATTTTTCTGCTTCTGGATATGTATTTCTTTTATTAGTTCTGCTTTTTTAATGTCTTTATTAGTGATTGCACTCTTGAGTGTTTTAAACTATTGATTGCATGATTTTGCATTATAAGACATGTTGATACATCTTTTAAACCTGAATATTATACTGGTACCAGTAAGGGACCATTCTTAACCTAAAAAAGTTGAAGGCATACCTTGTCAGGGGTGTAATGCGATCTTAAATTATTCCTAATATCATATACTGGGTGGAAAATTCTTAATTCTTTGGGTAGTCCCACGTGGGCTATCCATACTCTTTACGAGATACGAGCCTAATAGTTTCATAGTCGTCGTTATCATAGGTATAGCTGTAAACCCCACTTCACTCCTACAGATGAGAACTCCACTGGGGATAGAGAATCGCCCCCGAAAATATTTCTTGTAGAATTTATGGTGAGAGTGAGGTTAACAATGTCTTCATTTCTTGTATACCCTTATAAACCCGATGGCGTTATATATTGTGAAATCACTTTCTGTCAATGCGGTGAATCATTATGTGATGATAATCATCACTTGTTAGCATGTGCCTTCGGAAATATAGGTGCATTCATTAGTCGATTGAACCCTTGGGTGGGGAGACCTAATTGTGGACAAACCTTTGCCAATGATAGCCTAAATTTAAACCCTGATTTAAGCCCATATGTAAGCCAATAGTTGATTTCCTATAGGAATAAACCAGCCTATTTCTTATATTTGGGCCCTAACCATTTGAAGTCATTTAATCTTTTTACCGTGGAATACAAACTTGTTGGGCCTTTCACTAGGACACGTTTATATTTCATGATAATTTGATTACATACTTTGAAATGTCAATGGGCCAAATCATGTGATTGCTGAATAGCTACAAAACCTTGCCAACTTGACAATGCCTCGAGCAGCGGGGACTGAAATAGGTGAAATGGGGCACAAAGAGACAACAAACGGGATAACTTAAGAAATCCTCACCTTGGATGATGAGAAGTGTGAGCTTTTATAGATGTCGAATGTGCAGTTTCTTGATTTTTTATTTACACGTCATAAGAGGTTAGGAGAGCCTCGGGAATGAGGAAGACATCAATATCTCTAGGAAATAGATAGAGTATCGAGAATGAGGACATATATCAGAAAACTTTGAGCATGGATTAGCGTCTCGGGAATGGGGACAAGGGATTGAAGCATCTCAAAGTCAGGATTGAAGTATCTCACAACCGATCGAAGCGTTTGGGACCTGAGGGTCCATCAACTTTCACATCTGGGATCAAAGTAACTCACAACTGATCGAAGCGTCAGGGGACTTGAGAGTTAATCAACTATCACAGCAAGGATCGAAGTATCTCACAACCAATCGAAGCATAGAGGGACCTGAGGATTCATCAACTATCACAGCTGTGATTAAAGTATCTCACAACCAATCGAATTATCGGGGGACCTGAGGGTCCATCAACTATCACAGTTAGGATCGAAGTATCTCAAAACCAATCGAAGTGCTGAGAGAACTTATGATCCATCAACTATCACATTCAGGATTAAAGTACATGAAAATTGATCGAAGCGTCGGGGGATCTGAGGGTCCATCATCTATAACAAGCGGGATCAAAGTATCTCACAACTGATTGAAGCGTCAGGGGACCTGAGTGTCCATCAACTATCACAGCCATAATCGAAACATCTCACAATCAGGATCGAAATATCTCATTATCGATCGAAGCGTCAGGCCACTTGAGGGTCTATCAACTATCATAGCCAAGATCGAAGTATCTTACAACTGATCGAAGCATCAGGGGACCTAAGGGTCCATCAACAATCACAATCGAGATTGAACCATCTCATCACCGATCAAAGCATCGAAGGGCCCGCGGGCACATCTATCAACAAATATACTGTTGCAAGGCTAGGTAACTCCGGAGATGCCCGATAAATCAGGTAAGTAAAAATACATGAATGACATTGATGGACTTATCATTATCACACACTACACAAGCCTACCAAAGTGGGGGCAAATGTAGACATTATATTTTTATGCATAGTCCAATGACGATTATCTTATGGGGTACCACCTTGGAAAGTTGTAAGGTTTAATATCGGAAGGGAAGAGATTTCCAAAGAATTCAGAAAAATAGCCAAGTCTCGGCCGGACATCACCTATGTCTGATCAACCTTCTCAGACCAGAACATCCGGCATAATATATATTAAAAACCTTAAATCCAGTCGGACTTATGACAATTGTCAGTTAGTGTGCAAATTGTCAATCACTAGAATAACGATTTGATTAATGTTCTGCCATACATATATTTGAAATAAATGTCTAGATGGACATGTATCGAGCTGTCAACGAATGTGCAGAGTTTCAATTACTTAAATCACAGACTTGATTGATGTCTGGCCGAATGTATGTCTCAAGATAAATATCCAGCCGAACATAGATCGAGTTGTAGCTGATGCTGGAGATCGGCAATCACTGGAGACATAGATGGTATTTTATTTCCCATTCCATTTTCTGATCCAGCCTTAGCACTATAAAAAAGGGTCCCAACCCTTCACAAATGGGCTTCAACTTTTGAACTTTGGTCCCTGGCAAAAAAAGTCTAAAAATTGAAAAGTGAGTTAAAGTAAAAATACTTTGAGAAAACCTCTGAAAATCTTTAGTTAGATCCCCCTTCCGGCAAGCAATCTGGTGACCGCCTAGCGTTTAAAAGTGTCTTCCGAGCCAAGTTACGTGTAAGGTTTGACCTGAGGGATTCTTGATTTTATTTCCGCTCTTTATTTCCTGCTTCTTATTTTATTTCTATTTTGACATAATATCTCTGACCGGACTTAATATACGTCCGGCCGGTCATACTAAAGTCATAAAAACATCCGGACAAATGGTATAAACATTCGGGCATATCATTGTTCGTATCTAGTTATTATGATTTTTCTTTGGTTTATATTATGAAAACCAAAATATAAATTCCATAGCCGATTCTAAATGGATGGTAATATGGTTTGTACTAGGGATACAACTCCACGTACCATTGTGTAATAATTATTCGTTTGGTTTATGAAGAATGTTCGGCCAGACTCATGATATATCTGGCTGAACATCCCTAATCAAAAATATATTCGGCCGAGCTTCTTTGAGGCCAGGCCAGTGACACATGCACCCTATTTTAGTTTAATTATTATTTTACCATTTTTACCTCTGCTCTAAAGGTTTTTTTATCACCATTATGCTATTGTTACTTCTATTTATTGTTATATATGTATGTTTCCACATTGTTTGTCTCTTTTTCATGAAAAATATCTTGCCAGACTTGGACTAAGTTCGACCGGACATCCATCGCATAAATAATATCCGGCCAGGCTTCCTCGAAACTAAATCCGTGAGACATATACCCTATTTTTCCCAGTTACTTTTTTTATTACTATGGATCTATTTTTATAGTCGTTTATTTATTGTTATACTTATTGCATTATTACTGTCATCTCTACTCTGTACTCTTTTATCTTTCTGCTTCATAAAAAACATCTGACCAGACATGAACTATTTACGGTCAGACATTAATGACATAAAAAATGTCTGCCAGGCTTCTACGAAACAGGTCGATGAGATATGTGCTTCATTTTATTTGATTATTATTATATTTTACTAGTATTTTTCTACTTCTAGATATGTATTTGTTTATCACTTCTTCTTTTTTACTTTCTTTATTAGTGATTGCACTATTGTGTGTTTTAAACTATTGATTGCATGATTTTGTATTATAAGACATGTCGATACCTCTTTTAAACCTGAATATTATATTGACATCAGTAAGAGATCATTCCGAACCTAAACGGATTTAAGGTCGGACCTGCTAGGGGTGTAATGCGGCCTTAAATCATTCCCAATTTCTTATACTGGGTGGCGACTCCTTAAATCTTTGGGTAGTCCCCCGTGGGCCATCTGTACTCTCTACTAGATGCGAGCCCAATAGTGTCATGGTTATGGGTATCATAGATATAACGGTAAACCTCGTTTCGCGCCTATGGTGTCTCTATGAAGGTGATATGCTGATAATTGATAGTAATCGTGAGATGATTCAGTCTAACAAGAAAACTTTGACCATCAAATTAAAATTTCTAGAATATCATTGGGATATATATTATCTCAAGCTCATTATATTGAGAAAATACTTGAGAAATATAATACATGACATCTAAATATGGCTAGAACTCTTGTGGACCTAACTCTTTATTTGTAAAATAATACTGGATCGAGCATATCGTAATTAAAGTACTCGAGAATCATCAAAAGCCTAATATACCTCATTAATTACACACGACCATATATCGTTCAAGCTATAAACAAGCTTAGTAGTTATATGAGTAATCCAGGATATAACCACTACAAGGCCATAGTAAGAGTTTAGAAGTATCTAATCGAAACTTCAAAATATGGTATGTATTATACAAGATATCCTGATGTTCTCGAGGGATACAATGATGCTAATTAGATATATGATACAATGGATTCTAAGTCCATGAGTGGATCTTTTTTCCCGCTAGGGACTACATCCGTATCGTGGAAATTCTAGAGACAAACATATATTATCCAGTCTACTATAGAGTCTAAGTTCATAGCATTAGATAAAGCTGCAGAAGAAGTATAGTGGCTACAAGATTCCTTAGAGGATATTCCAAACTGACCAAAATCGATTCTAGCTATAAACATACATTGTGATAGCCAATCAGCTATTGGGAGAGCCTAAAATACAATGTGTAATGGTAAGTCTCGACATATACATCGAAGACACAATACCATAAGACAACTGCTCTCAAGCGGCATAATTTCAATAAATTATGTAAAATCAAAAGAAAACCTATTGGATCTATTTACTAAAGGTTAACCTCGAGAACAAGTTTAGAAGTCATCGAGAGGAATAGACTTGAAGCCTATAAACTAAGAATAGTCATTGTAAAAACCTAATCGAGTTGACTGGAGATCTGAAGATATAGGTTTCAAAAGGGACAACTGAAACTTTGTGTAATTCAATCTAAGCACTGCATAGTTATATTTCCTATTCCTATAATGACATAGAGTATTGCCTGTCAAGGTTAAGGTAAGCTAAGACTTTTAATGATCACTATATTAGGAGACGAGTCCTAATAGGGGTAAAGATAGAATAAATGTTTCAAATATATCATCTATTTCAAGTAAGATATGTGGCCGCTTCCATGAGAATTTAAAATGCTAAATTCCCTAAACAATTTGATGTAGCCAAGATCAATGTTTATGGTTGAATTGAACACAATCGTATAAAAAAAATGGTCGAAGTGAAGCAGTGTGATGGCTATTGTCTTGACTTACACCAATGAAGAAATAGTTCAAGACTATGGTCACTGGTCTGCCAAGTAAATCTGATAGTCAGTTACTAGGAAAGGGTCAAGGTGAAAGCTACTTATTCCGATAAAATTTTATTTCAAGTAAACTCTTTAAAGTTTCTACATTAACATTTATAAAATTGTGGGGAATTGTAGGAAATTTTCTACATATTAAGTGTATTTTTAGGGTGTCTCAATATATGTCCCTTAATATTAGGCTTTTAGGAAAAACACAAATTGAAGGGATATGTCCCTTATAGTGAAATGACATAACCATTTGAGTTGTAAGGGTGCATTGAAGAGTAATAACTCTTTAAAAGATTGCATCCTTAAGCATAAAGGTACCTCTTTAATGTCAACACTCCATCTTTATAAATAGATCTATTCACTTAGTAATTTTGCATTCAATTCTTTCATTTGTCATTAGGCATATTAAGAGAATTTGAGGCTTATCAAAAGAAAAAAAGAGTTTCTTCCATTCTTTCACTTTATAGTTCTTGAAAAAAATTAGTGCCCATATATCAAGAAGCAACCAAAAATCCTAAGAGACTGTTAGCCACTAGTTCCGTAGAGTATCGAGGTAGGGCTAATAAGTTCTTAAACCAAGAATGAGAACTCGGCTTGGTTTTGACATCTTTGTTCATTTCTACAGAATTTTTCTAGGTTTGTATAAATCATTGATTTATATTTGTATATGCTTGATAATGATTTGCACGAGTGTTATGTAATTTATATAATTAAATGATTAATAACACATCCTACCAACAGGATTTCGAATGTTGAGTTTTCGAAAATGTTTTTTTTTTTGTTTTTTTTTTTGTTTTTTGTTTTTTGTTTTTTGTTTTTTGTTTTTTGTTTTTTGTTTTTTGTTTTTTGTTTTTTGTTTTTGCAAAGTTAGTTTGGATTTAGGAATATGAATTTAGAAAGGTGGATTTGAGAAGTCAATTTTAGGATGGCGATTTGAGATTTCGAAGGTGCTTTTAAAATGTGAATCAGTAAAATCAGTTTGGGAAGGTGGTTTTTTGTTTTGGAAAGGGGAAGATGATTAGGGAATTTAGGTTTTTTTGGGAATTCATAAAATGGCCAAAAATATCATGAATTTTCTAATTTAGCCTAAGTATAAATAATTCTTCATATTTAATCCACTTACATGTAAAAAGACTTAAATATATGTGGAAAAATAATGTTATTACAATTTTTCCACAAAAATGTAAAAAATACAAGCTCTAAAAAGAAAATTAAGGTTTTTTTTTCAAATTTTAAATTTAAAAATTATATATCTCCTAAAATATAAAGTGTTTCAAGGAAAAAAATTTATATTATTGATTTACAAATCATAAACTTTAAAACAAATACTATGATCGACATGTTTCAAAAAAAAGTAAAAATGACCCTTACGTAGGGATGGCAGTGGGTAGGGTGTGGTGTGGGTTTGCCATTACCAAACCCGCACCCGCATATGTAAATAAATTACCAAACCCGCACCATACCCGTTGCGGGTTTTAATTTTCATTACCAAACCCGCACCCGCATATAAAAATAAATTACCAAACCCACACTGGTACCCAACGGATTTTTTGCGGGTTTTTAAAATATTGAATTCCTTTATTCTCTTAATAATAAAATCTTTTAATTAAATATTGATACTTTTTCATAACATAAAAAAAAAAATGTATTTGATAGTTTACAAATTAGGACACATAAATAAAAGTTTAAAATATTTATAACATAATGTCAAATTCATATTATCACAATTAAATACATGAATCACTAGCTGAATATCTTTTATTATGTTAAATTCATATCATCAAAATTATTGAATCATGACTAAAAGTAATTCAAAAATATTAAGCGACAACAATTCAAAAATTGTAAGTTAGTGACTTCTTTTATATGAGGGATTTTTTTGCCCTAAAGATATAAAATAAAATAAAAAATTAAGCTTGCGGGTAGCGGATACTCGCAGTGGGTATCCACTGGTTTTGCTTAATTACCAAACCCGCACCAAACCCGCAGCAGGTTTTGTTTTAAATTACCAAACCCGCACCAAATCCGCTTAAGTATTTACCAAACCTACTCATTATGGGTGGATTTTTGCGGGTTTATAGGCGAAATTGCCATCTCTACCCTTACGTTTATAAGTACTTGATGAGTCTTTTTCAAATATTTATATTTCATTAATTCAGAATCTAAATCACAATTTGGAAGATTTTATATATAACACCCTAAATTATTTTAACATGTATTAATTTTAATATTTTATGCGTTGGAATTTTAGGGGTAATTTGGGAATATAAGGAAATTAAAGTTTAGGTTAGAGTTAACTCATGATTAGTAGGTATTTTAAGTAGGATTAAAATTTAGAGTTAGAGTAGGAATAGAATTGTTCTAATTATATGAGTATTTAAGTGGGTATGCCCCACTTATTGTTTTATTTTGGAATAATTGACGTCATTGGAAAGAAAGCGAGCGTGATGTGAGTGAGAGAGAAAAAATAAAGAAAGAGAAGAAATAGAAGAGAGGAAAAAAGAAAGAAAAGAAAGAAAAAGAGAGAAAATTATCCAGATCTGTCTAATTCGGAATTGATTTCGATCGGATCTTTTGAGGAAAGTGTAGAGCTCGACGAGTGGAATATTTTGACAGTAGTCTTGACTTAAGAAACTGCCAATTTTCATTGATTTTCGGGTAAGAAGCGTTTTTTGTTTTTCACGATTTCCCGTTGATCTAGAACTCTGATTGAAGAATTGTTAGTGGCATTGGGACATGGGGAGGCAGATGAACGCACGATCATCGAAAAATTCAGATTCCGACCGATGCATGATGTTCACGTGTGGTAGAATCTGCGATGCGTGAGGACCACACTGGCCTGAAGACGCGCCTAGTCGGGCCCATACGCCAGACAGAATATCGACCTCTCTATTGTGAGTATTCCCATTTGATATCCCGACCATTTCGAGTAGTAACGGACCTCCGAATTATCTTAATTTTCGTATAATACATTGTTATATTCGATTTACACGTTTTATATATTTTAAAAGTTAATTAACCTTAATGTATGATTAATTTAATTACTTAGCTATTTAAATAGTTGTCATGTCGTTAGATTGAATTATGAACTTAATCGAAAAATATAGTCGAGTAAGAATGTGTGCATGAATTTAATGTAGGCCCGAGATTTTGGCTAATGATGTTAAATGGATATATAAGTGTTTGCATATGGAGAATTGAATATGACTGTAAGATGATGTAACATCCCTCTCCATGAGATGTTACCAGTAGGGAATATGCCATACTATCCCCCCGAGCCTCTGACTTTTGACTCTGAACAATACTACTAATTTCATTTCAAATATAACTCATATATGGGTCCATTGCCTAACTCAATAATCACCATGAAAGATGCTATACAAAATTCATAATTGTTTACTCAAAACCTAGTTTTTCTGTACAACTATGTCCTTGGACACCTTGACTCATTATATAGACAATCTCCACTATTCAAAATATATGACACATTACTTTTCTTAGACACTGACTGAAATGCAGCTCTAACTCGACCTGGTGGACTCAATCCCTTTAGTGACTGCCATCAGTATCCATCCTCTCGAGCTCGTATTCCGGATAACTTGTAAAATAAAGAAACTAGGAGTGTGGGGGGTAGATCGTTTGAACGACATAGTGAGTTGACAGTTGAAAATGAAACTAAATGCTTATTAAAAATCCATGATTTTAAAATCAAAAATATTTCAAAGAAATCAACTTTTCTGAAATCTATTTTCTTATCTGAAAATATTTATCTTTGTGGAAAACCTTTCTGAAAACAGCTTTCTGTCTGTAAATCTCTGAAATTCTCATCAAAATGTTTCTCTTGAAAACTTTTTTTAAGCCATCATTCTGAAAACCATGTCTCTGAGTATCTGTAGAAAACCTGAAGCATGGGGGCATTACGTATCGATGTCCCCCATACGCCTCAAATAATGGTCTCAGGGCGTTACGTATCGTCATCCCCCAAGCCACTAAACTGGATCCAAGTGTGCAAATCCATGTCATTGGAGCATTACGTATCACTGTCCCCCAATGCATGCTATTGTCCTGTCCGTGAATTTAGGGTCTATAGGCGTTACGTATTGTCGTCCCCTAGCCTTGAAATCTAGGATCTAAGGGCGTTATGTATCGACATGCCCCTAGTCATGATCTACATGTGCACATGTATGTCCGTCAATTCCAGTAACCGTCAATTCCATGTCTGAGTCAAGTTACATATGAGGTGGGTTTTTCCCCATGCCTCCAAAAATCAAAAAACCATGCTTTATAAATCATCACTTTTTTAAAATATTGCTCAAAATATTTTTACTCATAAAACATCTAAAATAAACTTGGTTAAAGCCCTAAGTACGGAAAAGTAATTTTCGATTCAAAAACATATAATGTAACGACCCCAATTGTTTAGCTCACGCTTTGAAATTTTCCTTTCCCGGGTTAGTAAAATAATTTCCGAAATATTAGAAATACTACATATTTATCTAAATCAAGCCCAAATTTCTATTATTTTTATTTAAGCCTAACATCAAATAAAAGAAAAGAAAGAAAGAATAAGCCCAATAATTCATTAAAGTAGAGAAAAGAGCCCAAAGACCAATTAAGTGTAATTTCTACACTTTTCTAGAAAACTAATAAGTATAAGGAATTAAAATAAAACAAAGGAAAAAAAAAGAAAAGGAAAAAAAATTCTTCTTCTTGTTGTTGTTCTGCCGTGAATGTGAGAAAGAGGGGGGAAAACTTGTAAATTTTCTTTGTCAAATAATTTGAGGATAAGCAAGATAATCCACTCACGCCAAACTTTAAGAAAGGGAAAATGAGGCTTTTAGTGTATTGTGAAGGAACAAAAGGGTTGAATCAAGGTAATATTTCTTAACCCAAATTTTAACAATTTGTATTTTGGTGATTAGATGATTGGGTATATTGTTGGGTTGATAATAATGAAGTTTGGATGATTGGTGATGAAGAAATGGGTGTTTTGGGTAATTTTAGGTTTGTTATTCAAGTTTGTTATTTTGGTTGGATGATGAGGATTGATGGTATTTGATGCTATGAGTGTGTTATAATGATGAATTAGATGATGTATTTACTTGGGAATGTGTTGTAGAAGTAGAATTTGATTTGGGTTGTGTGAGTTTGGATTTTGGGAATTGGTTTCAACAAGGCAGAATCTTCCCAGGGAGACGACGACGTGTCGCGATGAGACGACCATAAACCATACATTTTTTTTAGGAAACGAACACGTAACCAAAAGTCAGGGTGTTATTTTACAAATTCATTGGAGGGATAAAAAGGTTCTAATGGGGTGGTCCAATTAGATTAGGGAAATTAATGCAATTATGAATCGTATTTATTAACCGCTGATTCTAACTCCGTATATTCTTTATAGATACTGCACAATAGCCGCGCTCACCTCCAACGACGTGAAAGAAACGTACATAGACTTAAAATCTGTGAGTGGAGATTTATTTTATTGCAAATTAATTTTATTATTATTTGTTCCAGATTAAGATTTATTTCAAAACTTATTTTTAAAAGCTTTAGGGCGTTAGCCTTGTTTAGTTTTCATTTACACGTTACATGAGATTTGATTTAAAGTTTCAAAGCTTGTCAGTATTGTTTTTTTTTTATATTTTCAGGGCATGAGAGAAAAACTCACCCCAGTATGTAACTTGGCACAGTTGGAATTTACGGACAGAGACCGTGTGCACACGTAGTTCAGGGCTAGGGGGACGGCGATACGTAACGCCCCTAAACCCTAGTTTCAGAGCTTGGGTGGTAGCATATATATGCACCCCCAGTTCTAGTTTGTGGCTTGGGGGACATCGATATGTAACGCCCCAAGACCACCAGATTTAGAGACAGTAGTGGCATACTTTGGGGGACGGCGATACGTAACGCCCCAAGACCACCAGATTCAGAGACAGTAGTGGCATACTTTGGGGGACGGTGATACGTAACGCCCCAAAGTCATGGATTTGCACTTCCAGCTCCAATTAGGCATATAGAGGTACGGTGATACGTAACGCCCCCATGCGTCCAGTTTTCTACAGCACCAGAGACATCGTTTTCAAAAGTTTTCAGAAAAATGTTTTCAGATAAAATAAAAGTATGAGTTTCAAGGAAGTTTTCAGAAAAGCTTTAAGTATAATGGTTTCTTATGATGTTCTGATCTGTTTTCTTATTTTTATAGCTCCACTCACTGAGATCTTCTGGACTCACCCCACCACTTCCCAGTTATTTTGCAGGACACTCCTTTTGGTGAGCCATGTGCCATTTTGGAGACCCAGTTCGAGGACTAGTGTTACACTGCAGTCACTAGTCATCGGGTCCATCATTCCAGAGCTATATTTATTTAGAATGTAGTCTTCTGTAGTGTCATTTTGTTGTATCATTGACATGAATGATGTTGTTGACATATTGTATTTACTTTAGTCCATGCATATATGTATGCGTTTCCATTTACAATCTTGCATTAAAGTTGATTCAAGCATACAAGTTTGCATGTGTGATTTAATGGATATTGCATGCCATAGAGATAAAAGCAAGTGTCCCAGTTCATGAGTTAGAGGCTTAAGCAGCAGTGGGATCTGCTGTCTGCCAGTAACATTTATGTATTGGGGATGTTACATATAAGTAAATAAAGTTTGAGAAAAAGGTTCACTCATAGATTTTAGGATCTGGCTGGTACCACTTTGTTTCGTTGAAGAATATTGCGGATCCTGTGATGATCTATAATCGAGAAACTCAATTAGAATATAAGGTGTGAATCATGCTTCGAAATTAGACTAATCATCTCAATTCCACTAATCTATAAACACCACATGATGTATTGTGCTTGCGACTTGTCAAATTGGGTGTATATGTCTCGATATGAAACTCTTATTGTGGTCCCTAATATCCCAAGTTGAAACTGAAATGATATGAAACTTTTACCTTATCGTGTCGCGACGCCAGGTCTAGAGCGTCGTGACGCCCATGCAAGCATAGCCAAGCAGAGAGTATATTCTGTTTCACGTCGCGACATCAGACGCTACATGTCGCGACGCCCACCGGATCAGACCCAAGATAGAGAGTTTTTGCTCGTTACGCGTCGCGACATAGGTTATGGAGCGTCACGACGCTCCTCCAAGCAGATTCGAGATAGAAGGTATTTGTTTGTTACGCGTAGCGACGCTAGTTGTTGGGCGTCGCGATGCTAGCCCAATTTCAGGGCCTATCAATAACTCTTCAAGGAAAAAGCCTAAGGCAATCACCACACCATCACCCCAAACTTCAGCTTAACTTAATATAATCATATTCCTTATCATCATCACCAAACATAATCCATTTAATCTAATATCATCAAGTCCCAATATCCAATTCCATAGACTCTAACTTAATCCAATGTATATAATTTCTTAATTTAGGGATTTCTTATAATCCTTATTTTCTTAATACCACAATCACATAAACAACATCAATCACTATCTAACAATACCCATTAATCATCAAAATATCAAAACAATAACATCACAAGTTTGGATCAAGTCTCTTTTTACCTTGACTTGAACAATTATCTACTTCAAGAGAGCTTTTTTAAGGCTTGTCTTCTCCTCCTTACACTTGTTTCACACTTGGTTTTACCAAGAATTGGTTGAGAAAATGTGAAATGAACTTGTAAGCTCTTCTTCTCTTTCTTTCTTCTCATCTCTCATTTCTTCATTATTTCTTTCTCATGATTTCTCCCTTCTTTTCCTTCTCACTCGTTTAATTCTTCTTCTTTCATCTTTGGGATAATGAATATTGCCCCTTATTTATACTTGGGGCTGCATAAGTAATGATTTAATGGCAAAATATCATAATTTTGGAGAGTTTATAGATAGGTCCTCGGGTACTATTCATATGAATATTTAGTGTGTGTTTTTGACCTATTTCTGTTTTGAATTTGGATAAATGTTCAATGTGGAAGTTTTAGGTCTCGGTCTTAGCTTTCCGGATATATAAAGTTCATAAATATCAGAGTTCGTATGAAAAAATTATGGTTCAAATACCATGGGCTATCCGGATTTAAATCTTGAATGAATTCTGTATCGAAACTGCGAGGAATTTATCGAATGTCTGAAACATCATTTCATGAACACGTACATACTTGAACATGATTTACATCATGTATTATGCCATCCATAAAATAGTTATCGGGATTATCGGGGTGTTACAGATGATGAGGATGAATTGTACAATCGAAGTCCGTATTATAGAAGGAACTCTGTCGAAATTCCATTAGGATCACGAGAGTATTTAAGTCATGTTTCTAGTTTATTATTTCATCTATTCTTAGCTAGAATCATGTACTTTATGACATATTCTTATATCTTTTTAAGTGATCGAGATAACATTTATGGGACGATCATGTTGCATAATCTCTTTTCTTAATAGTACAGCTCGCCAGGTGCGTAGATAAGCTTGTAATATTGATATTTTTCAAAAGTATATAGTTATGTATGTTTTCTTAAATGAATTTAAAGGTAATGCATTAAATGATTTAGTTTCTGAAAAATGTTATATTTTGGTATAAAAGAATGGATCGAATATTGTATATGTTAGAAATCATGAATTTGTAGTATATGAAAATGTTTGCATGACTTTTGAGATAAATGAGCATGCGTTTTAAAAAATGATTTTTACGCTAGGGTTACTCACTGTACATTTACGTGCTAGATTTATTTGCCGTGAGATAAGCTCTCATGTTACCAATTTTGCTCCGGCTGCCAACTATTACCGTGGGGAAGCCTCATGTTGCCAGTTTTGTCGTATTGTCGTGAGTGTGTATATAGATAAATGATCTGTTTCAGTTTGTACATAGTATTCTTGTGCAGAGTGAGATTAATGAGAAATGAGACTTATGATTTCTAGAAAAAGATTATATAATGTTTTATACACCAGTTATTCCTATTATGAAAGACTTATTCAATCCCCTTTGTTACATGTTTATCCACCATACTAAGTTGTAATCCACATTAAACGTGAGCTTACAACTTTCTTCATTTTATAGGTTTAGAAGATTAGTAGATCTTCCATTTTAGAGATAGAGTTGGCCAACATTAGAGAGTTTTATTATATATTTTGATATGAGAAACTTAGTTATGTTCTCCATAAGTGGAGTTATTAATTTGATTTAAGCATGGAGTCTAATTTTAAAACATTGATTAGATAATTATATAAATGATTCTTTTGAGATGGATTATATAAATTCTATATATATTTGTGTGGTGATGTTATAAATTATGTTTTAGCACAGTATCATAGGGAATTAGTCCATATTACAGGGGAAACTCTGTCAGCTAAATGACTACATCCTCCATGTCACCCTTACCTTGCGTAAGGGGATGGATGTGGCACTATATATAGTTAACATTCACATTTACAATTTTTATCAAAGAACTTTTCTCAAATTAAGATTTCTACAAGGTGAAAATCAACCCTGAAATTGCTATGCCGCA